>CM068368.1:170567710-171167710 GCA_034769895.1 Magicicada septendecula | reverse complement strand
CGAACGCCGACGAGGTTGAGGGATGACTCTTGTACGTTTACTGGGTAATGTGTTGAGTATAATCGCGTGGTTGAAGGCGCGTAGAAAACGCTTGAAAATTCCATATTATGTCAATCCTAAAGATTCACACACACACACACACACACACACACACACACACACACACACACACACACACACACACACACACACACACACACACACACACACACACACACACACACACACACATCGCTATTTTAACTAGTGAGGTCTAACAGTCGAGATATAAATAATAATAATAATAATGTTTTGCGCGTATGAATATTACAGTGTCAGACGAACGTTTTCAGTGACGTATCTAGAATTTTGTCTTGAGGGAGGGGTCTGGTTTTCGGGCCGGCTTCGTATAAAAGAAAAAACAAATTAAGACTAATCAGCATTACTATCTTTAAAGTGGCTGAAATCAGTCCCATAAAGTAAACGGTAATAACACAGTAAAAATATGCGTTACTGAACATTATTTACGAGATACTTATTGACAACTTATTTTCCTATATTTCATATTTCAAACATATATATGCTAATACCGTGTAATAAACCTGTTTGTATATTTAAAAAATAGTTACTACTACATTACCGGACACAGCTGAAAAAAATAATAAAACAACCTAAAAATTAAGTGTGCTATATCTCATTCGGTTCAAATGTCAATAAACTTCCTGCATGCTTTTTAAAGAACGGTGAATTGTGTGTATTTTGTTGGCAGGGTGTCATCATGACAGGGAACTGATGATTGTCACGATCGCTGCGCTCCTCATTTGGTTAATATTTATGATTTTGGGAGCAATAACGGTAAGACAAAATATACATGTTTATAAGGTTTTTTATACACCTAATTTATTTATAAATTAAATTTTATTCGTAAGATAAACACTTAATTGCTGTTGACCGCCTGTGGTAGGTGAAGTTTTAAAACCGTTTCTCCAGATGTGGTGCTACATGTTTGTTACAAAACACTGACGAGAAAATATTAACACACACATTTGATAGTCAAAATAAAAATTCACTATGCTGACAGTAAGTAATACAAGTGGTAATCAGTGGACGCACCCAGTAATTTTCCGGGGATACAGACGAGCATTTCTGCAATGTGGGGATTATTTTCCATGGGAAGTAGCTACATATGATAAGCGAGTAGAGATGTTCGAGGAAGTAGTTATAGCCTACTGCCAAGTCCAAGTCCAAGTTGTACGGAGCTGCAGCTAGTCGTGCTCCGGTGTTCGCAGCGTCCGGATGATATCCGATGACTGCATTTTGCCTGCTTGTTACCTTGACTAGCGGTCTCGCGCTATCATAGGAATGGGACCTCCATCGATTTTATTTTGGAGGGATAGGATGATGTTATTTTTATTGGACCATGGGACCTCGAAGAGACCCGCGACGGCAGAATGGGGGAGGCCTCGAAGACTTTTCGCTTGAGTAGTAGGGATTACCCTCCCACAACGGGTAGGGCGCCTCTAACCGCTCAGGAAAAGTCGCCGAGGGCTGCCAAGCGGCAATATCGGCGTACGGGAGAGAGCGTAGGAGGAGGCAGCGTCCACCAGAGGTGGCACTAAGCACACCTAGGGCAAGCGCAGACCCCCCCCCTAGTCTGTCGCCGAGCGCCAGCACGGAAAAGAGAAAGAAGGAAGGAGTAGAGTGTGAAAATACTCAAGATCGGGGGGATTGGACAGACGTTCTGTGAACTGCTTATGGAGGGTCGTCGAGCAATGTTCGGGGGCGTTTGTGTCGTCTAGGTGGTAGGCCAACATCTGTGCTTAGTCGACAGATGTGGGGATGGGTCGAGACATAGGCTCGGGTTAACAGTTTGAGGGCAAGGGACCGAACGAATTCGGTGAGTGAAGGAACCTTCAACCCTCGCCTGATGGCATCATTTCTGACAAACCAGGGAGAGCTGGAGATGTAGCGGAGGGTTCGGGATTGGAAAGCTTCCAAACGGGCGACAACGGATGGGCTGAGTAGTACCCAAAAGGCGGGGGCTGCGTAAGTCAGGATTTCCCTAAGAAAGAGCAAGTAGATGGTGAGTTTAGTGCGCACAGGCGCTGAACCCCGATGAGAGAGAAAGGGAAATAGTTTGGCTCTGACGCCTCTGGCGCGCTGGAGACTCAGAGAGACGTAAGGTGCAAAGCTTAGACGTCGGTCAAGAGTGACGCCCAAGTACTTTACAGTCCGTTTCCATTCGATTGGGCTCCCTTCAAGGGAGAGGGACTGGCATCGGGAAGTCAATTTATGAGAAAAGGCGATCGCCTCGGATTTCTCCGCATTGATCGCCATCCTCCACTTCCTTAGCCAGTCCGGAAGTACGGCGAGCTGACGTT
The DNA here is from genome assembly GCA_034769895.1 of Magicicada septendecula. NCBI lineage: Eukaryota > Metazoa > Arthropoda > Insecta > Hemiptera > Cicadidae > Magicicada > Magicicada septendecula. Next base: position 171,165,350 of record CM068368.1, on the reverse strand, counting down.
GCACCAGGCCAGCTGCGAAATCAAGACTCGCTGAGCTGGCGTGGTACATGGCGTCATCCGCATAGAGCGAGAGAGTGACTCCAGGCTGAACAGGCAGGTCGTTCGTGTACACGAGGTACAGAACGGGGCCAAGGACAAATCCTTGAGGTACGCCTGCGGCGACTGGTCGGACGGATGAGTACGACCCATCTACGCATATCCTAAAGATGCCATCGCACAAGTAAGATCGGAGAAAATGAACGAGTGAGGCAGGTAGAGGGGAGTGGGCCAGTTTGTAGAGAAGACCTTCGTGCCAGACTCGATCGAAGGCCTTACTCACGTCGAGCAAAACAGCGACGGAGCACAGATGCTTGTTGTAGGCGTCCGTCAAATGGGTAACAACCCGGACGAGTTGAAGGGTCGTCGAGTGCTCTCTGCGGAAGCCGAACTGCTCCTGCCGAATGAAACCATCCAGCAGGGGCGCGTAACGACCGTGCAGGAGTCGCTCGAGTACCTTCGATATGACTGGCAACAGTGAGATGGGTCGATGGTTTGAGGGGTCAATACGCAGCTTGCGAGGCTTGGGAATCATAATGATTTTCGCACGCTTCCACAGGCTGGGGAAGTAATGGAGCCGGAGACATCCATTGAACAGCTCGTAGACCATGTTGATGAGGCTAGGGGGAGCGTGTTGTAGCGCCGCCGCTCCGATACGATCATCGCAGGGCGCCCGCTTACGGCGGAGTCGACCAATAGCCGAAACAACATCGGCTCGGTCGAACGAGTCAGGGGTGTCAGCTGGAGGGCGGGAAAAATATCCAGATAGGAAGTCTGCGACCTCGGCCGAGTGGACGGGGTCGCAGACGCCTCCGTGGACGGTGAATTGCTCCTCCATGGTAGCGGCAAAGACTTCTGCTTTGCCGGCCGCGGAGTACACAATGCCGTCCGGTGATCTGAGGGGATGGCGGGTCCTTTTGTCGCCATTAAGTCGGCTCGCAGCCTGCCAGACAGACTCGGGGCGGACTTCAAGAGACTCGAGATACGAGTCCCAACGATGTGCAGTGGCATCAAGCAGAAGCTGCTTGACAAGGTCAGATTGGGCGTTTAACCTGCGTTTGATAGCAGGATTCCGGGTTTGTTGCCATCTCCGGCGGAATAGCCTACTGCGTACAAGGCCGATAGCTTTATTTTTTCTAATTTGTTACAAGAAATCAATAGACGCTCAAATGAATACCATTTTGAACAAAAATTGAACGATCACGAATCGAGTTTTTCTTTAGAGAGTGGATAACGAACACTTTCGAAAAATATACTGATATCAAACATTAGAACGTCATTTAGTCAAAGTAGAAACACTGCCTAGAATTTAAAAACTCAGTGCCAAAAATAAACACTGACTGAACACTAGACGGAACAATTAAATAAAAGAGTTGTGATAAATGAATGAGACTCGAAGCATAAATGGATTTCTTTGAAACCGTAGTGCGTCCAGAACCAATGAACAAAGACATTACAGAAGACTTTTATAAAATATATAATTACAAATAGTAGTAAGAAGTGGTAGTTGAATCAAATTACAAAAATATTATTCTCGAACTTCTTGTGAACGTAGGCAAGAATATCAAGAAGAGATAAGATGAGGAAAGCAGTTTAATAACAGGTAAAGCCAAACAATTAATATACTATGAATATTTACAAATAATCACAGAAAAATTAATGTACTAAGAAATGCTGACTTGGACATGAAGCGGAGAAAAAAGTAGAGGAAACTTGAGGAAAATCTGCGAGACGAATTGGTTAACAAATTTAAAGATTACGCGAAGAACTATGGATGGGCAGAGATCAGTGGAAGGTACCGGTCAAAAAACGGTCTAGTACGTTCTAACCGGTGGATGAGCCTACGTTGTGACTTCTGTATACTCAGATTCTTACGATTAAAACAATATTAAGTTAATTGTTCGCAAGCAATCGCTCACACACAAACAAGTACGAGAGTAATCCAGTAAAAGTACCGAAACCTGCTTACACTCGAAGACTGGAAGACGTTGCCGGTTATCGGAATTTTCCAGACGTTTGGGATACATCAGATGTTCTTAAGTAGTCTTACTGTTTGTATAATTAGTGCGTAAGGTTCAATCATTGTATGCACTGAAAATAAAAAACTATAGTTTTAACTAGAGTTCAAACACAGTTGTTAATACAATATGCAATATCATTATTTAAAAAACACTTTTACGCCTACAAAATTCACTTCATTTGATCTACATAGATTTTTTATTTCTACTGAAGAAATGATAAATATCTTATTGTCCTCAAAATAATAAACTCTGGAGGAAGAGAAGCGGAAAAATTTTTTGATCAGAGAAATCATGATTGATTATCAGCAAATCTCACTACCATCACATATGCATCCACAGTATTAGCTCACGAAACTATCTCTCCAACTACTTCATCAAGAAACACTGTCAAGATATCTTTCGGCTCTTACCAAACGGAAGTGATAAAATCATTGCCCATCACTACTTCTTATACTACCATACTATTATTCAAAATAATCACGAAAGATTCCACATAGGGTTTTACTGTGTCTTGTTTCAGTTTTATTCACTTGCATAAAAATTGTCATTAGTAAACTTGGGGACAGCTTCCTCTCGGGAAGCTACACAATGTTTTCTGATTCATGGAATCATGCAACAGTTACGTTGAATATTGTATCCTTTGAGTCGCAGGGCATCTAATAGTCGTTGCCAAGTTCTGTGCTTTTCTCCTAATATTGCTCCTGAGAATACACCAGCTTTGGAGAGCTGGAGGGCTGAGACACTCCCCATTGTATCCAGAAAATAAAGATCCTTCGGTTCCGGTGTATGTAAAACGCGATGGTCTGCTTTAGATTTTAAAGATCCTAAAACCGATTGCTTTTTAAAAATAATTTGTTATGCGACAATTTATTACATTATTTGTCGAATAATTTATGCAAGTGGTAACTACACCGTAAACAAATGCAGGTGAATGTACACAATACCATATTACATACAATAAATCGTGTATATGTTGCTATAATGGATTAGACAAAGACGCTTGGTAAACAGAACAAGACAATTTCTGGAAATTTATCAGATACCTACAAGAAACTTAATGAAACCTGCAAAACTTGCTAGCAATAGAATTGTTACGCGTAACCTGTTATTGCAATATTAAATTATTTTAATTTCTGATAACCCACTTTCTTAGCGATGCGGAAGTTATACCTTACGGCTTCAGCTTCAGATTACATAGTACACATGAGGATTCTGAGTTATGGTACTGGTCGAGTTGGAGAGGATTTCATAAGCTAGTAAGCGATTATGGAGTGTGAGAAAAGCTATGAAGTTATGAGACGATGTGTGAGAAAATATTTGTGCAGAAGCGTCATCGGATGGAAGTAATATTGGCTGGGATGTTATGTACAAAAGCAGAACGGTGGTTAATGTATTCGAGAAAAAGGTTGATAGAAGATATTCTAGGACGCTAAGAAGGAAGATTTTCAATTAGTGGACTGAAGACATAAGATGGTAAGACGATATGATTTTATAAAGGTAGAGATTAACAGGACGATCCGGTGACTCCAGAAATCCCTATCCACCAATATCTGAATCGAGTTAGTAAGAAGAAGAAGAAGCTAAGGTAACGTATTAAATTTTACATGTACTTTGACTAGTAGAGCAGTAATTTTAAAAATGCAGAAAAAAATAAAATTATTTTGATGTGTCCTGACAGGAGCGTACAGTGATAATTTTAGTAGCGGCGCTCACAGAGGTGTTTTTGTGGCTGTGGTTTTGGTTCCTGGTTTTATTTTATTTGTTTATGGTTATTACACATGGGTAAGTTTAACTGTAATTCATAAACTCATTAGATTAAACTTAATTTTAACCAATCAGTATAACGTAATCGCATTGTTTTTTTCATTTGTGCTCTTGTCGCGGGTGTCGTCAGGTGGTTACCGACTGTCACCAAACTTAGTGGTAGGTCGTTCATGAACGATCCGGTTCTGTGACACGGTTGCGAGATTCGGTAAGAACCGGCCCCCTGGTAATCAATCTCTGACATACGGAACTAACACTCATCCACTCTTATTTCGGTCATAGACTGACTGACAAGATCACTAACGTGTAGCTATAACAATGAAGTAAACAGTTTGCTTCAACAGTAGGCAATCAATTTGACGTGTGGCATTCTTCTGAATATCATCATCAAACTTTTTAAAATAGAGAATTATCTTTTCTTTGTTATCCTAAGCTTACAGACCTGTTAATTCCTGTAATAAGTTATTCTAAATGGAATGTTGAGCCGTATGCTGTTTTAACATTCAGAAGTTATTAAAACTAATAAATGAAAAATTATACATTTTATGCAGTCTCCAGATCGCTATTATGATTAATTTAAGAATTTTACATTATATAATCCACTAGGCGATCTCAGTTTTTCAAATACGACATGTTTCAGGGACTAAATCCCCATACTCAGGTACAGTAAAATGCTATTCCCCTAATACATAGGGGTCGTCGAAAAGATTAAAACGTTTATACACATAAACACCACACGCACAAAACTCACTATGGATAAATTAGCATATATACATAAACATATGAAAACATTATAAGTGACTCGGTGCACCGGTCGACCTCTGATCGTCAACTAACATGTATCGTCAACTATCATGCGCTTCACTGCTTATCTTCAACGCGGTATCATATAATTTATTGGATTTAAACATCAGCTGATCGTTGAGTAACTGTTCTTCATTTATTTTGGAGGCCCTGTATATTTCAAACTCTTCTAAGGCGTTCAGGAGACGACCTTTATTACATATGTGTATCGGCTCCATATTTTCTTTGAATCCGGTGTAACTATGGTTTTTTTTTATGGGGTGGAGTGCGTAATTTGATGAGGTGGTTTGGGGATTCTTTTTTGGTAGGTGTTCTTTAAACCTCTCGATAAATTTTCTCCCCGTCTGTCCGATATAGAACTTATCGCACTCACTGCACTGGATTCTATACACTCCTGAACATTCCTCCGATGTTATTAGAGCACGTGGCTTAAGTATATTTTTTAGATTATTCATGGTCTTGAATGAAACATTTATACATAATTTTTTAAATTCATTTTTTATTACATTGGGGAGTAAGTTCGTATATAATGCTGAGACGTATTGTGTTTTATTTTTAGCCTTATTATTGTCACCATTTATTTTCGTAATTGTTTATGTATTATTTTATCCACAATTTCTATTTTATATCCATTTCTCAAAGCTATGTGTTTTCTGACGTTAGATTCGTCCTTATAATCTTCCGTGTTCATTGGTACGTTTAATAGTCTATATGCTAGCGCATTAAACGCCGCCATTTTTTGTGTGTACGGATGATTCGATTTAGCATTTATAACTATGTCTGTTGTGCTAGGCTTTCGGTATATTTTAAAACCGAGATGGTTGTTTCTTTTTAACACCGATACATCGAGGAAGTTCAAGCTATTGTTAGTTTCCATTTCCATGGTAAATTTAATGTTACGGTTAATGTCGTTAATAAACTTAAAAAACATATCCACCTGTCTATGAGTGCCATTAAATACTATGAAGGTATCGTCTACGTAACGTGTATAAGAAACTATTTTATCATGGAACTGGTTGTAGTTAGACAATAGAAATTTATTCTCATAGTAGTTCATGTATATTTCGGCCAAAAGTCCGCTTAAAGGTGAACCCATTGCCAACCCTTCCTTTTGGTTAAAATACTTATTGTCATGAGTGTAATAATTTTGTTGTACTATAATCTGTAATAAAGATAGGAGTTCTATCTGCTTTTTGTTTAGAATGCCTGTCCTAGTTAAATTTTCCTTTAGAATTGTTAATGTTTCCAAAACCGGAATATTTGTATATAAATTAACAATGTCCATCGAGACAAACTTATAGCTAGGTAGAATCTCCATATCTTTAATTTTATTTATGAATTCAAAGGTGTTTTTTACATTGTGGACATTTTCTATTTTTATGCTGTTCTTAATAATTTGTTGTAGTTTTTTGGCTATTTTATAACTTGGGGCGGTCGTATAGTTAATCAAAGGTCTTATGGGAATGTTTTGTTTGTGCAATTTGGGTAGTCCCGTAAATTCAGGTACCTTAGGTTGGAAAATTATTTTGCAATTATAATACATAATTTTTTGAACTATACTTATTTTAATATGCATGACAGAAGTATTATGTATTACAAAAACAGTACAATTGTCTTGTCTATTTTATATTATAAAGAAAAACCTTAAATTTATATTTTGAAATTCCCAGCTTTTTTTGTAAATGCAGGAGTAATGTATTGTTCTGCTCTTTTCAAAAGTGGTATGCTCGTTTATTATTTGAATGTAGGGTATCTATATTAAAGCATGAAATAATGACTCTTGTAATTCAGGGTGCAGTACATAACAAATTATAAACTTTATACAACAAATTTCTTATATATTTACTAAGATATCATTTTTATTACTTTTATTTTCGTTTGATTCAAATTATTTTCTTCAAACAAATCATCATTTCATCATCTACCTTGGCAGATGGTACAACAAATTAAAATTTGCCCACTAGATGGCGGCAATGCCCATTCGCTAACTCAAGCAGAAACCTAGTTTCACAGTCTCTCACATGAAGCTTTAGTTGAATTTTTGTAGTTATTTCATTAACAACAATTAAAATTTGTTTCTATTTATTTTACAATTAAATAATTTTTCACAAGTTGTATTACTGTGCTAGTGAATGTATTCCTTCTTAAAGTAATTAATGTCTTTGGTAACACTGATTGTTGATTAATCTATGAGTGCTCTAAACTACTATACATTACGTTTACTTGTGAAATTGAACAAGATTAGGTTTGTTACACAGCGATTGGATAATTAGTACACAATTATTACCTGGCAGGTGAGTTTAATAATTATCACTTACTATTATTTAATTTTTCTTTGTTCGTTCTTATATATTGTTGCACTTTGGTTGATTATTAACGATCTCATAACTAAGGAGCTCCCGCACTCCGCTATTCGCGGTTATGTTCAACAATTTCCCTTTAAAATATTAATTAATCTCACGCGCGTATCAACGTCTGTATTTTTGGTGACGAGTCAAACTAAAGTGACGCTTTCTTGTCCAGCGGCGTCTATTCTGTCTCGTGCTGGAAATACATCCTCTTCCTATTCGTTAATAACAACGCACTAAAACACTTTATATTTTCGCACATTTGGCTACTTATTATGGTTCTTTACTCACAAAATATGCTTTATCTAGCCACTTTTTAGATAATTATTTCTTTTAAGTCTAAGGTTTACACATTTAGACGATTTACAAATTTATTATAGTACAGAATGTGTTCATAAAACCTAGGTTACCTTGATTATTTAGCAGTAAATAATTTCTATTTGTTCTGTAACATTCGATCAGAACACAACTTGTGACTTAATTATTTCAAAATATTTAAAACAATTTCAACATAGTTTTAACTTGTTAGTTAATTTTACACATAATTATAATAATTTTTTGTTTTTAACTTTTCTGTAAACATTAAATGTTAATAATCAGCTAATGCTGGGTTCCAGGCTTTACACAGACATCCACGTGGCTGCCAAAATTATTCTATATATTAAAATGTTTTACAGTTTTACTACAATTTCTGTCTCAGTATGTACTGGTGCATTTTACGGCAGTACAGAATATGTGGAACTACAAATTTTCATGATGAAATATTTCTACTCAATTAGTGGTTAGTACATCAGTGCTGCACCATGTAGAAAAAGATGAATAAAATTATGTCATACTTTTTAAAAGGATATATTTGGTGCCTTGATTACTTTCCAAAAACATGCCTGCGTTTGTTACTCTGTATAAGCACAAAAAAACTGTGTTTTGTAAAATAAAAGAAGTTTAGTACAAGGCCAACAGATCTGTTGAATATCTCGCTAAGCCCTTGCAAACCTACAGCAAAAATCAACAAAGGAACGAATAAGATCTAGTAGCTCACTGTTATCCGGTTGCTAATGCAAATGATCCAGTACGGTCATTTGAGCTGCTTCACGTAAACGGCTCACTACTAAGGACCAAACTCGGTGAGCCGGCTGCTGAGCGAAGTATCGATTAACCAGATTTTCAGATAGTAAGATATACTCGGGTCATGGAGCTGTGATAGGCCTACATAGCTTACAGAAACAGACATTCTCAGAAGCAGTCGACTCAGGAAAAAGAAGATCGCTCACTGAAGATGACTTCTGCAGATGGAGTTGAAAAGTGTTTTCTTTTAATGAATGGACCACGGCTCCATAGCCCGAAAATTTTATCAACTAATGACTTAGGCATTAAAAACTTAATTATTATGCAAGATAGTTTGACATTTTACATTATATAAATGACATTGACATTATGTAAAGTGAAACTTTGTCCTCTACCCGTTCGTAGTTGATCGGACGAGTTGTGTCCATCTGATTAGTTGTCGTCACGATTCATACAGGCGACCATGTTTTTTGCCATAATTTATGTAAAGAACCACTATATATAAAAACCATCAACAACAGATTCATTGAAGGGTATCACCACATTGATTCTCAACTCAGGACACAGTTATCACATGAGGATGTTTTTAATACACAGTAGTTTTCTTTCATCTTTGGTTCAAGAGGAAACCGGAGAAATATAATTTGTGCAGTCTTGCTTTTAGAATAATATATCTCTAGTAGTGAGAAATTTATATGCGCACTATAATTTATATCTTCAAATACAAATTTATAAATAATAATAACAGTGCACGACACTAAATGAAGATCTTTCAACTAAATATCCAAGACAAATAACATTATAAACTTTAGATAAGGTACATTACTTATCTAAGATTATCTAATCTTATCTAAGATTAGACAGCTATCTTAGATACATTGAAGATACTCTATACATATCCCAAAGTAATGGTATTTCAACTCAATAAATAATTTAGGCTGCATTCCAAAATAAAATTTATATTACAAGCAGAATCTAATAATAAATTAAATTATTTAGACATAACAATAAAAAAATGAAAAAAATTCTTACTTATTTTTTGGTGATAAACATCATAACACCATTTAATTTTACTTAATTAACTATCCCTTAGAACATAGGATGTTTATTGATTTTGTTTATTCTTTACTACCTTCTTTCTTAACTAAGCTTTATTCTCTAACCATGGTAACACTAATTTTTGACTTTCCATGGGATTCCTTCCCTGAATACTATTGTATCCCTCATCTACAATTAATCTTAATACTATCAATAACAACATTCTTATTTAATAATGCTGTTCACCAATAAACCTTTCGTGTTCATCACTGATTATTAGGTGTTTATACCTATTAATAGGATTTCTATTTATTTTGGGGTTTTACACTGTCACTTTGCACTTCTTATAGTTTATTTAAGTGCTATTAGTGAGTATTCCCTAACACTACATTCTCTTTGTCACTTACTTATGTTCATTATCTTTCTATCTCCCTATCTCTCACTTTACAAAGGTTAGTTATACTGTTAACAAGTTCATGTCATTATAGAGTCCTTTATTACATTTAAACTCTATTTCTTTAGTTAGTGTACTTTGTTTGTCTTTACTTTATTGGATTTTATCAATTATCATTTACATTGATTATTTAGTCGATACTAATAACTATCTTTTACATTAGTTATTTATTGGTTTCTTTTTCATTATTATATTTGAGTGTAACATTTCTCCTTTTTCTGTTCTATATTATTTGTTTGTGTCTTTTCATTTCTTCTCATTTTATTTCATTTATACTTGGTTTGTTTCATTTTCATTTACCTTCTTCTTCGATTTCATTTTATTTTGTTTTCCCCTTCTAATTTGGTTTTATTTTATTTGGTCAATCACTTTCTCATTTGGTTTCATTTTATTTGGTCAATCACTTTCTCATTTGGTTTCATTTTATTTAGTCAATCACTTTCTCATTTGGTTTCATTTCATTTGGTCAATCACTTGGGATGGCTCATTTAGTCGTTTGTCGCGTCATCGTGATTTTATTTTCTTTAGTTTAAACATTTTTATATAGTTGATTAATCGTTTTTTCCCTGGTATTGGGGTGGCTTATTTATGTTGTAACAATATATATATATATATATATATTACAACAACACAAATTTTCAATGTAATTTAATTTGCATGTGTCGTAATTAACATTTCAATGCTGTTAGGTGTAATCGTAATAACAAGAATGCGTAATACGGTTTTCAAATCATTACATTATTTATTTAACAACTTCTTTATTTATTTCGAAAATAACAAAATATTCATTATTTATCGCTTGTGCGATCTTATGCATGTGACTTCTGATGAACACTTTACATTTAAACAGGTTATACAGAAATCTTATTATCTACTCTTAACTATCAATTATTTTTGCTCTCGGCTTACTCATTCAGTGTGGTCATCTTTGCAATTGCTTATTAATTTATTTCAACAATGATTTTACTTTTATTTCAATTTCTTTAATCTTACTTGGCTTTAATACTTTTCTACTACATATGCATTGTACTTTTATCAAATAAAGACTTTATTAATTACTTTAATTTACTTCGATTTCAATCAGATATTGCTCTTATAGCATTTATGTTATCTTCAAATCCTAATTGCTATACATGAGATATTATTCTAATTTAACAATCTGGCTTTACACTACTATGTACAATTTAATTGTTTTTATCAACAGTTCGAATGTCTTTCATTCTAGTTTTAATTATTGTCTTTCAATTGTCGGTAATTATTATGGTTTCTTTATCACCTCGTTTGATGTGGTAAATTATAGATGAGTCCTCCTCCGGTCCTCGTCCGTGTCCTTCGTGTCCTCGGGTCCTCTTCCAGGATTCCACTGCATGTACTGCTACTTGTTGTATCTCCTCACATCATGGGCTGTAGGTGTGTCCATAGAACCTCTGCATATGTGCTCTGCTACTCTGCTTTGACTTTCAGTTCGTCCTGTGACTCTTACAGTAGATTCAAGACAGCGTTGTTGACTGACATAGCCTCCAGTGGCAACGGTTGAATTAAGAAGAAGAAACTTTATTAGCGCGACCTGGTATTTATAGCCACATCGTGCAAAACTCATGTCTGAACAATATCGGTCTTGTCAGAGTTTGTCGAAAGCGTCCTTTCTCCCACTCTCGTTCGATTCACTAATTTCACTTATCTTCGCGAATTGCGAAGTCTGTTTTACACTACACTCTGCTCATCAATCGCTAATTTTCATATGCCTATTACATATAACTTACACTTCTTTATTATAATTATTCAGGGAGTTATTCACTTTTTTATTCATTGTAATTTTACTTTACGTCATTTTTAAACGGTTTTTTAACCCTTTGCGCCTCTTTATAAAATACATACTTTGGTGCATTTAGTTTTACATCATTGTACATAGTTTTCTTATAATTAAAATACTACTTAAAATCTAACATCATTTGAATAGGGGTGGTTACTGTCCAGGAACAGACAGGTTTCACGCACACAAACAAAATACACATGTGCACACAGCTAGCGCCAGGTGGCCAGATTTTATGCGTGTACATGCCTGAACGGTGCGTTCCCTATTTTTTAAACAATCCAGCTTGCAATCTGAATCATGTCTATCAACCATAGATTTATTTATTTTTATTAATTCTTTTAATTATTTTGGAAAGCACAGTGCCATATATGGTTGTACTGTCGCAATATATATATATATATATATATATATATATATATATATATTACAACACTACAACTAGTTTAATTTATTTAATGTGCGACAAATCTTTATGTAACACTACAACACATTAAATTCGTGTGGTTGATGAATATGGGTGTAATAATAAAAATAACGCTATATAATCTGGTTAAAAATCATTTAAATATTTATTGGTAGCCTTTCTTATTTGTTTTGGGCTTCAAAATCATTATTATTTTCACGTAATTATTACGCATAATTAGTAGTCTTATATTACACACAAACATATTATATAATCTTATATCCTAATACATTGTTATAAATTTTTATATTGCTCTCAGCTAGCTCATTTATATTATATTGATTAGATTATCTAATCTTTTAATTATCTAAGCTCTTTTTAATTACTGCATATGCATTGCTTTCTAATAAAATTCTTTAATGATTTTGTCAATTTAAATACTAAAAATTATAGATTTCAAATTATAGTTACTGATAACAATTATCGTTAAACAGTCTTACATATTACGTTAATTATTGTACAAAAACATATTTAGAGTTATACAATTTCTTGATTCATATTTGAATTGAATTGTCTATTTTTTTCAATTTATTCATGTTTAACGTACCGAGTCACTATATGGTTAATATAATTAATTACCTTATTCGGTCCACCTTAGTGACACTAGCTGCTGTCGGTTAATGACGCGTTTCGGGATAAAATCCCATCTTCAGATACACAATTATCAAACTTTAAATATATACCACAATTTGTGGTTTGTCATAATTTTAAAATATTTAAAATCTTTTAAATAAAATATATATAAACAAAAACGTAACAACGGAATCGTTCAGAGCGTCCGCATGCATTCACGCTGTATTACGACTTCCTCACGACTGGCTATACTTATCATCCAACCGTATAGCAGTGTCAAACAGGTTATTAGAACCGAAGTTCATTTGATCGTTTAATATGTTATTTTTGGTCATAGCGTTTTTTGTAGCTTTGTATATTTCGAACTCCTCTAGACTATCCATTAATTTACCCTTCTTGCAAGTATGCAACGCCACGAAATTGTTTTCGAAACTAGTATAACTATGATCATTTTCTATTAAATGTTGTGCATAACTGGAATTATTATTATTTGTTTTTGGAATGTGCTCTAAAAATCTTGTGTAAAAATCTCTGCCGGACTGGCCAATGTAGAATGCTGCACAATTATCGCATTTAATTTTATAGATACCTGATTTATTTTTTAAAGGAATATTTATTTTAGTTTTGAAAAAATTTTTTAAATTATTACAGGTTTTGAATGAAATAGTATAACCTTTACTTTTAAAAACAGATTTTAAAATATTTGGCAATAAGCCAGTATAATTAGCTGAAATGAATTTTTTATGGTTTTTATTATGTTGGTTAATAATATTGGTATTTTTATTTTCTAAACGTTTTTTATGTTTCATTATCCTTTTATCGACTATTACTGGCTTGTAACCATTATTTAGAGCTATTTGTTTTATAATATTTACTTCTTGATCATAGTCTTCGTTATTAAGGGGAACACTAAGTAATCTGTCAATAAAGCTGTTAAATGCAGCCATTTTTTGGGCTGGAGGATGAAATGACTTAGCATGTATAACCGTATCTGTGTAAGTGTGCTTTCTGTATATTTTGTATGTCAGTTCATTACCGTTATTCGTTATGGTTAGATCCAAGAAATTAATATTTTTGTTATTTTCAATTTCCATAGTGAATTTTATTGTCTTATGTATTTTATTTAATTTATGTCTATTTTTTTCTTTGTTACTTATTGTCTTTTGATTAAGTCTCGGTTTTTAAAGTGCATGGTTATTTGTCACTTAATATTTGTGGTACATCTGCAGCGTGTCCCCTTCGGTCCTTGATACTGGATGCTCCTTTGTCGTCCTGGATTCCTGGAGTCTTGTAGTCCTGAAGTCTTGTAGTCTTGGAGTCTTGTAGACCTTCGTCCGTCGGATTCTCGTACTCTGGATCACTGATCGTACTCTGGATTACTGCCTGTCCTCGGTTGCTCCTTCTCCCTCGTCATGGCCTCAGGTTGCAACTGCTCACTCGAACTGATGAGTAGTCTTGAAGTTCCTGACTGCTGCTTGTGGTTGATGTACTGTTGTTGTCGCTATGCAGAGTCTCTGGCTGCCATAGTAGTCGATCAAGATAACGAAGTTCTAGTTGTCGAGTAGAGCCTCCGGCTGCATCAGTGGTCGAACAATGAAGAGAATGATGTTAGCGCAGGGCGCCAAAATCATGTCTCGACAATATTCTTCAGGTTTGATATTGTCGATAGCGTCACTTCTAACCCACGCTTTCTTGTCACACTTAATTTGCTCGTCTTCGAGAATTGCGAAGTCTTTTGCACATTACCCGGTATTCACTCGGTCGGTAATTTATAGATGTTCATCATGCACAAACCGTTTCTCTTTATCTTAATTACCATAATTACTGTTGATTTTTAATTTCCTATAATTACACTTTTTATTCGTTTTGCACTATTTTTTATACACTTATTCGTGTTATTTAAATACACATTTTGGAGTATTTAGCTTTGTGCTATTATGCACAAAAGTATTGTAAATTAAATAAATGCAAATACTTTATATCGTTACTGAAAGGGTGGCGCTTTTCAGGAATGGACAGGTCGCACACACACATTTTATGTGTGTACACACATACAGAGAGCAGCTGGCGTTATTCACCTGTACCAACATGATAGTTAGGCGTTCTTTTACAATTCAGATTGCAAGCTGAACTATTATTATTAACAAAATGCATTATTTATTTAATCTAATTACTTATTTAAATTACTTTGTGCAATGCACAGTACCTTATATATTTGTACTGTTTCAATATATATATAAACAAATTGAATAACATCACAACATTATATAATTGCTGCAAGAAACTTCGAGTTACGTATATAGAAAATTAAATATTTACTGAGATAATTAGAAAATAGAAAATTAAGTATATATAGTAACTGAGGTTTGTCATACATCACTTTTTTATTAATTTACACAAACTGTAAACTATATTATGCACTATTAAATATCTGATTCCTTTTCAGGACGGTATTTCTGCATTTGCTGCTGACAGCTCTTCTTTTATTCTGTAAGTGTGCATTTTCAAGTCAATTGTTTTTTATTTATTATATGAAGTAACTACTTCGCTGAAACTTGAATCTTGTAGCTTATTTGCGAAGTTTTATTATTTGCTTATATTATTTTTACATTTTCTATTCAATTTTAAATTTATCTCTGGCAACTCGACTACATGGGGGTTGACGATCTCTCGACTCTCTAAACTTAGAATTACGTTTTCGCGTTGATTACCTAATTCAAACATAAGGCATGCAGATACATCTACGTGAATAAGTGGCAAGAAAATGGTGTGCAAGGAAGCCCGTAAACTACAAGACCAATCCATAAACTGGATAGGAACCAAGTTGCCTGGGTAGTAGTCCAGAACTCTGACCATTATATTATGCTTACTCAAACCTCATGAGGGTATTGTGATGAATATTATGTTTTAGTATATCTATTTCCTTCCAGGTCTTGCAAGTCGTTATCCTGGGCTAACGCTGCGTGTAGTTATTGTCCCGCCCCATCGCTTCCCATGAGCCACATGTACACACCGTACCTACGTATATCTCCACTTACTAACAAACGATTTCCAATTCGTCTCTACTTCTAACAATGTTTTTAAAGTAGCTATAATATTTTTAAAATAGCTTAGGTAGTAACAAAAGAACGGACAACACACACACACAAATACAGTTTTTTAAGCCTGTTTAATATGTTAAGTTTTTGTATCTAATGTAAAAACATTCGTTCCAACCAAATTACGTTAGTTATACGTAGTTATTCTGGTTAAAATATGTTTAAAATTAATTCATAGGATGCTACTTTCCCTTTTCTTTGCGTAATTTTCTCAAATACATTTATTAGAAACATTTTTGTCTTACTCGAGATTGTAGCTGTCCCTTCAATAAAAATGCTCCTTAAAACTATCTGAACTCTATGTTTAAATCTTGAATGTTAACAGTAAATCGTAATTTGATTTTCCTCCTTTTATGTTTGTCACTTTTATTCACCTCTGACTTTGATTCCATTCAATTTTCCCCTGACAAAAGTAATAAAAATGGATAGCATTTTACGGAACTTGAATTTTGCAGAAACCAAAAAAGCTGACTTTATGATTATCAAGGGAACTTTTTCGGACCGTTAGTTGTTGTTCTGGAGGTTCAATCTTTTCTACATGATATAATATTTTCCCAAGTGTCTGTGATATAATGCCTTGCATAGTGTGAGATAAATCCTTTAAATACTGGTTACAAATACTGTATCTTCATCTCGATACTATAGCAGTGCAGCTACTTCCATTGCCTAGGTTACTAACGGTACCTATCCACTGGGCATCGCATCTTCATATGGTAAATCTCCTGCAGGATTTACCTCTCAAACTCTCCTTCACTACCTCTCAACCAAAAATTTTTCTTCATTCACGGATGGCAGATATTTAACATCAATTTCATCTCTTTAGTCATTATTAAACACTCTTTCGCGTTTTCCATACTTATTCTCAGAGAATAAATACTACACCGCCTAAGAATCTCAGGTTAAAAAAAATATTCTTTTTTTTTTTTAATTTCTCTGTTTTCCTATTATGATCGCCTGAAGCGCACGCACACGCACACACACACACACACACACACACACACAGACTGTAACGTAATAGCAGTGTAAAGTATTGTGCTGTATTGTTTCAGTATGTGGTTGCTACATTATATGGATAGTATGGAGTTATTATGTGGACGAGAAGGCGAGAGATGTATACTATTATGAGGACGAGTACGTTACAGTGGAAGAAGAGTAGGAGTTTCCAGATCCTACACAACAGACAAGGTAAATATACAACTAACTGTATAGAGTTTAGACGCACACCGTAGCTGTGAAGTTAGACCCAATTTATTGAATGATTCCATTAACATAACTCTCGTATTGAAACCTCTTCTCCGATTGCCTTAACTTTCACCTACACACCAATGCTTTGTTTTTTGCCACAATTTATGAAAAATACCGCCAAAAGCAGCGTAAGGATAAAAACAATTTTTTGGTGTAAACAGACTGAAATACATCATAATAAACATATTATTACGCTAGAAAAAATAATGTTTGTAAGTTACCTAGAAATCTATCTAGAAATGTATGTTTGTAAGTTATAAACATAAATCTCGTACATATACGCGTAGTACTACAAACAAGCATGTGCTCGCTTGTTCAGAGAAAACGTCGACTAATGTACGAAGGTCCAATAGCTTCAATCTTAGTCACGCCACACGCGATCTTAGCTATAAGGGTATTACAAAAATATAGGCAGTGACAAAGTGAACTGCTTAGCGATCAGTTGGTTCAGGGAATTGTTTTATAGCAGTTATATTACGGTATTAGCGCACGTGGTGATCAATTAATTTTTATAATGTTTTAGTTGTGTTGCAGTATTGTTACTACAGGGAAAGATCCCTGTGCTGCAGAATCCTCTCACTATTTTTATAGACATACATTTATTATGAGATAAATTTTAAATATATCGTTTTCAGTTATCAGAAAAATGATGAAAATCTCGAATACCCTAATAGACTTTTAGTAAAAATAACAAATGTAAAGTAGATAATCGTTACTACCATTTTATTACTTTGAATACAATGAACACTAAAAATTATTATTATTGCACTGGTTTAAACGAATTACAGTAATACCTAAATGACAAATATAATTTAGTCCTACCTTTTAAGTGATATATGTTTCCGCAGATATCTATAGCCATATATATATATTACTTTCCAAAATATACATAACTGATAACAATATGGAAAATTTCTTGTAAACATACAATAAAACTTTTTGAAAGCGGTCCAAAATTTACAATGGGTGTTGACATATATTAATTTTGCCAAATTACTAAGAATGCCGGGTTTGGATTTTGAATAAATGTCCTCATAATTTAATGACTTACGTAGACTTTTACTTTGTTAAATTTTTTATAATTTCATCATCATCTTCACTACAGGGATTAGGCCTTAGTTGGCCTGTTCCGGAACCCATCTCCTCCTCGGTCTACCAACATCCCTATTTCCACTCGGCTTGTACTTGAGAGTTGCCACTGGCAATCTGGTATCTGGCACTCGGGCCACATGTCCACACCATCTCCTCTTATACTCCTTAATCGTCTCATTTAAAGACTGGATCTTTAAGTCTTGTCTAGTGTCTGTGTTTCTTCTCTTATCCAGAAGGGAGAATCCTTGGACACTTCTCAGAAATCTCATTTCGGCAGCTTGAATTCTCTTTTCTTCCCCTTTACCGAGGTTCCATGTCTGACTTGCGTAAAGGAATGTCAGAACAGCTACTACTTTTTTATAAAATTTCATAAGGGTTTCCTTCCGAGTCTTATTTCGTAAATTTCTATGAATTGTCCCACAGATGGATCTAAACTTTGATAGTTTATTAACCCAATCGATATCAACGTTGTATGAGATGTTATATCCCAGATAATTAAAATCACAAACTTGTTCCAAAGTTTGATTGTCTACCACAATTTTTGTTCTAATGGGATGTTTACCTAGAAACGCCATGGTTTTTGATTTAGCGGCAGAGATCCTCAGCCCATAATTTCGCAAAATAGGATTAAATGTAAATATCGCTTTTTGTTACTGGTCTTCCGTTTCTTGTATTATTACCTTATCATATGCGTACAGTAGGGAATTCACATAAATATTTCCTTGAAGTTGTATTCCTGAGTCAACCTTAGTCTTCCATAGTCGTAATACGTCGTCGATATAAATATTAAAAAGTGTCGGTGAAATAGGACACCTTTGTCTAACACCTTTATTTGTAGGAATATACTCTGCCAACCTACCATTTAAATCTAGGGTAATGGAAGTTCTGTTATATAAGCTTTGGAGCACTGCAATTAATTGTGTGGGAAAACCTTCTCGTTCCATGATATTCCATAGTAGTGATCGCCTAACATTATCAAAAGCCTTCGCTATATCTACAAAAGCAAGATGCGTTTCCCGGTTGAACTCTCTTCTTTTCTCAATTATCAACTTAAGAGTAAAAATTGCATCTAGACACGATCTTCCTTTTCGAAAGCCGTTCTGTTCTTCTAACAATAATACCTCTGTAATTGGTTTCAATCTTCCGTTTACCATTCTGGCGTAAAGCTTATATGTTGTGTCGAGGATGGATAGTCCTCTATAATTATCTGTCCTTGTTCGATCCCCTCTCTTAAATAGTGAGATAACTCTTGCTCTTAACCATTCTTTTGGAACTGAGTGCTCCTTCCAGCACATATTCAGGAAATGTAACAGACGTAACTACAATAAAATGCCTCCGTATTTCAAAAGCTCTATATTAATGCCATACAATCCTGGTGAAGTGCGATTCTTAGATTCTCTCAATGCCTGCAGTAATTCCTGTAGATTTATTGCATCAATACTCTCCGTATCACATTCCGTGATCACACCTTCTTCCTCATCCTCACTATACCAAATTTGAATATAATGTTCCTTCCATAATTCCACTGTAATTGGGTTGACAGACACCTCTTCTCTTTCCTTTCCATTCAACATCTTCATTATTTTGTAAGCCATAAGTTGTCTACCATGAATATCATGTTCAATACTGGAAATGAATCTTTCCCAGGATTGTCTGTGCGCTTGCCTAACAATCGTTTTTGCTCTATTTCTGACTTCCTTATACGTTTCCGCATTCGTAGGAGATGAGGAATTTAGATATTTAAGATATACTTTTTGTTTTTCAGCTACTGGTTCTTCTATTTCCTCTGTCCATATTTTTAAACCTTTCCTTTTCCTAAACCTTTTCTTTACACCTATTGGTTCATTGGCTGCTTGCACTATTATCCGTTTCATATTTCTCCACTCTTCTTCTATACTGTTGCCTGAAGGTATGCTATTCAAGTGCCTATTTAACCTATCTTGATAAAGTCTTCGAATACTTTCCTTTTCGAGTAAATATACTTTAAAAACCTCTTTATTCTCCTGTCTTGTAGATGTTTTAATTTTCTTCCATTTCGTGTATAACCTTATTTGTGAGATTACCAAGTAGTGATCAGAGAAAACATCATAGCCTCTATATACTCTCGTGTCACTAACCTGTTTTGCCAATTTTTTGCTGATGATGATATAATCTATTAAGGATCGAAGTCCCCTTGATGACCATGTATATTTATGAATTTCTTTCTTACGGAAAAAGGTGTTAGTTATTTTTAACTCGTTAAACATAGCAAATTCTCTCAAAACCTCTCCATTATCATTTAACGTATCTTCCCCGAAAACTCCTACTATATTTGGGATTGGAACATTACCAACCCTGGCATTCATATCACCCATCAATAAGATTTCATGGTTTTTATTTTTGTCGATTATTTTCTGAATCCTGTTGTAAAAATCTACAGTTTCGTCTGCTTCACCCTCTACGGGGGCGTAAGCACCTATGACAATTATATGACCACGTCCATATTTTATTTTTAAATATAGTATCCTCTCACTTTCAAAATGATATTCTTGTATACCTTGTTGCTATTTTTTATCGATAAATACTGCCACTCTTCGTGCTGCCCTAGATTTCTCATCCACGCCACTATAAAACATTGCGTAATCTCCTACATATTTTGAACCTTTATTTTTCTTTTTCGTTTCCGTTACTACTGCGATATTTACTTTGTTCTCCTCAAATATTCTTAGTAGTTCCGCTTCCTTACCAGCTATTCCTCTAACATTCCATGTAGCCACCTTTAAATTATCCATTATCCATTTACGTTTGTCCTTTTCCGTTAGCTTAGGTCGATTATCCACGTTTCCCGTCCGATTTCCGAGGCTCAGTTGAGTTCTGCAAGTAAATATTGTTTTACTTAAGCAGGTTACTAGCCCACTGTAAAACCCCCAACCTGGAGGACCAGGAGTTTGATTTCGGAGTCTTCTTCTCCTAGGCCAACTGCTATCACCACAGCTACAGACCTTGGCCTGACCCTGGTTTTACCTCGGAGTATACTTCTCCTAGCCTTTGAGGTGGCAACCCCCAACCATTCAAGGCACTACGGGGCAGTGCAATAAGATTCCCTAGCAGAGGTTACCAGCCTCTAACCAGGTAGTTAGGCGATGGGGCTGCCACCCTAAGGTTTCCTAACAAACCTGATTTTCTGTAGGGGTTATCTCCCTTAGCCTTTGACGATCCAACGCCTTACTGCAAGGCAGCAGGTGTCAAGAAATAGAATGAAAAACATGGAAGACACCCTAGGCCTCGAATACTCTAACAGCGTCGGGGTCGAAAAGAACAAGAGTTAGCCAAGGGAGGCTGATAGGAAAGATTATATACCAGAAATATCTCACCCAAGACAAGTTGAAGCAAAGTGAGATCCGAAAAAGACGGTGGCGTTTAGTTCTCATCCACTAGCTAGCTGCAGGGGCACGATGAAGACGAACCAGCTCACCCCCATTTATAATTTCATTTTACTCATAATTTTTGCCGATGGTGTCTCTATAAAGTTAAAACATTTTCAGAATAAACACTACATTCGGATTTTAGTTAAACCTTTAGTTTAATACTCAGTATGGAGTTTTACAGCTTTCTCCAATTATTAATCTTTTTTCTTGAGTCTTAAATTTTAAATTTCCAAACTGAACATTATATTTAAATTTTTGTTAAAATTATCTTTAATTTGATACCCCACATGCAGATTTGTGATATTTTTCGTATTTGCCCCCTCCTGTCTTTTCCTCCCGTCAGTTATTTTTAGTAGATGACTTTCAAAAAGACTAGAAACCTGTAGGATAAAAGTCTGGATACGCATGTCACGTTTTACGAAAATTAATCGATGCATTCAAAAGTTATCGTTATACATCTCCCAAATAGACAAAGAGAGAGAAAGAGAGATAGACAGATATACAAATACCAAACTGAGAATTCGCTCTGCTCGCTCTGTTGTCTGTCGTGTACAGCTAAAGTTGGATAACATGGGAGAGTGGGATACGATTCTGATCGTTTTTATAGGCATCATAAAAAAATTCTGTTATCAACTTTTCTGTTGCTTAATGGTTTATTGTGTTTAATCGCAATCTATGCGATCCTTGAGTAGGATATGTTGCTCGGCGTACATATCCCACTGGCAAGAGGATGAGGATAGAGCTTAATTTCGGAGGATTTCACTTCAGTGAAAGCATGTATTGTGGCTTCACAGTTCCTCAGGCGTGACCAGTTGTTCCCTTGAAAACACTAAGTCATATCAACGGTAGCCGGTTAGTTACTGCTGGCAGCTAAGTGCTACGCGATTGTTCAGCATCTGTCTCTTAACAGAAAATTGGCTATTACTAGTACACTAGTAAACCCGTGCGAAACTTTCGCACATTGAACCTTCCCCCCCCCCCAAATGATTTAGTCTTTTGTTGGGTTGTTGAAATTAAATACTCAGCGAAGTGTATACACAAAATAGCAAAGAGAGTTTATTAATGTGACCGTATTTACAATTTACAATACCTCTTTGTATACAATATTTGATGTTAGAATGCAATCATCTTGAATTTTTTGTTTGTCATTTTCGGTAATTGATACAAAAGTATTGTTAGATTTAGTGACTCTTGAAAAGGCTACATAGAGTTGTCCATGAGTAAATACGGCATTTGGTAAGTATAATCCAGCTCTTTGAAGCGTTTGTCCCTGAGACTTATTGATGGTCATTGCAAAGGCAACTTTCAGTGGGAACTGTCTTCTGGTCATTTGGAAAGGCATGGTTGGGTCGGATGGGGTGAGGTTAATTCGTGGTATGACAACAGTTTTTCCAGAGTCAATTAACCGAGCAGTGACGGTGTATTCATGGAGGTGCGTGACGACCATTCTTACCCCATTGATTAAGCCCTGTTTAGCATTTAAATTTCTGATCAACATGACAATAGTGTTTTTCTTCAAAATTAATTTATGTGTTTGCAAGCCTGATGGGTTTAAACTATTTAAGAATTCTAGAGGATACAATTGGTTGTCAGTCCCCTCGTCGGATTGTACGGAATCACAACTCTGGTAAACTTTTCAATCTCCTTCTACAATGTTTTGCACTATGTGTTCGTTGATTTTTGTACAGTCTTCATTTTTCGGGCATAATATGGCTGTGTTGATAAAGTCGTTGACATTGTTGGCATTCATGCTGCCAGTTGGGAACACTTTCGCAATTATCTCGTTTTCGTCGCAGTAGAATGTCTTGGGAATCTTGACTGTGTTTGGTGAAACGTCGTGTTTCACTTCGAGTTCTCCGTTTCCTAACTGCAGCAGCCAATTGCTGAATTCTGGATCGTCTGTTCTCATATTTTGCGACAGTTTTCGTTTCTGTATTGTTCGCCACAGTGGTGATTGTTGTATGTTTGCTTGTATTTTGGGCGTTCTGTTTCCGTGCCTGACAACAGGATACCTGCCTGAAGTCGCCACCGAAAACTATTGTTTTTCCTCCGAAGTGTGTGTTTACGTTGGAAATATCTCATAGGAGTCGATCAACAATTCCTAGGGCGTGTTTGGGAACCATTGAAACTTCATCCCAAATTATCAATGATGCTCTTCGAAGTAGGTTAGCTTCTTTTGAATATGGCCTGATAGATGATACTGAAGTTTCAAGGATAGGTACAGGTAATTTGAATAGGGAGTGAGAAGTTCTGCCACCCGGCAATAAATTGGCCGCTATTCCTGTCCAAGCAACAGGTAAGACAACCTTGTCTTCTCCTCGTAAAATGTGGCATAACGTTCTGTAAAGGAACGTTTTGCCGGTTCCACCTGGTCCATCGATGAACATTAATCGCTGTGTGGCACTTCTGACTGCTTGCAAAATGTCATCTGTGATTTGTTGCTGTTCATTTTTCAGTTTGGCATAAGCTTCCATTCCCTTTTGATTTTCTTCTTCGATGTTGTATCTGTTACCGTTGTCGTGGAAATTGCAATCGGTAGGTTTCGGCAATCCGAAGTCTTCGCAATGGTGGCCGTGTTGTTTAAAAATGTCTTCTAAACAATGTAAAGCAAAGTTTTGGTAGTTTCAACGTCATGAGTTCTGCGGAAGTCCTCTGATAATTGCTCGTGGAACGTTTCCCAAAGTTCAGGAATGTTCGTTGGCGTACAAAATAAGCACACAATGGCGAACAGTTCACGTAACTGCTGAGGCATTTTGAAGTTTGTGGCATCTTGCAAGCAGTCTACCCATTCTTGATCATTGTCCACCAAATGCAATTTTTCTGCAGCCTCCAGGAACGACGTACATAGTGTTCCATCAACCGTTCTTAGGTGAGCGTAGCTTGTCGCACCTTTCACATGCAGTAGAAGAACACGTAGGAAATATCTTTCACGGTCAGCAGGGTTTACGGTGTAAATTCTCCCAATGGAGTTTGCGAATCGTTTTCGTGGTTTCCACTCGTCCTTGATCCAGGTGTAATGTTCTTGGATTTCTGAGTACAAATACTGTCTCGCAATTTCTTCTTTTTCACATAATTTGAAATAAGCTGTAAGTTTCGTTGCCTTGTTCATGTTTGCTTCCAAGTCTCTTCCAGGTTCGAAGTAAATCATTTGCTCTTCCTCTAAATGCACTGGTAGACGTACGATGGCATGCGAAGGATCAAAAAGACGTCTTTCATGAAACCTCCATATAGCCTCCGGGGGACTGACATACCGACAATCCAAGTAAAGGTTGATTTCGTCAACACTGATTTGTTGTTGAGCTTCTGGATTGTTATGTAAACGTACTGATGCGCAATCATGTCCCTTGTATACGTATTTGTACAAATATTTAACAGACCTTACCGAAGAACAATTTCGACATTAATGTGTGCGTCATATTTTAGTGTCAAATATCGATTATATGGCACAATCCAACGGTTATTTACCACTGACTCTTCCAATACAAAATTGATTCCATTATCTGTCCTCCGGTATAAGGGATACCCATTGACGTTAAGGTTTGTTCGATCATTGAAATCTTTAGGAAAACCTTTAGTGCACTGTCCATCTTTCATACAGGGCAAGTTTGGATTGATCTGTTCACATGGATTGTGGATCATACATTTCTTAACAATGTTGTAAAGTATGGGATCTGTTTGAGGATCAGGAATTTCAGCTGTAATCAACGAATCGACATGTTCATCTTCAGTTAATTTGTCGGACTGCCTTAACACAAGTAAAATGTGTGCATGAGGCAACCCTCTCTTTTGGAATTCTATGACATAGACATAAGATATTACAACCACTAACACATGTTTTTTGAGAAGATCATCGAGCAAAGATTTTAACTTCAAGCTAAAGACTCTTGTTATCAGGTCTGATCTGTGTTGAACTTGTTCAAACGGCTGTAATAACAATTTCAGGCCAGTTCGGATTACATGTGAATGTCAGAAAAATATCAGGCTTGCCAAAGCGAGCAACAATCGACATAGCATCTTGGTAGTTCTAGAGCATATTTCTTGCAGAACCTATAAAAGATGATGGCAAAACCACTGGAATTCCTGGTAACATATCCCTTTGCTGAGCATTACTGTGAATGAAATCAGTCAAACCTTTGTAATTTTCAGCTCGCAATTCCTTCTGATGAGATCTTACATAAGCAATACGGGAGCCTTCTACTTTTACATAACTGTCAACGACATACTGTTGAAACAGTTTTCCTGAGTAATGAATTAGATTGAAAGTCCCTCTGACTGCCAGACGATAACAGTAATATTGTAATTGGGTAGTGACAGTCCTTACTGCTGTTCTATGAATGTTAACGTGAGGCATGCCAGGCTTCCACCCTGAATCACCGCATGGGAATGGGTAACACATTGGGTCACTGTGTGGATTCAAATAGGATATGCGAGTTAATGCTCCAGAACTTTTTGAGTACAAAACAAAGTGAAATTGGCCTGGGGGTGCACCATCATCACTAATAAATACTGCTGCCACCTGACTTGTTGGGAAATTATACCTCCTTGGATCAAAAGCATTTTCTGTTGTGAATTGTAATTGTACATCTGGAGCATTCATCATGTAATGTTTGACAAATTTGAATATTTGTGCATAAGGATTGTGATGTGTCAACATCGTCTGCAACATGGCCATTATTTCTGGGTCACAGCGTGTATTTGCAACATTTCCAAGTCGTTGCTCTAAAGCCTCGTCAGAATCCATAATAAATAATCCAGCGTAAGATGGATTGTGACCTGCAGGTGGCTGCAAGCCACCGATCATGTGATATATTTGTCCATGAATTTTAAAACAAAATGGGCCACGTCCTGGAACTGAGTTTACTTGAACAGAGGCCATAGCTAAAGCACTATTAAATTGACGAATGTTGTCTAAATAGTTTTTAGTTGTGTTGTCATTACGCTCAAGCAAAGTTTTAAGTTCATTACAAACAACAACTTCTGGTACATTAATCTTACCCTTGTGACAGCAAAGAGATGACAATCTCTCTGAGACTTCTAAAGAAAACAGTTTTGCACCACAATATTTGCAAATTTTGTTCATGGGACCAACAGAGTGTTTTGTCACATCACAATCCTTTTGCAAAAGCCTTGCACAACAATAAGTCATTGGCAGCTTGTCTT
Organism: Magicicada septendecula; assembly: GCA_034769895.1. Taxonomy (NCBI): domain Eukaryota; kingdom Metazoa; phylum Arthropoda; class Insecta; order Hemiptera; family Cicadidae; genus Magicicada; species Magicicada septendecula. The sequence continues at coordinate 171,138,966 of CM068368.1, read as the reverse complement.
GCACTCACGTTCGTTCAATGTCTATTTTCAACCGTTGCAGTTGTGAAGATGTGCTGGTTGTACTGGTTGTGTCGAATTCTCTGCTGCTGTTGCTTCATTACGTGTGCTGGTTGTTGTTTGTGGTTGTAGTTGATCGATTCTCCTGAGACGGGATGCTCTTTGAGAGTTTCTCAGGGTTGCAAGCCGTTGTTGTCTTTGGCCAGGCGTCTCGTTTGTTGCCAGTGTTTTGTAGCGACGTCTCTCACTCACTCCTTCAAGAGTTCTTTTCCTCGGCATGATTTAAGATATTAAGCATGTCTGACAGCAGAAAAGAAAAAAAAGATTTTTCATTTAACTTAAATTTTAAACAAACAATGTGTTTTAACGTAAACTGACTGATTGTTTCTTTTGCGCAAATATTATCATGTTTTCTATATAACTGTATAACAAATATATTTACTAAATAACAAACATTATCATTAATGATAATTGTATTTTATATATACTTACACTTGTTTTATTAATGTTACACTTGTTTTCATTCAAAGTTGTTATAATATAATGTTTCGATCGATTTCGGTCAATAGACCATATTCAGTTCACAATAAAACAACACTATTTATAAAAACAAATTTGTATATATTGTTAGTTTTATACATATGTTGGTCGTATAAAGCTTCCTAGGAACTGATTCCGTTATAGAGTGTTTATATATTATATCAGCTGATTTTGATGATTTTGTCGTAATATTTCAAAAGTTATATGATTTTTAAAATCAGTTATAATGTTTAATAAATCTTCATGGTCCTTTTCTTTTATATGGTACATTTAGGCTGTGTATATATAACAAAGAATAAAATTAAAATATATTGAACTTAAACATTATCATGTTAAATTGCTAAACTCAATGTCAGCAGCGATTATTTCTGTCTTGATGCGTTTACATATCAAATTTCTAGACTGTGGGGAATCGAAAGTGTGGAAGCGTCACGCAATGATGACGTCATACAGCATTCAGTGATCTGTCTTTTAACTTAAATTTTAAACAAATAACGTGTTTTAACGTAAACTGAGTATGCTATGTCAGAAGTCGGTAAAAAATCCTAACCACTGATACCTTATTCATCGCTGTAGGCTTTGTATTAGTTGAGAAAAAGGGATGTTGACAACAGAAATAATATATATGATAATACGCAGTACTGCGTTTATTTTTGTGTAGTTAAACAACATAGCTGTGCTCGTATCGTGCTCTAAGTATAGAATCTACAGATGGAATGAAATAAGTATAGAATTGTTAGGCTGAGTATGAAATATCGCACTGATAAATATTCCAATTACCGCCTTTTTAGTTTGCTGTTTTTCTTGATTCCATAGTTTTAATCCTTTTCTTTTTCCTTACTTTCTTTTGGTGTTTAAAGAAATTCTGTGTCTTTTTACTTCTTTTGTAGATTAAGCCCCTTCTTCTTTATCATTATTTGTTTCTAAAGACCCAAGATAGATTATTTAGTTTTTAAATCGATCTGCTTTGGTAAACTATCTATACATATGTCGGCTTTAAACACTTTGTCTTTACCTGTTCTTGTTCTACTATATTAGTTTTCTTTCATTTTTAAACAAATATATTTTTAAATCACCAAGAAGTGGCCATATCCTACGTCCAGTTGTCTGTGAACCCTTGAATCCTTTACGGGTCTAGCTAACTAGGAATTTTATTCTTGTGTAGAATATTAACAATCTGATCAACCTATCTCCATCTAAGTAGAATTGTGAATACCTTTTTATCTAAACAAAATATTAATTGTTTTTAGTTGCTTACTAAAATCTCTAGAAAACGAATTGAGAATGTATTCAACAGACAAGTAAAGTTCTGACTATAGGCTACAGAGAGAAATAGTTTCGTCTCCTCCGTAAGTAATGATGGATAAGACTGGTTTCCTATTTTTCGTAGAATTAGATGCTGAAGTAGTTTCGCTGGTGCTTTTGCCACAATCATTTTGGATTGCATATGATCCACACACATGGTAAAGTAGTTCCCTGTAACCATAATATACCGGTTTCGGTTTCCAACAACCTGATACTCTCATTACACATTTCTCCACCATATGAAATTGTATAATTTCCCAAATGAACACAAATATTACATTAACATGACTTGGTCTGTATTTATAAATTTTCTATAGATTTGTTGAATGAATTCTTTCATAATATGTTATAGCTTCGTCTCTTTTACCCTCAAGTGGAACTTAAGTGGTGGTCACGTTGGCTGTACTTCTGTTTAGTTTCATATTTTCATTGACAGTTCTTTAGTTTACATATTCGTAACAAATGTTGTTCCTTTGATTTATCTTGTTTAGTATAATTTGACATTTTACGATGTAACCGAATAAACTTAAAACTCAGTGACATTATTTTCCAAAAAACGGCGTCTAGTATATTATTATGATTCATTAGCTGTTGTCTGTTTATTATTGAATTAGTATTTTCTACCAAGTTATCTCCCTCTGGAAGGAAAATGTTATAAAGTAGTTTCACTGATCGGCAACTCCTACTATGAGTCTGGTTTAAAAATCGTGTAAAGACTGGTTTAATTTAAAAGCTATATAGTATACTTCACTTAATAACTATTGTCCATTACCCAAACCTTCGACAAAATGACTTTAATTAAATTGTTCTAAATCTTCCAAACAGTATTTAAAGAAGACTGGAAAATTACTTCCTGCTTATTCTTGAAGAAGTAACAAAGATCGTGTAGCGTAATAAACACCGAAGTAGCAGTTGTCCGGTTGAAGACAACGCGCCGGCCTGCCTACTGCACTTAATATTCTTGGGGGATGTCACAGCGATGGAAGCAGGCGCCGATCAAAGACTTATACTTCTTTCAATAATTTGATCCTCGCTTCAAATATCAACTCATTTCCGTTTAAATTGAGTTGTGTGACGGCAAGTCAAGTCAACACCCAATCAGGAAGGGTGACATCAAACGCATGTTCTCATTGCATTTAGATGGAATACACGACCCATTCCCCTCTCCTACTTTCTTCAACCACAAGTCTTAGCTGTAACAAGCGTCTATCTTGTCCTCCTCCATTTACTGTGGAAACTAAATTATTTTTACCTATACACAAGCATCATTTTTGCGCAATTACTCAACTAATCGCTAACGTAATTAGTACGTTACACCACTTGTAATTAATAATGAAATATTACTATTGAATCTTTAATTTAGTTACCAATGCTTGTTACTTACTGTTTGTAAACAAACTTTTGACAAGTTTAAAAGTATCCAAAAATATTTTAAAAGTCTAAATAATAAATATTACAAGAAAGGGTTTAGGAACGTTTACTTTAATTACCGTAAACAGTTTACAATATTTGCGCCAATGTTTCGTCAAAATCTATTTTCACATTCAGGATCTGCACACGGGCAATTCGAAAAGGAAATAGTACATAGGTATCATTAGTGTTTGAGTAGTATAATTATAACTAAGGATAATTATCTAATTTACATTTTATTACATTTAATTTACTTTAAGGAATATAATCGAATTGACGTTGTCATTAATTTAACATATAAAATTATGTTACACAGTATATGTTGTTTAATTTTTTAATTTTATATTATTTTCTTTAATTGTAATTACGATTGTAATTCGTTTTGTTTAATGTAAATTTTCAGCCTACTACAAGGTGCAGGGTGTAATTTCTAAATGTTTTGGATTTGCAAACTTTGCACTGGAGTAACGCTGCAATTTTGTGATGAAACAAACTTGTTTCTCGTAATTCAAGTTTAGCTCTTGATATCTTGATAACAGACGTCTAGTCTGATTAACTGTTTATACATTATATTATATTTTTATTAATATTATATTGTATTTAATGTTTGGAATTTGTAGATTTCAGAACGTTGCATCATGAGAAGTACCAGTATCACTCTGACGAAAAAAGTCTGTTTGAATTATTGCGTTTCGTGTTATGGTACACCCCAAAGCTTAATACCGTACGTTGAAAATGGACTGTAGACTGCTTTTTACAATAACAACTTATTTTCCACCCTTTACCTTAATTTTTGACTTTTACAGTTTATTATTTTTGCTAGTGTGTGTTTCCTTATCAATTTTTATCTAAATGACGTTCCTAAGTATTTGAGTTCTATATTCCTATTTAAATTTGCTTCTTAACATATAACGATTGCTCAATATATATATTATATAAAAAAATAAAGTATTATAAAGTATTGTAACTTTAAAACATACGTAAATAAAATAGTCAAACGTAAAATATTAATATTACAATCAGAAGCCATTGAAAAAAGCAACTAAACAATTAAAATAGTTAGTTACTTTTAAATTAAGTTTAATAAAGTAATGACCACATAACCCTACACTTCCACAGAACTGCAAGTATGTGGGGGTAGTAACTAGCAAATTATTTTAATTAATATATTGTTTTAATTATCGTATCTAACACGTCAACGTTTTCTGAATCCTCTACAAAAATTGTGATTGTTTCATTATGTTGGTTCTGCTTCACACACTTATAATGTAATACATCAACAAGTAAATTCAAATGAAATTGTAACAAAGTACAAAATAATTTTTTGTAACTGTAATGTATTCACACACACACACACACACACACACACACACATTAACATAAATGTATCAGTACACATTTATCTCCTTTTATTCTTTACATATTGCATGCTAATACAAAACTTATTAAATTAAAATAAAGGTCTTAATTTAATTTTCGTATTCTCCAAATCGATGGACAAACCTTTTTCCACGCTTTATTTGTATTTTACTGAATCAAAAATTATCTTCATATAATACTTCAGATAATCTAAATTGATAACACTTATTTGCAGTCAATTACTTACAAACATGTAAATGTTAGGTTGTACCCATATTAGTTCTTACAATTATTTTACATTTGTCTCTCTTTTTACGGTTTTTATAATTTTCATAGTTTCTTTTATGTGGTCATATTCGTGGTTATGGCCCATTATATGTTGTGCGTAATTTGAGATATTGTTTTATGTGTTCATTGTTTTGTTTGTAGAGCTCTCTTCCCGTCTGGCCGACATAAATCTTGTAACAAATTTTATATTGTAAATTATGAATCCCATTGCGTTTATATACACCCTCATTTTTAAACATAAACTAATATGAATATAAAAAGGTAAAAACATTTAATTTCTATGATCTGATGTATAGTAAACGTTTGCCGCAAATACTTGTTGATTATCTACACACTGTAATTATTGTCACATTTTCCAGATATGGTACGATTCGTAAATAACTCGATTATCCCTGTCGGTGTGGCTAGTTGACTCGAATTGCAAACAATTCTCTCAGTCGAGTCCAAGGAGAAAACCCAACACGTTTTCACTTCAAATACGAAACTTAACTGAATTATGTTATTATAATTAATATTGTAATATACATTTCGTAGTTTATCTTTAACGAAAATGATAATTTTACAGTTTCCGCGTTATAATTTTGTACAACTGCTGTTATTAAATTCATATTCTTTTTTACTTTTCGCATTAATTCATTAAATTTTTGTCCAGAGTTTATTATTATTATTATTATTAATAATTTGTTTCAGCCAGCTATAGACCACGTTAATCCAACTGTAGTTTTCTTTCTTGTGCTTTAACTTTAACCAGTACCCCTGCATTCGTTTTCGGTGCGCTTTCTTTCTTTCTTCAGTTCAAGTCTTGCCTATTTTCAGCTTGGGCTTTTCCTGGGAACCCTGGCGTGCTCTCAGTTTCCTCTTATGATGCTCACTTCCTGGATAACCTCGTGCGATCCACTTCTTGCAGATCCCTTTCCACCTTGGTGAACCAGGCCTCTTTGCTTTTCTTACATAGAAAGTAGGCAAAGATCCTGTTGTTCAGTCTCTGTGGGCTCAATCGTGTCACATCGTGGCAATCCTTCTTTTTCGGATTGTGCCTGTTATCTTTTCTACTTGTGTGTGTTAGTTGATAGCTGTGTCTTCTTCTGTACTCAGTTTCCTTTGAAATCTTCTGTATACAAGATTTTCCTCAGGATCTTTCTTTCTTTGGCATCCAGTTTCTCGGTCAGGTCTTTTCTATTTACAGTAGGGTATTCTGTTCCGAACAGGCCCTCCGATCGAATGACTGTGCAATAGTGTCTGAGCTTGGCACTGAGGGACACAGTTCATTTGTTGTAAATGTTTTTGGATAACTGGTATGGCATTTCTATCCCATTGATGCGACCCTTGATGCAAGGGCTTCTTTCTCAGAGATGTTTTGTTCTATCCATTCGCCTAGGCCTTTAAACTTTTCTGCCCGCTTGATTTTTCCCCGGTTCCTTATCTAGTTTTCTAGGCACCGGCTTGATGTTCGTTATGAACTCCGTTTTCTTAAAGGAGATCTGGAATTCATTATTATTATTACTTAAAAAATGTATTTTTTTTTAATAGACTTTCTCTTTTCTGTGTCAACAGAATAGTACTATCCTACACAACCCAAATTATAGACTACCATTAGACACGACACATTCTTGTATAAACTGAACATTATTACTTTCTTGTAAAAACTGAAACGCTTTCTTCCGTTAATAAACATACCTCGTGGTGGTAATTTCTGTTTACTACTATTTCATTCTAATTCGTGTGATTTTACGGTTATTTTTTATGTGATGATTTTGATATTTTCTTATTCCTCATAACATGGAGAGAAGATGGATATATTCTTGTACCAGTCTATTATATGTCTGTCATCCCATGTACTTAATTTTCAAAAAACGTTTTTACACCCGATAATATTACATGCGTACATAAAATGGATTATTTTATAAAAGTCCATTTAGTATAAAGAACACTAATTAATAATATTACGCTTGTGTTTAGTTTTGTGCATTATAAATGAAATAATACCGTACACAGAGAAACGCGGATCGATTTTTAGCTGTCAACAATCATTTCATACAACGTGTTCTACGAAACATTTTCATCTTAAGTTGAGAATAAAAGGAAGACACACTGTTATGTTAAAAAAGAGTGTGAAGATGGCAAGAGAAGAGAAGAGAAAGGCTTCAGATAGTTTGTCTGTGACATGCAAGTGACAGGTCACAAATCATCTGCCAATGTTTTACGACAAAAACACTCAAGTGATCCCACACCCACTTCAGCGAACATTAATTTACAATCTCGCATGGTTATCAACTCAGCCTAGCTGCTATAAATTCTGCTCTTCCAAACGTAGAAGCCATTAAGAATAATAACTGCGTTTGACTTGTCATTATTAGCTCAACGCTACCTACGTTTTGTCGCTATTGAAATCGCTTTACACAGTTCTGTTCGGTCTCAAAATATGCGTAACTTCTATTCTTAATAGTTTAGTTTGTTCACACATCGTTTCTTGTATACTTACTCAATGTTATTACAGTATACCTACAATTACAGGACATCATCCAGTAACTCAGATCACGCTAAACCGAGCCGAGTCTAACATTTTTGTAATGATACTTTTATAATGTTCTATACTAAATGTAGTGTTGATAACCTAATATATAATACAACTTCATTGATATTAAATGAGTTTTTATTACAACAATAAACAACATTTTGTGTACTTATAAAACAGAATACCGAGATCTGAAAATATTTCTTAATTATTAGAAATCTGAAAATATTCATTTATAGGTGAACAGAGACAGATTGAAGTGAGCTGCTTTTCAATGGCGAGCTTGTAAAAATCATCACCAAAAGCGACAAAAATGAAGTAGACAAGAAAGCAATAAGAGAAAATAGAAATAAGAGTCATTATGAAGAGGTTACAACAACGACAAATGTGTTTTTGTATTTACAACAAAGAAATGTCGTTCGTTTACGTGGGGTAACCTGTGTAACACAGGAGATACTCGGCATTTTCGATAGGAAAAAGTAAACAAAACTGTAAACAAAGTGTAATTAAAAAGTCAACGAATAACAATAACTTACTCATGAGCATGAATGAAATACGTAAATTGCTGTTTACGTATTTAAACAGACGTTAATAATGTCTCTGTTTTGAACCAGGGAAGTATTTTAGAAGTTAGGCAGGATAGACCGTTCGGCATACGAGAAGCGTACAGCAGGCAGTCAACCTGAAGCCTGCAAGTGCACTTGTATATACGTATGGTGCTGCCAGGGAATTGTGGTATTAGTAAGAAACATTTCAACTGTTTCTGCGATATTGCACCACCAAATAATTGAGAAACATAAATTGGTCCTTTAAGGCCCTACACCTCTTTTGGCGCACTTCCTCTTCACTTACAAAAATCTTGCAATGAGAACATATAATTAGAATTCGAGTTTACTTGATACTTTAAGACCTAACTGAAATGTCACTCTGTATCAACTGGAAATTAAACCACCCAAATGATACTGGTTCCAGTAGTGTATATTATATTTGGGTTAAGTGCACATGATAGTCTTGGAAATGACACATTCAAGTCTATATGAAACACAAAAAAGTGGAATTACATGCACCAACAAAGGAATTACTTCCACCAACAAATGTGATGGTCTTACCTTTACTGCAATATTAATACCCCATATTATTAAGAAAAGTTGATACGATAGAAATAAGTTTGTTACCTTTTCAGTTATTTCCTCGTGATTGTCTGTACTTTATGTAACAATGAAAACGGGTTTAATAAGATACAAGGATAATAAGTGGATGGCAGTTAATTGAATGCTCTGATGACATCAGAATGTGATCCGCACTAAAATCCGGATTGAGTTTCGAGTTGTCTGTTCTGTATCAAAAAACTCAATTTTGTCACGTTAATGTAAAATATACTAATTACGTACTTATAAAGATCTTACTTACAGCGTATTGTATGGGATTACTATAATCTCAATCGGAAAAGTAGGTTGCCTTATGTACGTAGATCTTGCAACACCACTCATTGTTTTCGTTTCCATATTTCGTACCTAGGTATGCTTATGGGTGTATCTAAACTATGTACTTAAAAAATATGTCTGTGTAGATGCTTAATAAGAAAGAAATAAAATTATATGCTTACAACAAAGCACGTTTTTAATTCGAAAATCGTATTATTTTTTGAACCGTTTATGGAAGACCTACAGAACCTAAACGTAGAGCATATAGTAAGCACAACGTTGACAAGTATGCAAGCCGTCTCTTGTCTGTTGTTAACAAACCCGCACAGATTCTTTCCTTCAAAACGAATTTTAAATGTCATTAATTGAGTACAGCAAACGTTAGTGTGCGCAGGGGCGCGTGTACGTCCTGTTGCAGCCGAGTGAAATGCTAACTAAAAGCCTTTAACTTGCCTTAATCTAAATACAATTCAGTTTTTCTCCACTAACAAATCACCCACAACTGCTTTCGCCCTTTTTCTTTCTGTTTTAAAAGCTTGTTCGCCTTTTTATTTATTGTTTATTTATGCCTCCCTTTCTCCATGCTAGAGTTATATATGAGCTTTCTGCTAAGCGGAAACATTGTTTTGGAAAAAACTGCAGACATAAAAATCTTTCGCCGCCCTTGTTTTTCGCCATTTACTCGGATTGTGCAACGTGTTTGTTCTGTAACTGTAATACTTAACGACGGCGTGCTCCTGTTTAATATAAGTATAAGCCTACTCTTCATTTTGCTCTGTGCCCGACCGACGATGAAATATTTTACCCTAATATAAATGTCCTCGGTTAGACTGCGCTCAGACCGCAGTCCGCAGGTAATTAAACCCATTATTTTGGTGGCATCTTGTTGCTTACGACAGACCGCGTAAATGTAGACGTACACAGGTCTCATTGTACACACTACTTCACGCGGAAAAACCAGGACACTGTACCGGTATACTGCAGGTCTGCTGTTAGCGATAATTGTAAAACTCTCCAAGTTTTTATATCGGTTAAATCGGCTACATCGAATAAGGCGAATTAGATTTTTCTTAAGTAAAGTGAATAAAATGTGATACGGTTAAACGAACATTTTTTTTGTTAATAGCAACAGTTTCCTCAATTCTACAGAGTGAGAACGATATGAAAACTATCTACGATGCGAATAACAATTGACGGTAATCAAAATAAAACGTATGTTACGCTTAGAGACAGTCCTGTCTTGGTCTCGAATTAGAGAGATAGACGTTTTCCGTAAATAAATTACCCATTTCAATCGCCGTATCAACTGAAAATTAAACCACCCAATACATACTGGTTCCAAGTATATGATGGTTGGTGTTAAATGAGTATAATAGTCTTGACAGTGACACATTCAAGTATACATGAAACAAAGAGAAATGAATTACATGCACTAACAAATGTGATGGTCTTACCTTTACTACAATATTAGCTTTAAATAACTAAGTAAATCAAATAAAATTCTTATCAAATATAAACTAACAAAACTTTAACGTTTATAAATGCATACATCAATATGTTTTAATCCTGAATTTTAATTTTACAATTCAACATACAGTGCACTTAAAAAAACTGTAACAAGTAATTAACTAATTAACACAAAATAAAATATCGGTATGCAGAACCATACATGACTTTCATGTTCTAAGATTTATATTTAAAATCATTTTCGAAATGAAATATTTCCATAGAAACTACTTCTTTCTACTTACTGCTTCAGCCTTAACCACAGTACTGTGGTCATCAGGATACTTTATTTATCAAAATTAAGTACTTTACTCTTGTTACAATGATGTCGCGACAACCCAGCGACATAAGCGCACAACTGATAGTGGTTGAAAGGGGTGCGAGTGAATGGGTGAGGCTGCATATTTAGGAAAAACGAACATTTAGTATTTTAATAATGATTACTGATTTCCATCACACTTTATCCAGGCTTTGGACTGGCTAAATGAGAGAAACCAATGTATTATGATTTCTTTCACTTAGGCGTGTTTAAAATCAGCTTGAAGAAAGCTTCGTCATTTTGTACATCTTTTTTTGTAGTTTTGTAATTTTTGGTTTTTTATAAGTTTTTAGCTTTTTTAAAATCTGCTTGAAGAAAGCTTCGTCATTTCGGTTTTTATAAGTTTACTCCAACTTTTGAAGGTAAGAGAGCGTGCGAAGACATTGCCTTATATTGCCAGTTTCTTCATACAGCTTGATTGTTTTTTCGATGCTCTTGTCCAGTTTCTTATATTTCAGTTTTCTTCGCTTTCCATCCAGGTTCAATTGCATTCTCATGTAGATCACAGCTGAGTTTTCGGCCTCCATTTTCAAAGTTTGGACCAAATCTTTAACTCTAGGACGTGGCTTTTGAAACGTGCTGTTCACTTTATTGTTCCATCCTTCAACTGCGTTTGTGGTCCGGTGACGTCTCTTGTAACAGTTCCATAGTTGTATGCTTATCTGCTCATTTTCCAACCATCTTTCGGTAAAATAGTCAAAAAATTCTATAAGTTTTGGATTTCCAGGGTTCTGGGAGTAAATCTCTAACCAGCCATCGACGACATTCTTAGGCTTGAGAAACGCGAGAGATGCACACATTTTTATCACAGTTCGAACTTCCTCATTTTCTTTGTAGTCCCACGTAAGACCTAACTCTTGCACCTTCCTCCATAGACACTTTTTCAGGTAGAAATAACAACCTTGAATTTGTGCAGCTGGGAAAACCTCTTGCAATGCCATTATAGCCGCTGCTTCAAAATCTACATTGACTTTTTTCGGTTTCCAGTTAGGTATAGCTTGAATAATTAGTCGAAAGAACTTGACGTATGTTTCTTTCTTCTTGTCTGGTAACAATGCAAAAGCCACGGGGTATATATTTGTTTCTTCTTCTGAGCTTCCAAAATCTGCATGGATAGAGTAAATCTGCGAAAACTGTTTGCTGGAGCTTTTAAAAGTTCCGTCCATTAAAAAATCTTCACAATTGTTTAGCCCCTCTCTTCCTATATTTCCACTAAAAATCAATATTCTTTCACCGAGTGAGTTGTCATCCGCCAGTAGAAAGCTGCTACCATCATTCATCTTCAACAAATCTTCGTCAAGAACTACGCCTTCACGATTCTCGGGCTCTGTTTGATTCCCTTGTGATTTACATCTCTGTCGTTGGAGAGTTCTTTTAGTCGTGGCCTAAGCTGGAATCTCTGTGACGAAATCGAAACCTTTGTTGTGAAGTTCACCCAACTCTTGATTGTAGTTTCTCGAGATTTGCGTTTCCTCTTCACTGGCATGCTTTTTTGCTTTTTGAAGTGATTTTTTGACTTCCAGTCGTGCTTCGTCTGGAGCGCCACATTGATGTTCACTAGTACTCAAAACTTCGCCAGACTTACTCTTCATAAGTCCTCGGCATCTTGTAGACCTCTCTCTTGAACACCTCCAGAATATTGCCCCTTCCACATTCTGCCGCTTTAAGACATACGAGTAGCCTCCGTACAGCGCGCACGGCTTACCCTTATTTGTCGTCGTAAGTTCCATTTCACCAGCCAGCAAAATTATGTAGCACACACCGCACCAGCACACACGTCTTAATAAACGAAAAACTAAAGCAACAGTGGCAAGTGTCGGCGAGGTAGGGGGTTGGAGCTTCGGGATTCCCACTTCATTGTTTTTCAGCGAGGGTGTTGACCGCAGGTAGCTAGAGGCAGGGAGGGGTAGTTTGGGCGCTTATGTCTCTCTCAAATTTCAGCATGTGCGCTTATGTCGCTGGGCGCTTTTGTCGTGATTCGTTACAATAAAAAATGTTTCAGGTAATCTACCCTTTCCCCGTAACCGATCTTCACCAACATCAATAGGCCTTGAGTCCTCTACAACTCAGGCACATATGTAAAAAATTATTTGATTCTGTTTGAATTTACGGCAGTTATCGTTCGTCATGAAAAAATGTCTCTTGTTACAACATAAAATGTTGCAGGTAAACTACCCCTTTCCCTCAACCGATCTTTACCAAAATCAACAGGCCTTAAGTTCTCTACAATGTAGGGACGTATGCAAAACGTTATTTGATTATGTTTGAATTTACGGCAGTTATCGTTCGTCATAGAGAAACTTACCCTTGTTATCACATAAAACGTTGCAGGTAAACTACCCCTTCCTCTTAACTGATCTTCACCAAAATCAATAGACCTTCAGTCATTTACAATTCAGGAACGTATACAAAATATATTTGATTCTGTTTGAATGTGCGGCACTTATCGTTCGTCGTAGAAAAAATTACCGTTGTTAAAACATAAAATGTTGCAGGTAAACTACCCCTTTCCCTTAACCAATCTTCACCAAAATCTACAGGCCTTGAACACTTAACAATTCAGGAACGCATGCAAAATGTTATTTGATTCTCTTTGAAAATGCGGCAGTTATCGTTCGTCATAAAAATATCGGTATGGAGAACCATACATGACTTCCATGTTCTAAGATTTATATTTAAAATCATTTTTCGAAATGAAATATTTCCATAGAAACTACTTCTTTCTTCAGCCTCAACCACAGTACTGTGGTCACTAACGTATACTATACCACCTCACGTTATCGCACTCGCTTTTCACTGATGATGGAAATCGATGACACTGCCGAAACGTGTGATTTTGCAGAAAACATTGGTCTACGGCCAAACAGGCCGAGAAGGAATTTTAACAACAAAATACTTCTTTGTTGCCGATAACGTAGTACATATATAAAAAAATCCCCTCCCCCTTCAACTATAATTTTCATTTATAGAAAATTACCCCCACCCCCTTCAACTAGCCTCTTCATTTATAGATATTTCATCTACGTTTCTACAGTGGATTATTAAGATCTTCTTATCAGGATACTTTATTTATCAAAATTAAATACTTTACTCTTGTTACAACAAAAAATGTTTCTGGTAAACTACCCTTTACCCATAACCGATCTTCACCAAAATCAATAAGCCTTGGGTCCTCTACTACTCAGGCACATATGTAGAAAATCATTTGATTCTGTTTGAATTTACGGCAGTTATCGTTCTTCATGAAAAAATTTCTCTTTTTACGACATAAAATGTTGCTGGTTAACTACCCCTTTCTCTTAACTGATCTTCACCAAAATCAATAGACCTTGAGTCCTCTACAATTCAGGGATGCGTGCAAAACATTATTTTATTCTGTTTGAATGTGGAGCAGTTATCGTTCGTCATAGAAACCATTACTCTTGTTAAAACATAAAACGTTGCAGGTAAACTACCCTTTTCTCATAACCGATATATACCAAAATCAACAGACCTTGAGTTCTCTATAATTCAGGAAGGTATGCAAACAATTATGTGATTCTGTTTGAATTTACGGCAGTTATCGTTAGTCATAAAACATTTACCGTTGTTAAAACATAAAATGTTGCAGGTAAACTACCCTTCTCCCTTATACGATCTTCACCAAAATCAACAGACCTTGAGTACTTAAACTTTTAGGAATGTATGCAAAAACTTATTTGATTCTCTTTGAATATGCGGCAGTTATCATTCGTCATAAAACTAAAATTACCCTTTTAAAACATAAAACGTTGCAGGTAAACTACCCTTTTCTCTTAACCGATCTTCACCAACATCAACAAACCTTGAGTACTCGATAATTCAGGAAGGTGTGCAAAAAAGTATTTGATTCTGTTTGAATTTACGGCAGTTATCGTTCGTCATAGAAAAAATTACCCTTGTTAAAATATAAAACGTTGCTGGTAAACTACCCCTTTCCCTTAACCAATCTTTTTAGCAAAAAACAATAGGTCTTGGGAACTCTACAATTCAGGTCTGTATGCGAAACTTTATTTGATTATGTTTGAATTTGCGGCTGTTATCGTTTGCCATAGAAAAAAAATTACCCTTTTAAAACATAAAACGTTGCAGGTAAACTACCCTTTTCTCTTAACCGATCTTCACCAACATCAACAAACCTTGAGTACTCGATAATTCAGGAAGGTGTGCAAAAAAGTATTTGATTCTGTTTGAATTTGCGGCTGTTATCGTTTGGCATAGAAGAAAAATCTACAGATAGACACACAGACACACAGATAGACAGACAGACACACACACAGACAGTTTTCGAAAAATGTCTTTTTCATGTTTTGAGGGTAGTACAATCAGAATCTGCAATAATCTCGACCACGATTTTTTTTTGCCATCACCATACTTTCATTTCCTTATGGAACCTGAAAGTAAAACGTCAGCAAACCATCATCGAATCAGACACCTCTGGCTTGTTTCAGATTAATCTACACTTCCACTGCAATAAAATCATCAACATTATATTTCCCTAACATTTTTTAAAACAAATTAGTTGTATTGATCAGTTTAATATTCACAGGCAATAAACTAAAAACTTCTGGTTCAAGAAATTGAAAAGCGCGTAGAAAGTATAACTTATTAATCCAACGTTTAGGTCAAATTATGAAATCACGAAAGTTTAGGAGTAAGAACGCGTTCCATTTCCAGTCATTACGTTGAATCACTGCTATGTGCGTCCAGTATATGAAATCTTCAGATAAAGTAAGTTTGTAAAACGCGAAAAGTAGGCCTATATGAATTCTTAGGAAACCGTTCAGCACTTCCAGTAACACGGACATGTAAGGTTCATACGGTACCATATCCCACATCAAGTACTTCAGACGGGACTTTGTATACTTTGTTTATTTATACAATGTGTTAACATTTTTTAAATTTCTACGGAATTTTTTGTTGTTGCAGGAGTTACGTTCCCAAGGACCGAGATACTGTGGATACAGTAAAGAAAACTTGAACCTACATATTTTTAAGAAGTCTTCCAACTGATATGTATGATGACCAATAACAACACAAAACAGAAAATCTTTGCGTGTGTATATGTATTTGTTTGTTTGTGCACGTAAACATCATATTAAAAACCCGTATCGAATACGTTCAATGTTATGTTTGTGTATGCATAAAGTAAAATAAACATGTATGTAGCCAGAATTTATGTGCAAGTTATTAATACAGTAATTAGAATGAAAAATTATTTCTCAGACACAATTGGACGACGAGAAATATGATAAACGGAGCGGCGCAGACGTAATTCGTGTTCGATCAGCATGACTAAAAGTTGGGAATTTATTGTGTCCTACATACGAGACGACTTTATACCGCAGTCAGTTGGAAAACCAAACCTTCTCATAAACTATATATAATTGAATTGAGCAACTAGATCCATCATATCTGGCTGTCAACTCCCTAATCTACTTAGCATTCGGTGGCGAGAGGGTGTTGTGCTCCCCTCACCGTGACCAATTGTTGCCATACACCTCCCGTCCGAAATTTAGGGTGAACTGTCTACAAATCAAGCTTAATATTAAACACGAAAAACAAACGTTTTACACAAATGTGAATTAAAATTTTTTTCAGTAGTATAGGTTTCTTTTAAATTTATATTCCGCCTGTTATGTTAATTTTGTATTAATATTTTTAATTGTTTCGTTTGATTCAATCTACGTCTAAACAAAATTGTTAATCCTTTTAAACAGAAACGAACTTAAGACCAGGTACCACGCAACGTGTTCTGTTGGACACGTGCTTCCTTCAGCACACGAATTGACTTATAAAATTATGTACATTACTCTATGGGATTGTAACAACACGCGGAAATACGAAAATGATTGTACTTTCGTGTTCACAGTTTCTAGAAAATATTTCACACATCAAACGAAATACTAGTTTCCTAACCTAATGTAATCATAGACTACTCAATCACTTTCAAAGTTTTTATGGCTTTCTTAACCTTTTAACCTGGAACGCTGATGCCAGAGACAGCAATCCCGTTCACTGATCCAGAAGATCTACAGAAAACAGAAAAAGGAACGAAAATAATACGGCTTTTGAAACAATACTTACACGTAACAGAATATCACAAATTTTTCTATTCTTTTAATCTATTTTATTGTAATTTTTACTAAACTTGTATTGCAACCACGAACACGGAATTATACTTTCCATAAGCGCTTTCAAGCCTCTCGGCCTTGCTGTGGTGTTCCATCTGAAGATGAGCCGAGAGGCTTGAAAGCGCTTATGGAAAGTATAATAAAGAATAATTGCATGTCAGTGGTTGCAATACAAGTTTAGTAAAAATTAGACTTAACCATTAAATTCTGTTTATCTCTTCATTTTATTGTACACAGGTATGATGTTTTAAAACAACTTTCACTTATCTTTAAACTAGTTGAAAAGGCTTCGTCAGCTGAGTCGGTCCATGCCAAGGAATTTCATTACCTTAACTTTCACGGCGGTGAAGCCTCTCTTCTTGAGTGCATGCAATCAATTCGTTTGATCGCCGTATGAACGTTCCCTGACATTCACGGGGCGATCCTGTTTCTGTTTCTGTTGACGGTGTTCCGATCCGAATCTCTGGAATCGTTGAATTATCTGTAGGTATCTGTTTCTGATTTCCGGATCTCAGTAGGTATGAACATGTGTCCACGATGGTTTTAATATCTGCTTGTAAAAGAGAAATTTACTGTGGTGTGGTGACAGGGAACAGTTCCTTCCTATAAAGGCACTCTTTTTATTTAAGATCAAGGCCTTTTTCTTCTTAGATTAATCCACACTTTTAAAAATAATGTGGAACAGAGCCAATGAACGTTGTAAAGAAGATGTCTGCAGTGTATTAAGTGTATATGAAGATACTGCCTGACAACGCCTGCGAGCAAGCGGGAGGAACAAAATTGATAAAGTATTTGAAACAAAATACAGTACGTACTCACAATTAAGATCATCTTTTTGGTAGATCGTTCCTCTAAAATGTGAGACGGCATTAGAGCGGGTGTTAGAGTGGAATATATTGTGACAAGAAGTAAAATTGAGAACAAGGAATGTAACTGAGAAATGGTTATCGAAATTTATTAAAACGAATGAATTGTATTGCAACCCAAATCTAACAGCATTTCGGTATTCAACTCAATAAAATTACACTAAAATGGAAACAAGCTGTTAGGGAAAAATCACTCCAAACGGTTATAATTAAAGGTGTTTTATTTTCAAGTAAATAATATAATTGTTGGAGAGAAAACTATTACAAAGATTTTGATATGGATATTGTGTAGAGACAGGTGTCTGGGATTGTTTATAAAGTGTATATTAGAAAAAGCAGGTTTATGAAAGTGATGTATTATTTTTACTTATGACAATGGTACGAGTTACTGTAGTATGTTAATTTAAGTCAAAGCTTAGAATATTTATTTAGCGTTTAGTGATTAAACGCCATTCTTGGCTACACATACAGATTGGAATTGAGAATTGACTGTTCTATGTAATTTTGTGTAAACCTATATGTTGTGTTTTATGAAATCTCTGATTTCTTCAAACTTTAATGCTGTTTGCTTTATATATTAACAGAATGGAAGGTTCTCTGATTCAGGTCGGCGTATAATTCAGTTTATGTTGTTTCTGTTCTCCCTGCTTCTTTTTGCTTGATAAAATATCGAATGTGTGTGCTTGAAAACGTACTGTGTATTCTGTCTTTCGTGTGCCCTCGCAAAGATGTTATTATGTGGGTTCTGACATTATGAAATACTGTATTTTATCTTAGCAAAGTACAAATTCGATGATTCACGACCTGAGATAGCTTGTGAATTATACTTTTAAATTTCTCTGCTATATTGATAGGGGTAGTGATTAGAAAATGATGATGAAGGGTTGTATGCGGCGGAAGTAGAATATATCAGCGCCGGGCTGTGTGTTCCGGTCTGCCCCCCATAACTTCCGTTTCCGCCACTTCCCGTAATATTCCGAGTGCACGCTACATAATACAGCACGCAGAACTCTCTCGGCTTTAAAGTGCCAACAATTTTTAATTTGTAGGTTGCGCGGCCGTTTATAAATGAAAATCCATATCCTATTAAATTCATTACTGGCCAGCGGTGTACTGCAAAAAAACGTAATCCTCAATTTCCTGTTTCCAAAAGAATTGTTTCTCCGACTCCCGCTTAACAGCGTCTAGCTTATTGAAATAATTATGACATTGTTGCCGATAAAAACCTTTTTAATATTCCCTACTTGTTGAGCGAAGGCTAGTTTATAAACGCACGGTAATTATAGCAAAACGCACTGTAGGAAAATACGAAATTTTAATTTACTTTCCTCTATGAATAAATTAATTCCACATCTAGATATAATTTTGATTGCTTTTACAACTTTTTATATAGGGATCTAGTTTGTAACAAGTCTTATACATTTCTACAATCATTTATTTGATGAGAGTGTTATGAGAAGCTTTCATCTTGTTTAATGGACAAGCCATATACTTCGAGAAGAAGAAGAAGAAGAAGAAGATGATGATGATGATGATGGTGAAAAAGGTTCATTTGACAATTACTACAAATAAAGTAACCTCGTGAACAATCAGTTGAGGATTCCTTGTTGAAAGGTAACAACTGGCACCGAAACTTATATAAATTTATTTGTACGCAGATAATTCTAGGTTCTGAGTTGTCCCTTCTAAGTTGGAAAATGTTCATGAAATGGGACAGTAATGGATTTGCCTTTCTTATTGTTCTATGGAACAACCTACATTTAGCATAAAACTTGAGTTTTCGTTAGGTTTTTTATACTATAGCCAGCGATAAGGTCGTATGATTAAAACATCGTGGTTCCACTTAAAAACCCAAGCACAGCATAAATGAATACAAAACTTGGATAGATGACCACTCTCGGCTAGGTGCCCCTGAACTCATATGGCCATAGAGATGGTAAATATTAGGTTCGATTTTATGCTATAAATACCTAACAGAGGAAAAAATTAGAATGATTATGCCAAGGAATGTTGTAAAACTTTAGCATTGAATAATAGTAATAGGCCTATATGAAATATCATTGCTGAAAATAGTCATCCTCTGTAACACAGTTTCTCTTCAATGATCAATACATCTTAATAGTGTTACATGTTACAGTGTTCGCCAGTCGAAAATGGTTTCACAGTGTAATCTATAAGTTTTTTACAACTTGGCATAGGTCAACCACCCTGTAGTGTCGAAATGTTTTTTGATGTACAAGATTGTATAATTTTATGTAAATGTATCGTCAAGACATATCTTCTAATTTTTGAGGTATCGTGTTGTACACTCATCGTCATACGTCGATTAGCTGATTGATGATGGAGGCCTATTTGTGTCTTGATTAAACGTTGCTGTTGGGGGGGGGGGGGTTGTCCTTGTCCTTGTTGTGATTTTCTTAGGTGAATAATTTTTGTGTGTGAACGTTTTCAATATTTAGGCCTACTTTTCAAGAACTACACATAACGATATTGGCACGCATTATATTGGCACTTAATTGTTGACGTATTAATTTTTCTAAGGAGTGGCGGCTAACAATGAGTTAAAAAAAGAAACACAAAATTATTGTGACTGGAAAGCCAGATATCTACAAATTAATGGAGAATTGTTCAAGTACGACACTATAATAACATATTGGAATGAAAAAGAAAGAGAAAACAGAAAAGAATTAGAAAGAAATCTCTAATAGGTTGGGGCAGATTAAGACTGCAGTCAGACAACTAGTCGGATTATTATGGTCTACAAAAGTTACGAATAAAATAAAAATTCAGCTGTAGAAACTACATTAGCACGTTCTGGAACGTATGCTGTGGAGAGTTGGGAGGATAACACAAAAAGAAAACCCAAAATGCAAGCTGTAGAGATGGATTTCTGGAGAAGGCGTTATAGACATACAAGACAAGAACAATACAGGAGATACGGAATAGAATGAGTACTTGAGTATAGGCCTATTGGAATCAACTGACATGGAAAGGTTAATATATGGTTTTTAGTTTTTGCCTGCCCTCTGGTCCAACCTTTGCATCTATGTTTCTAAATTCATTTGTTTGTAGTATCATTGTTGTGGTCTATAAATATTTTTGCGTATTGTTTTTGTTTATTCATTCTATTTTATTATATAATGCGTCTTACATTACAAACAATGATGTGGTAACGAAGGTGCACAAATTTAATAATATGTGTGTGACAATCAGAACTCTAAAATCAAGGAGTAAAGAAATACGGCTGAAGTTCTACATGGTGATGACCCTCCCTATACTTCTCTATGGGTATAAGAATTGGACTTTAACGAAATGCCAGGACAGTCGTATTCGAGCGGCCGAAATGAAATTTCTAAGGCACGTGGCAGGATATACTCTTCAAGACCGCAAAAGAAATGTCGATATACGGCAGGAACTGAATATTATGAGTATACTCGATACAATTGCGCAATATCAGCTAAAATGGTTTGAATATCATAACCGAATGGATAATGAATAGATCGCTCAAAGTGTCTCGAGTAAGCAAACATATCTTATTCATATGTATGTTTATTATGTAGGCCTGGACATAACTCATGTGTAGGCCTACTTATGGTTGGTCAGTCAGTCACTATTACCACTACTGTCCATCATACGTATAAACAGGAATTTTTTACAAATGTTCAGTACACGTAAGTAACATAATGAAATATGTTACACAATATGCTTCCTGTTTCCTTAAAATATTGCATGTGTCCAAAAGACGACGCGTGTAAATATTCGGTGCACGTGACCCCCCCCACACACACACACACATTCGTTAACTTGGAAAACTTTTAAAACATAAATATTACCTCCTACTGAAATAAAAATATCAAACGGGCTTCACAATTCATCACCATTTGGCTTACTTTACGTAATTTCCTTCGTTCAGCGTTGTTGCAGATGTGGGTGTGCGTGTGATGTGTGTACATGTATGTAGAAGGGTCATTGTTGACAAACACCACGGTGCAGGGTAGAAGCTCCAGAGAAAACCTACAAACAACCCCTATATCATTAACATGTTTTACAGATATTTATTGCTTCCACTAGGGTCTACTATCAATGGTAATTTTCACATTATCGACAAGCGTACCCAAGTTGCAAACTAGTATTTAGTTAATTTTGTTTATTAGCGTCGATGTGCATTAATTTTTACTTTCCCTTATTTAACGTGAAGCAGGGCTACAGGAAAATCAGAAGTATTACAAACGTTATAAAATTCTAAACTTGTACTTGAGAATCTCGTTTCTACAGATTCGACTGTTTTAAAATATTTACTGTATGACAAAGTTTGTTTAACGTTCGTTTCCAGGAAAAAGTTAATCTTTTGTATCAAACATAAAACCGACTTTATACTAAATAAAAGCACTGATTTACGGCAAAAGTACATATAGTTATTAAAAGCACATACATGTCACCAGTATTATGCGAAGGTTAAAATTTAATTCATTATCAAAACTGATTTAACGAAATCTACGTGTTATCTTAGTTTGTCAGTATCTATTAAACGTATACATTAAA
This sequence comes from Magicicada septendecula, assembly GCA_034769895.1. NCBI lineage: Eukaryota > Metazoa > Arthropoda > Insecta > Hemiptera > Cicadidae > Magicicada > Magicicada septendecula. The sequence goes on along the minus strand of CM068368.1, from coordinate 171,116,743 downwards.
TCTGAAGCGTACAGTGAATTGATTTACGTCCGCGGTAACACGATTATTATGCACTTTGACTAAAAGAAATAATTTTAAAAATCAAAAGATGTGCCCATGGGGAAAATCGTACAAATAAGTAAACAAAATGAATAGGCGATAATCAGATTTTTGCAGTCGGATTTTTTGTATATTTCTGTAACGATACGCCTCGCCAAACCGTCTCGTATAGCCTATATTTTCGCATTATAGCCTACGCGGCAATGGTTAAGAAGTTTTTTTGCATCTATCTTGCTACTGATTGGGGAGTAAGACTCTTTACGCGTCCAAAGACCGTACAGTTGGTGAAAACTGAAGATTCTATGACCACATAACATTAGTCTAAAAGACGTAATCTGTAAATTATACTTACTTTACTTTACTTTAGCCAACGCCCGTACGTGGTTCTTCAACCATTCGAAGTCGAGCCTCCCAGTAGCGATTGGTTATGTCGTCAGTCGGGTACGTGAGTGCTTGGCAGTCCCGTAAGTGTTCTCCGTCCATTCTTCCGGAGTTGCAAAGCGGACAGGTTTCGTTCTCAGCTAGGCCGATGCGGTGTAGATGAGCTTGCAAGTAGTCATGTCCGGTAGTAAGGCGGAAACGGGCGACGGCCTCAGCTCTGTCCAGGTGTCTCGGTATTGGTCCTACAGTGGCAAGACTTTCCCACTTTTTACCAGTACCCAGGGTTTTTAGAGTTCTTTGTGTGGAGGTGTTTATAACTGAGGTGATGAGGTTATTGGCTCTACTGAGAGTAAGCGGCACGTCCGGCTGCTCCGATTCTGCTCCTTCTTTGGCTTTGATGTCGGCTCTTTCGTTGCCAGGAATACCTACATGGCTACGTGGCTTGGCACCCACTGTAGGGTAACGATCCATCCGGTTGACATCAGCTCTGCAAGTTTCGCGCGGCACTGAATTGTTCTCAGGCAGTCGGTGGGAGCGTTGCTGGTGAGCGCAAGAATTGTGGACTGGGAGTCGATTAAAAATACCACTTTTCCTGGTGCTAAGGTCTTGGCTAGTAGCTGGTTGGAAGCTTCGTAGACTGCGCACACCTCACCATCGAAGTTACTAGCGTTTCTTCCCACAGCTGTTGAATTCTCAAAGAGGCTACAAAACCATCCCGCGCCTGCTCCCCTCGTTTCAGGCAGGAATGAGCCGTCAGTGTATATGTGGAGCCAATCATTCGAAGGGTACCTAAGGTTGATGGTTTCTATGGCGTACGACTTGAGCTCGATAGGGTCGAGATGATCCCATCTTCGGCCTTGTTGGTTGTTAGGCTGATTAGGTCAAGCCGCTTTGCAGGTAAAGCGTTTGCCACTGCATTGTAGTACTGTATGGGAGCCCGACGGTCCAGTGATAGTTGGTACTTGCTTATAAGAGCTTCAGCGTGAGTTAGAGGCGAAGTTTGGGTTTTGAGTCGTTGGGTTGCACTTTTGTATCCATTCCAGTGATTTCCATCCACTCTCTTAGCCCTTTCCCAAAACTTAAGCGTGCATTTATCCCTCCGGCTATCTAAAGGTTCGATGCCAGTTTGAAGTTGCATGGCCGCTATTGGGGTTGATTTTGCTCCTCCGGTTATAATTCTTAGAGCGTTATTCTGGACAACGTCGTATTTATTTAGGTTGGTGTTACTAGCAAGTGAGGTGACTTCCGAGCCATATTCAAGTACTGGACGGACGTATGTTTTGTAGGCTGTAGATAGAACATCTTGAGTGGCTCCCCACTTGGTAGCAGTTAGTCTCTTGAGAAGATTGATACGTTTCTGACCCTTCTCGGCCGTACTTGTGACATGGGTGCTGAAAGATAGTTTCTTGTCGAGGTTGATTCCCAGATACTTGGACAGCGATACTTGTCTTAGAGGTGATCCCATGAATTTTAAATTGATTACCGGGGCCCTAGTGGACATCGTGAAGAGTTGAGACACTGTCTTATCGGTACTAACTTCCATTTTGTTGAGGCTTGACCATACTTCGAGGTTTAAAAGAGCTTTGTTTAGAGCTTCTACGAGGGCGTTTACGTTGCTTCCAGTAGCCCACAACAGGACATCGTCAGCAAAGAAGAGGAATGAGATTCCTGGTATTTTTTGGAATGCATTCTTAAGGTCGTCTATCATTACGTTGAAAAGGAGACAGCTTAGTACCGCCCCTTGCGGCAAACCTTGACGTAGTAGTTTGTATGGGGAAGTTGCGTTAAAGAATCTGCATCGTATGTAGCGTTGCGAGAGGAAGCTTTGTATCCACTTCAGCATGTTCCCGTTTACTCCTAGTTTCTTAAGTTTGTGAACAAGCATACCGCGCCAGATCTTGTCATATGCAGCTTTAAAGTCCACTAAGACGGCCACAGTGGATTGTTTTCTGTGGAAACCGTCCTTTACCGACTGAGTAAACTTTACAACTTGGTCCATGGTTGCTCTGTGCTTACGGAATCCTGCTTGGCAGTCGCTAATGGCTCCTTTAGACTCTAGAAATTCCCGGAGTCTGAGTTCGACCATTTTTTCAGTAACTTTAGAGCAGACACTAGTTAGTGAAATAGGGCGGTAGTTATTTAGGTTGTTCGCAGGCTTGCCTTTTTTCAGTATTGATAATACTTCGGCTTTTCTCCATTGCTGGGGCACACGTGTATTCCACGTTAGGTTGATTAGTTTTAAGACAGTCTTTAGTGCTTTCTTGCCAAGATTCTTAATGAAAGGCGGGAAGACCTCGTCTGGTCCGGCAGATTTTCCTTTTTTTAGCGAGTTGATGGCAAGAGAGAGCTCATCTAGGGAAAAGTCCTTGTTGAAGATGAGGAAGTCTTGTTCGGTTTGACAAGAGGAAACTTTAATGTCGGAGATAGATTTCCGCTCATTCGCGTTTACACGGAGTCTGCTTATTGTAGCGTAATTTTTACTTAATGCCTTAGCAATATCTCTGGAGCTGGTGAGTAGTTTGTCATTCATTTTAATGGGTTGCCAGTGATGAGAAGATTTTTCATTGTTCAAGCTGGATATAAACTTGTGAGCTTTAATCCCATCTTTCCGGAAGTCCAGTTTGGATACGAAGGATCTATAGACAGATCTTTTTGATTGTATAACAGCACATTTCAGTTTGGCCTGAGCTTTCCTTAACATGAGCTTTCCTTAAAATGTTCCAAGCTATGGGACTTTTCTGCTCGGCGTCTAGCAGTATTCCGCTCTTTCTTAAGGGCGTCCAGCGATTTACTCCAGAAAGGTGAGTATTTCTTAACTTGTCCTTTTGGAATGCTCTCGTTAGCTGCACGTAGTATGCCTTCCACGATAAGTTTGACTGAGGCGTCAGGGTTATCTTGTACCATGTCTTCAGTGACATACAAATCAGATAGTTCAGAGAACTTGTCCCAGCAGGCTTTCTTGAAATTCCACCGGGTTACTTTATGGAAACGGGGATGTTGACATTTCATTTGAACCCGTAGGTACATTAGACGATGTCCACAACCATCCATGGGGTCTTCCAGGGACAGTTCCGATCTGGAGGTAAGGTTTGCATGAACTAGTGCAAGGTCTGGAGTGAATCTGTAAATTATGGTCGACCATACAGCTAATTTACAAGGCTGTACTAACCGTTAAATCTTTTACCTTAACCTGTCTAATACGCGTGTTTCCATTTGCTCAGTTGTCAAATAGTATAAGCTGTTGAAATAATTTATAGTTTTCATATTAATTAGACAGTAATCATAAAAACTAGTACGAAATAATAACTCTAACAGGTGATAGATACAATGTCCATACCTTACTTTTACTGTTGGTCTTTTGTAATCTTAATGAAAGAAATTGTACAATTTTCTCATGAACATAGTTTTAGATTCTTAAATATACCTTCAGAACTTAGTAAACACTGCGTTTGATGTTAAGCATTCTACTAGTGGTCGATGCTCACGCGATCAGAGAACATCAAACATTTAAATACAAGTTTTCTATTGATGAACTGTAACATACAAAATGTCAATTACAGACGTTGGAATAACGCTGTCATAGAACAAGTTACAGGTTAGACTTTTTTTAATATCTAGTATGAGAACTTGCTTATAAATAGATACGGGAGCTACATAACTAAAGTACAAGTAATTTTTTTTGTTATTGTTTGAGGGCTCGGCAACTAAGCAGCCTTCAGCCCGATGACGTCGACTAGGAGCGTTGTTCGACTACATTTTTTGTTCTCACCTATGTTCTAGGATACTGCAAATTCAGACACAATAAAACGCAACACAATGTTGTCAGGATACAGTAATCTTGCTCCTTGTAGGAAGGACAAAGTTCTGTAATCGCTCACTGTTCGTACCCGAGATCTTTTTTCAGGTTACCTTTTATTCTGCGTCTCTGCCTCAGTTCTGCAAGAGCACTACAGTGTCCAATTGTGTATTTCAGTACAAGTGCTCCGCCACAAGTACAGACGGGTAGCTAAGAGGTACGAAGACGTCAAGTTCGTGTGCCAATTCGCAGTCTGGTGATGCAAACGTGTTCACGACGACTGCGCCTGCTAATTGCCATTTACGGACGCTCTGCTTAGCAACTGAAAGCTTGCGCTGCCGTCCATTCCACATCTGCTGTCACAGTGGTTGTGGCAGCAACTTTGGCCTCGTCAGGCTGTACGGCAATCGCATCGACTTGTGGGCTGTCTGCAGCGTGTCTCGCCTCAGCGTCAACTTCTTCGTTACCTTTAATACCTGCATGACCCTGACACAAAACAAAAGTAAACGATGAATCAAGGTCTTCTAACGCATGGCATAACGCCATTATCTGTTGCAATAACGGATCCATTGTGCTCGGATTGTCCAAGGCAGTTGGAAAACTCAGTGAATCCGTACAGATAACAAATTTCCTCTCACCTCTGTGTTCACAGAAACGAAGAGCTTGGCACAAACAGTTCGACAGCTGCCTTGGGCAGTGCCCAGTATTTTTACAGATATATGGTATTACAAATAGATTAAGGTAAAACTGTAAAGGACAGTCACGTAAGCTTGTTGTTATGTTGGTTGGAGACTCACGCTTATTACAGAATATCTCGTTATACAGAGCATCAAATGAAGCATGTTGATAGTAGACAGCAACAGTAAGAAAATAGTGATTCGGAACGGGCGGGCTACAAAAACTTTGGACGGATCAATCGTGATGAAGCCGGAAAATGTTGGGAACCTAATCCTTCTTCCGATACTTAATAAAAAGAAGAAATACACTTAATACTCTTAAGTAATTTGGGCTTTTTATTCTTACAGCTGTTTTCTGCTTGTCATTGCTTCGTATGCAACCACGTGTGTAATTTGATAAGAGTTTCTCGTGAGCCGATTGAAGTATAGTGTAGTTACGAATAGAAACAATCACCTGACAAATGTTAAAACTTCGCAACAGGTTAGTTCTGTCTGTTTTCTCGGCATACGTTCGTTTCGTTTACATTCAAAAATATGCAACTCTTTACTGATTACTTATTGTTTCGTTTATCGATATGTGCGTACTGTAATGTCTGTTATACGAATTTAAATTAACATAAGTGTACCTCAACTTTTATTGACTTATAAAAAGTGATATTTTCATTTACACAAACGTGCGATAAAATAAATTAAGTTTTGTATTGTTATTATTTTTACTATTTCTTTTATGAATTTGCTAACTGCTATAATTTTTTATTGTTCGACTAAGCTTTTCGTCATTACTGACATCTTCAGGTCTTAAACAACGTCTATCAACTGTACGTTGTAAGCTTTTATACTTTAGGCCCCATAAATACTTTATGTTATTATTTTTGTACATATTTAACTGTGTGGTACTGTCATCAAGATTGATAATAAATATTTTTTTCGTTTACTTGTTTACAATGTCGTTAGTCTTTAGTGAAAACCAATACATTTGTCATTGATCAATAAACTTTTCACAGAGTTATAGTCTGCATTATCACGTATTATTTGAATTGTAACACATCTAAACAAAAATAATTATTTTAACGTTGAAAATGTTTATAAGGACGTGTCGCACATTTGAAAACGACCGCTGGTGCGTGATCGAAAATGGGAACCGGTGAGTTTCCATAGAAACTACTTCTTTGTTGTCGATAACGTAGTACACATATAAAACTTCGCTTATGAATGCGACTAGATTTAACTTATAATCTATACATTGGTAAATGAATAATGAATTCATTGATTGGTGAATGAACATAAATATATATATTTTTTAGATTTATTGAAGCATTTTCAATGCCCTTCTCTGTGCATTGTATTTGTGCAATGCCTGTAAATTTTTGTGTTAATTATAAAATAACTGCTAGAAACGCATGAGTTAGAAGAATATGTGATTGTAATTATAAAGCCCAGAAAAAGATTCTTAGGCACTATAATTTTAATGGTTACATTAGAAAATATTGTTTATACAATTATATTTATATTGATCAGTACACGCATCAATATTTAAAACATATAGGCATTAACTAATTCTTATTAGGCGATACAAAATTCAAACGAGTGAAATAAGTTTGTTTCGGATTCTTTAAACTGTACCCTGTAAGACAGATGAAGTTGAACCAATAAGAGAAGAACTTGAAATTGGAGAAGTCTATGCAATCATTCCAGAGTATAGAAGAATACGATATCAGCACTTGCAACTAATGGCGGAGGATAGACTACCTACAGCAGTTACCACTACAGACCTGGAGGGAGAAGAAACATTGGACGTCCGACAATGAGGTGATTACCGGAATATGTTTAGCGACATAGTTCTCGCAATGTAGAAGAAGAAGGAGAAGGAGGAGGAGGAGAAGAAGAAGAAGAAGAAGAAGAAGAAGAAGAAGAAGAAGAAGAAGAAGAAGAAGAAGAAGAAGAAGAAGAAGAAGAAGAAGAAGAAGACGACGGTGATGATGATGGTGACGACGAAGAAGAAGCAGCGTATGATGAAGAAGAGAACAACAAGATGATGATGAAGAAGAAGAAGAAGAAGGAGATTATGATGAAGTAATGTGTGTTCATTTTGAAACAAATTCAAATTAAAAGTGAAAATTACGGCAGTTTAAATATGTTAATTGTTTACGTTTTTTTAAATAATAATAAATAAAAAGTACAGTTAATGATGAATGGATGGATGTCAATTTACACTGACAATCATACAAATGAATTTAAATCGAACTAACGTTGGTTATCAGTCATAATTATAGTTTTACTCTCATCGAAATAAGTATTAAGAACTAACTAAAAACACAGACTTTCCTATTTATTCCTAATATGGCATGGTTGCCAACTTTGCACTATAATCCGAGAGTGTGTGTGTGTCTGTGTATCGTAGCTTGTGTGGTACTCATGTGAATCAAATGGGATACAGTTCATAGAGCACGAGCGTAACCGAAGTCAGACAAGTCTTGAGCAACATAATTTTCACCCCCCCCTCAACACAAGTGGTGAAAACAGAAAATACGTGGTGGAAAGTAATATCTGACAGGCTTACGGTTCGGTCAGACACCCGCCCTTCTCTCACCCAGTTCTTCACCGATATATAAAAATAAGGACTGGTAATATCAATTCGATTCATCCCCAAAGTTTGTGGTATGAGGGAAGGGAAGAAGAAAAAATTTCACAAATGTATCCCTGTGATCCATCTGTCAGAATAGTTGAGGGTGAAATAACCACCCCTATGTTTCAAGGGGTGCAATCTTTTGATCCGGCTTGATATTGATGACGTCATTAGTGAAAAGGGAAGTTATGATATATGACCATACCACCAACCGAGGATATACTGTTTTTTGTGTTTCCGTCATTTTATCGTTCTGGAAGAATGCAAGTCGTACTCAGACATCGTATTACATTCTAATAGTCATCTGTATCCTAGCTTCTTAAAGGATAATCAATTACTCACACAATCCATATAGCTACTTACGCGTTCCTTATACTTGAAAGTTAATGACATGTTTTTAACATGCGAATGTAATGACACACCTGTAAGTTCAATCACTGTATCACTCGTAGTTTGGCATCGTGTATGCGATATGTATACGTGTGCACAGGTAACAATGACAAACAAAATGCTATTCTAATACGCCCTTTTTACATAAAATAGGATACATGTAAGGAACTTTGGAAAAATGTGGTAGGCCCTACAGCTACATTAAGCTAGTATAGGCTAAAGTATTATAGCTTTTTATGTTAAGTCTACGTGATACCCGTAGTTGACTGCAGGTCGTGCTCCCTTTCGAAAAAATATTAGGTTGCTAAATAGTCAAACTTATCTATAGTACCGAAAACACTGTACGGATAATTGTACAAATATTACAAATTTGACTTCATTTGTAATATAAAAGCAAGTAGTGTTGTCATAAAAGGGATAGAAACAAACAGAACACTATTTCTGAAAACTGAAAATCGTAACCAACATGTGATAGATTCGCAAAACTGCAGCAGCTTCAGACTGAATCAGAGACATTCGATCCTCTAAGGTGCTCCAAATCTTTTACTGGGGAATGGTTTGACTTACAATCATGACAGAGATTACTTTCCACTACACTAAATAAGGGAAGATAACAGAAAAACAATATATTTTTTCAAGCATACAGGCTCCAGAAACATGGTTTCCATGCTTCTGGTCTCAAAAGTTGGCCTATTAACAAAAGTCGTATACAGATTTCACAGACATATTTGAAAATTAAGCGTTTGTATTTAAAAATCCATATCCGTATCTCTTGTAGTTGCAAAATGGCAGTCAAAAACGTTAAAAAAATAGTGGTTTACGATTTTTCTTATATACGTGGCGTTTGCCTGAGTACCCAACATAAATCGTTGGGAGGTTTTCATTAAAAAGAATAATATTTCGTTTTTATTTAAAAACATTTTGAAAGGAATTAACTTTCCCTTTAAATCTTATTTACTGATACCGATGACGCAGATAAGATAATGTCTGGTCAGGTACGATAATTGTAGCGCGCGCGCGCGCTCCCTCAGCAAAACTCTTAGCTCCACAGGCGGGTGACCCTGATGTTACGTGTGTAGAACACAGCATGTGCAAGGATACAAACGACGGTCGTAATGCGAAATAAATCACTAGTCGAATAGGTCAGTTAAATGGTACAAATTGTAGCAGCTATATTTTTTCGAAACATCACAATAAGGATCTTCAAACTTCGAAGAGAGTACAACAAAATGTGGATAACTAATAAGAGCGTTACATCATTTGCTATTGAAATTAATTACTGCCTTAGGTGCTGCTGACTGACAATAGCATACGTTTAGAATATGAAAATGTCGAGGAAACAAGGCAACAACTTTGATACACTCGAAACTATCATGTACAACAGGTTGAATTGTAAAAGAATAGGCACTCAACGATGACCCAAAGTGATATTAGAACTGAGTAACCTCATACACAGGAGGAAAAGAGGTGACCAAGAAAGAGTTGTGGTGAAGCAGAGGTGTCGCGTTAGACAGATCTGTGGAATAAAACCAGTGTTGTAAGACAGAAAGCGAGGAACCGCAACAATTTTTGAAAACCCTAATAGGCCTACTTGTTAAAACTATCGAGCAATTCGATCGTGGTCTGATGTTAAAATACGTATCTCCGTTACTGCTCGAGCGGTTCTATATACGAATTGTACCGGAGTTTTTGAGACATCTACCAGCAGCACACCATCTGTTCCGACTGTGAGGATGGCGACTGCTCAAGCAACAGCAGAGATACAGATTTTAACTTAGACCACGGTCAAATAGATAACAAATAACATCTATTTGGCTATTGACCACAGCCAGTACCTTTAACAAATAATATGACTGACATGGTCCGTGAAGGTGTACGGCAATTTTTGAAAAACTTCCTTTAACACATATCAAATTATACCCGACATTATTGCTTTACAAAAGTAGTGGAAGGACGTAATACAGTATTAAGTTCCACAATTTAACAAATCCGATCAACAGTATTAACTTCACTTTCCATTTGGACGGACCACTAATTGAAAACGTAAATACAAGGTGTTATACGAAACTTTATCTTCTTTTTTCTCTTAATTGGCGCATTGGACATGAGTAATTGGCCTTGCTTTGTACCGCTACTACTGCCGGACTATCGGAGTCCTACGTATGCACTGTCCTTCTTAAGGCGCTTAGCACTGTCCTGGTGTGCCTTTACGCAGTTTCTTCGTATTTTCGCATTGCCAGGTCATCCGGGAATTCTTCATAATTCCTACAGGTATCCAATTCCGGATAATGATGCAGCCACTATTAGTCCCGTAGTCTGGTGTAGCGTTAAGCTTCACTAAACTAGATATTGTTCACTAACTCTGTATTGTTCTTCCACTTCATATCTCTTTTCCGTTTATCAATGATGAATTTATAATCCACCTTTGCACTCTTCGTTTCAATCTATTTGCGGCTTTTATTTAAGGTCGTATTCAATGAAATATGCCTATTATGCACTTTTTATGCCTATTATGGCTCGTATCCTATTTTATGCCCTTCTTTATGCTATTGCTTTAAGTAACAAAGGTTTAAAAAAAAAAAGATTTTACACAATGTGGTTCCCTTTAACAGATTTCCTGTTACAAACAGCGACATGTTAGTCTGAAAATGTATGACATTTTTTTCAGACTAACTGGAATTTAGTTTGCACAGATTGTAGGTCTGAAACAACCGTAAGTCTTTCACTTTCACATTCGACTGTGTTCTGCTTGTTGAGTAGGTAAGAAGCTGATTTTTGGCAGTGTGTTCTCTATATGGCAATTATCGCTGAACACTCCGTATAAAAAGTAATCAAATATTTTTTTCAATAACAATCTCTAACGAATGAAATAGTTTATAGACAATTGCACCTAACTTGAGAGAAGCTCCCATTTTCGAAAACGCTAACAGACAACACCCGGCTCTGCGATAGCACACAGAAACCCACGTAGGAAACGTTCTGATCGACTGAAGTTGTGAAATTTGTGTTGAAGTGCTCACTTTCTTATGTGATGAAGGAAAAGAAATATACAAAAGTTTTAAATATATAAACATAAAAACTTTTAAAATTTTAAACATATCTATATTAGAAAGATATATACATTTTTTATTGTAATATGTACTAGTTATTAGGTAAAAGCTCCTGCAGTACATAATTATTTTCCTTTGACTTTTCGGGCCAAAAAGTCTGTGGTTTACGTAGATATTCATATAATAAATAATAAATAATACGTTATCTGTTTAAAAACAAGAATACAATTTTTTTATTGGTTTTACAATGTTTTGACAGTTTTCATCATCAGAATTATACTGTATATAATTATAGTAGTAATATACATTATAATTCTGATAACAAAAAACAATTAAAAAATATTCTTGTTTTTAAAACTATAAAGTATTATTTATAATTAATATAATAGCAATTTTAGGATGTAATATTGCTAAATTTTATAATAAGCATATTACAATATTTTAATAGCAATATCTTTTATGCAAACATTAAATTTTAGTGCCACATAATCTTTCTCTGGGCTATATAATTATAATTATAATGGTAATATTAAATTGTGTAATGATTTTGTAACGTACGAGAAATCTTGCGAGTTAAAATGTAACAAATCACATAAGTTTCTAGCAGTTACTTTATAATTAACACAAAAATAATTATTTTGGTTTACATGTATTACAATTAAAATAATACGTGATAATGCAGATTTTTATTCTGTATAAAGTACATCAGACATGCAATTTTTATAGGGCCTATGTGTAAACAAAGGTAATTGTTATAGTACAGAATAACTATAACTTACAAAGTGTTTAAAAGACCGGTTCTTATATATACTTTAACTATAATTATAATAAGTTTTCATCACAAAAATATTTGTTTTATTATTTTTTTTTTGTACATTACGATAAAGTATTGCTTACTATCATCAGAGCTCTTTCCTAAGAAATAGTTAAGATTTGCTTAATTCGTCCAAGAATAATAAACGCAAAACTAAAAAGTCGAGAAAAGTCGTTATGATGTTAGGTAATACTCTAACAAGACGCAAATATAAGAAGAAATTAATAATAAATGCTTGCATGATGAAAACTAAAAATAACATTTTGGACGTATGCACACACACACACACACACACACACACACACACACACACACACACACACACACACACACACACACACACACACACACACACTCAATCACACACTCACTCACACAGATGTATAAAAGGTGAGTTGTTTTTATTATATTTGTTTATATAAGATACAAACAGTACAGTGTGAGATGGGTTCACAATGCCGCGCAGCGAGTACTGGCATTGTCGAGTGATCTGGTAAGGGGGTAGAATCACCCCTTGCAGGGAGAGAAGAATATGTTTGCAAATATTATGCCAGTGTGTGCTCTCGAGGACCTCTTAAAGCTGATGCATATTCAATAGAAGGAGAAAGAGGTAAAGGCCTTTCTCTGTACTTAACACGTATTCAAAAATAATACCCTCGCTGAAGTGGTCGTGATTGTTGTACACAAAGAACCTGTGTACCGCGGAGAGACAGAGAAATTCTTTTGTCGTATAATAAACCCTTCCTTCCATTCCGGATACAACAACACTCCACCGACAATTATATAGACACCCTCTTGTACGTAAACCCCATCTTCAGCGGGAAAAAACAACTAACAAAACACGAATAATGATGCACAGCCATCAGCTAAATTAATTAACTCCTTAATTATCGGAAATCGTGTTAAATAATCAAACGCTTGAATCGTGTCTGTAGTGTCACCCCTGCTTGTACAAGGACCATTCTTTGTGTATAACATCTGGTGGGGGCATTCACCACTCATTATTTTCATTTACTATTTTTATAACCAACCCGCTTGCACGTTTTGTGGATAGTGTAATTCGGTTGTACTCTTACAAGAATGACGTCTGTTTTAATTTTGCAAACACACATAGGTTACTCGAAGTTTATAAAGTAAAAGTGGAAACATGTTAAACAAAAAATTGACTTATTTTATTGTCATAACGATGTTTAGATGGAATGTTTAGTCAGCAGAACACTTAGATTACAATATTAGAATCACGTATACATGCTGATACGTGTCCTGGTTAACGGAAATTGGAGGGAATTATTCCAGTATCAAAATTTCAACGTACTAAAGTCTACAACACGGTGAAACAGCATGGTCCTGTAAAACAAATTTCTAATGAGCTGAGATAATTCAGTACAGTATAATTCACATAAATCTTATTGACAAGTTCACAAGTTATTCTTAGGTACTCTAATATAGTACAAACAGTATTATAGTGATGCACAGCAACAACTTAAATTAATTAAATCCTTAGTTACCGGAAATCGTGTTAAATAATTATACGCTTGAATCGTCTCTGTAGTCATTGCTGCCTGCTTCGAACGTTGTACAAGGTCCGTTTTTTCTGTATAACATCTTGTAGGGGTATCCTTAAAAATATGCATATGCGTACGCCTTTTTCTTATAATTTACTATTTTGTAAAAGATAACAGAATTGAACGTAGAATAAATGTCTATACTCTTCTGCCTATCTAACGATAGTATGGGGCAATAACCGTCGTTTAAGTACCTTCATTGTGATATGTTTATCGATAACTGATTAAAAACTACAGAGAACACTTTCTAATTTTTATTTACAAGTTTGTAAATCGTAAAGTGCATTCAGTATTACTATTTGAGCAATTAAAAAGCGTTTCCTGGTTATCATAGCGATAATTTGCCTAGCCTAATGATATTTGGGGTAGTGTAATTCTTCATTTACGGCTGCAGAAAAGCCTGAGTTAACTGTTTATTATTAGAAACGTTTTAATATTTTGAAAGGAAATAAAATTAAAAATATCATGGGTTGATTGGTTGCGCAGCGATTGACTGTACAATATTTACTAGGCAGTAAAATAAATTCTGGCGCATGGAATGTACAATTGTCACACTGCGGCCAGATTGATTACTACACGTAATTAATCTTGTACGAAATATACAAATTATAACGTTTTTTTGTGAAACGCCGTGTCAGCGTTGTGTCAGCATACTGAAGACAATCGCGTACCTACAATATTAACATTGAAAATGTTTATAAGGACGTGTCGCACATTTGCGGCCGATAGCTGGTGCGTGATCGAAAATGGGAACCGGTGAGTTTCCATAGAAACTACTTCTTTGTTGTCAATAACGTAGTACACATACAAAACTTCGATTATTAATGCGACTACATTTAACTTATAATCTGAACATTGGTAAATGAAGAATGAATTCATTGATTGGTGAATGAACATAAATATATATATTTTTTAGATTTATTGAAGCATTTTCAATGCCCTTCTCTGTGCATTGCATTTATGCAATGCCTGTAAATTTTGTCTAGTTTTGTCTGAAAACTGTATATGCCTACCACTTACTGTATGTGCTCTGGCAGAAAGTGAGGTGATTAACTGCCTATGAATACAAATGAGTCTGAATTAAAAATATAAAGAAACTGATCGGTAGACGAAACAGGTGACTAAGTCAGGTGAATTTGTAATTCAGGTAAAAAACATCAACCGGTAGGAATTAGATCTGCGACTGAAAATTTGAACACTGAATTTGCGAGTAGTTAAAATACGTAAGTTAATTTAATACGTAAGTAGTTAATATACGTTGCAATAAACTTATAGCAATGCACGCTATTGGTTCTATAGCCATAAACGTTTATAATAGAACCACAGAAGGCGGTAATTTTTCAAAACAAATAAAATTACTGGCATGGTAGACACGTGTATTCCTAAACAAGCGTTTGAATATAGGCCAGTGGGGATGAGAGATCGTGGAAAATTCTGGACAAAATGGTCAGACTCTGTGAAGTCGGAACGGGCTATCGCTCAAGCCATGTAGTGTAGAAGAAGAAGAAGAAGAAGAAGAAGAAGAAGAAGAAGAAGAAGAAGAAGAAGAAGAAGAAGAAGAAGAAGAAGAAGAATTACTGATCGATTATAGCCGTTTATTTTTTGTATTTGTCGTTGTTAGCACTCTCACATAAAAAGTATGTGCTGTGTGACAACTTAATTTCAGAATTAACATAGGCTATTAGATCTTGTCATTTAGGCCTAGTTCAAAGAAGCGATATAAATTACATTTTCTCTGTTTCTGCGTAACTGTGTAGGCCTACACACATTTTTTAATGTTTTCGTACATGCTCAATTATTACTTGTAACATTCTTACGATTCACAATAATTATTTTCTTACGAAAGAAATAAAATTAGTTTCGCCTCACATGCGTTTCTGTTTCACAGAAATACGATCTGTTCTACAGCGATTTGAATATCATTTAAAACACATAATGTAGTTCTTTCTTCTTTATAATATATTTAAAAACATTGGACTTTGATGATTCAGGAGGACACGCTTCAGTAAATCATATGTCAAGCGCTATACATTTTAATTCTTGCGGATAATATATAATAATAATTTTATTATTATTATATTATAGGCTATGTTTGTGTTGTTCCTGTGACGTGAATGAACTTAGTCCGTTTCCAGAATAATTTTAAAATCTCGCTTTGTTTTCTTAGATTACAGTCTAATAAATGTTGAATGTTTGATTATTTTGTGTCATTAAACTTGTGTTTTTGCACAGTGGACTACTTGTAATGTTTTGTTCCCAATTTATTCGGTGTTTGATAGGAGTTCCTACCTCTTCGGTCTTCAAATACTTTTTGGGCATTTGCGTTTGTAGCCCCTACACTTTAATTTCGTATTACCCATGTGCCAAAATGAGTGAGTACTATTTGTCATTTGTTGGTAAATACGACATTAAAAATTAAACATACATATACTACAAGTGCAATAAAAGATTTCGAAATATAAGAAACGACTGACATAAAATTCACAAAATGTGATTGAAGAACGGACACAAACTGGAACAGCGGTTTGCAAAGAATTAACGAATAAACATACAAATGTAAAGATAAAACAAGTAAAATAAAGCATAGTATAAAAGAAGCATACACTTCAAAAAAATATTTCATTATAGTTACTACCTTCAGTCACGACTGAAAATAAAACCAAATTCAGGCTTGAAACACATGCGGAAACAAAAATAACGTTTAACAAAATAGCAGAATATATACATCATGTTTATGTGTGTGTGTGTGTGTGTGTTTCTGTTTAATTACCAATCATAATGTTACACATGTTACACTTTATAGCTTGTAGATTATTCTTGTAGGTAGGCCTACAGTACACATAATGTAGTATATGTAATACAATATAATTACACATATCATATAGTACAAATTAGATAATTACGACTTTATCATTAGGCCTATTTATATAATTAAAAAAATTATAATAACAAGAAATACAGGCACCTAAGTAATAATTAATTACAATAAATGATATGATGCATTATTATTATTATTATATATTATATTCAATAATAATTTATAATTAACAATAAATGATAGTTAAAGTATGTAATTAATAATGTAGTTATAAGTACGCGCGTGTGTGTGTGTGTGTTGTAGACGTAGGACTGTAAACGTTAATTAATCACAGTGCTGAGACAGTAGGCTTGCTTACCTCGTGCGTGGCGCCGAAGGACCGGTGTGTGTGTGTGTGTGTGTGTGTGTGTGTGTGTGTGTGTGTGTGTGTGTGTGTGTGTGTGTGTGTGTGTGTGTGTGTGTGTGTGTGTGTGTGTGTGTGTGTGTGTGTGTGTGTGGTTACAACGATTAAAATTCAACGCGACATTGTAAGTTAATCAGCCAGCCGGTGTACTTGGGCCCGGAAAAGCTGAATAGAAATTAGATTTAGATCCGTCTTTAACAGACTGAGCAATATTTATAGTGGCATTTGTCACGCCGCTCCATCCCCCGGCACGGTGATGCCCGGCGTTTCTTCATCCCTAACATATCTATCATATGCAAAACGGCTGTCTTTACCAATCAGCACCCTTATAAGCCTCGGCGGCGCATTTGTTAAACAACACTTAAACCGAGAACCGTATCTATCAAGAAACTCGTTTCACAGCTTTCTTTTATTTTCGCTCTAAATATTTAAAAATCTGTTTGTCACGATATATTGTACTCCGTTAAGTGCTTTAGCGTTTCTGATATTGATTTATGTTCGCGATACTGAATGAATAACGTTGGCCTACACTGTCGTAATCCATTATACACTTTCTGTTTTGTTTTGTTTCTCGTTGTTTAATTACTGTAATTTAACGGCTCGAGATTTCTTAAAGATTCATATAATTATGTTGTAACGAATGCTATACTAATTAATATAATACTATTTGAATTAACAGCTTTAATTGTAGCGTTTGTACCGAATTCTCCAACAGTGTTGTCATTGAACGGTACACTAATTTTGTTCATTCGTAGACTGGAACCCGATGTAAATAAATCCGTGTGTTTGTATTTGAACAGAATTGGTTAAATGAATGGTCGCATCACTAAATCCTCCACTAGAAATAACGTAGTTCTCAAGTGATTAGTGTTAATTGATTAAAAATATATCAATAAACATTTTTTACTATAACTGGGATTAACACAAATAAAAATAAGGTAAATTATATTTTTATTTCTTTAAGTTGACTGTTTTGTTAAGAAAGTTTACATGCCTCTATGTTGTATCACTCCGCTTTGTTTACGTCAGGATCCATTCTAAGAATGAACAAACTGTACTATTCTATTAAATATGAGTAAAAGAACAAATAGTGCTATTAGTATCACATCTCAAATTAACAAACCACAAATTAACCGCAATAAAAGTATCGGCAACAATTATCACCACCTACGAAGCGTTATCCAATATTGCAAAGGCCTTTATTAGTTTCCAGACGCTTTATAGTTTTGTATGAACAGTTGTATTATTCCCTCATTCAAACCCTTCACGTAGGGTTATCAAAGCTACTGTTATCAGACGTAATTAATTTTTTATTTCCCTTCAGTGTAGTTACGTGTTGGCATGTTTCTGCATATTATTAATCAATGGTTACACCGACAGCAAAGAGACGACGACCCGATGGGTCGGCTCCATTGGAGGGCATAACTGCGGTTGATGAATAGGTAGGCTACTAACTATGGAGACCGAGCAACGTGGACTAAAAACGAATAAATCATTTTACTAAGTGGACAATCTGACTGGTACAGAAAGACAGTGTCGGCAGAGTGCCACATTTTTAAGAGTATATAATTACATCAAAGGCATCCGACTGTCATCCTTTTGTCCGCGGCAGTAAAACGTTTTCATCTTACAAAGGTGACATTGGTAACTACTGAACTGAGGCTAAGCAGTTCACAGTGATTCCCATCTCCCCAACCCCCCTAGACCAATGGCCCAATCCCCCTGAATTTTTCCTTACCCACCTTTGTATCGTCAAATGTAATTCTAATAACTGTTTAAATCACTGGAAGACTTAACATGTTTAGCCTGTATTTATTAGCTGAAAAACTACAATGCAGTTTTAATCAAAATCAATAAACTAAATTGATTTAATTTAGTATTTTAATTTTTGTATTATATTTTATGATCATATTTCATATAAACATAATTAATATTTAATAGTAATATATTTAGTATTGAATATTAAATTTATACTAGGCCATATAAAGTATAATATTTAATACTTTTATTTATATAAGTATATTTAATACTTATACTTTATATTTAATATTTACATTATAATACTGTATAATTTTGATGTTAAACCAACAAATTAATACTACATTAGAATTTAGTAACAACCGTAGAAAATAATTCAATAAAGTCTGAAAATAAAAATATTAAACTCCTCGACCACTCCGGTTAGCCTTCGATGCCAAATTTAATTTGTCTTTTACAGCCTTTAACACTTTATTATAAAAACTTTGATGTTTTAAATATACTTTATTTATTTAGTTACTGGCGCAACTTGTTTTAAACTGTTTTTGCATCCAAAATTTCTCCCCCACAAAACTCTATAATACATTCAAAATTCCTTCAAAATTCTGATGGCATAACTTGAGGCATAATTCGTATCTGTGGACGTTCCTGGCTGCTCGGCAGTTGTCACTGATAGTCTTGGTGGTCGGCAGCACTTTACAATAGTGGACACAATGCAAGGCAAACAGACTAGTGGTTCCGCATCTGTCTGTGACAATGTTGAAATTGTAGTCTGGTAATAAACAAAAAACTGACCAAGGGTTTGTTCTTCTTCCTGTTTTTCATATTTCCTTCTTATCGTCCACTACCATTAACTCTGGCTTTCTGTTAAGAAAGAACTGCTGTCTTTCTGCAACCAAAAATATGGTTTATTCCACGATAAAAGATTTTCCTAAAAAACACTTTTTACGGATGCCTTACAAGTTTATAGACTCTGTTTACAAATTAACGTACGGGTTCTTAATCTTTTATAGTATGGTTGTCAGGACAGTACTAATAGAATATACGTTCGATTGGATGTTTACCAACGTTAAACGGGTATTTTATAAACTATAATCTTTGCCTTCAATCCATTTATTTCAAATGTTTTATTGGCGAATGTATTTTTCTAAATAAATTCGTACGGGTACATAACGTGTTATGTAACGTGTCATGTACATAACATTAGGCCTGAATGAAAACGTGTAGGCTTGAAGGAATTCGTTGTTCCAATGCGGGTTTGTAGGTAAAAAGGCGGCTGCCTCTGTTTTACCTATCCTCCTGCCTACAGAAACTTTCATGATCTGTTCGGAGTATTTCATTTCTGATTTTCTCTAGTCTTGACAGTCTTGCCGCCCTCCGTAAATAATGTATCTCTAGAGCAGCTCATTCCCTTACAGGCGTTTACTCAACTGCCGGCAATCACATCCGTATAAGGCAACACATTTGACTATATCATTGTAGTTATTTTCTTTCCTTTCAACGGATAAACTTTGACCTCTGTATAGACTTGACAGATCCTATTTCTTTTTGCCTTAATCTACCGGTTTTCTAGTGCTAATAAATTTGTTTTAATGTTTATAGATAAAATGTTTTCGTTCGTAATAAAATTGCCATAAAAAGAGTCAACGCTAAAATCAGTAAAACAATTAGACCTACACATAATTTTTGTTTATTTTACACAATTGTAAAAGCCGTTACATATTTCTAATTTTAAAACAATGTAAATTAGTTAAAACAAACAAGAAACTAACTAACAAGAGATTACAGGAGTCAGAATCAAAAAATCTTGTGACTAACCACCGGATTATACATATCTTCATTGTTCGTTTTAACGTGTAACCGGTGTATACATGTTACCTGCTTTAACAAAGTTACACATACACACACGATAAATAATTTTGAAGTAAAATTTATATAGGCCTAAAAAAATAGATTACTTTTCTGTTGCCTTCTTTTTGACATATGATTAATGGTTTTCAGTTTTATTTAACTTTAAACTTCAGTCATTTGTACAATTAAACCGAATCCAAGAACAACAATATTAAGCAAGCAGTAATTTTAAAAGTTATTTTTCAACTGATAGGCTTACTATTTTTTACATATAGGCTTACTGATGTATAAAATATCGCATGTCCACGCTAAAATGACCGTTAGTTAAAAATGCAATCATATTTTTATTGAAGGTAGGAGAAACACCCATAATTTACTTGGAAGTCTCAGGAAATCTGTACTGAATCTCAGGTACACTATATTTCGGCTTTCGACAAACACAACAGCCCCTTCGTCTTTTTCACAGTTAGTGGGTCTTCAGTCTACTTCACAAGTCTGTGAAAAACTTACAGAAGAACATCTAAGTAGATGAAGTCTGACAGAACGACATTGGCTTACGATCCTCTTCCTTTATCACTGATTTCTGACATCATAAATAGTGATATTTATTTATTAGGCTACCACTTTGAAATGTTAGTACACTTTGATTACTGACTCGATTATTTATTTTTAAAAATTGGCATAATTTATAACATTATATTATAATTTTAAAGCTATAAGTTTAACCTACTAATTTGCATAATTGTGTAAGCTTTAGGCCTAGTGTCTAAATATTTTTGCAAATCATATTCACTTGCTGTGTTATAAATTACATAAAAGGCGGCTTTTAATGTTGTGCTTTGTCATTAAAATTATATTTGGTACCTGTAATTTGGCGAGGCCGCGAAGCGATAAGAAACTGGACTCGTTGGTCGGTGCGGTTCAGTGGAGTTCAATGGTACGGAATACCTGCAGTGAGGTCTGTTTGCGTGACAAACGGCCACACAAATAAACACAAAGTCCGTCCTTGTGGAATTTCGTCTTTTACGTGAATTAGTGTTTTCCAGCGAATATTTTTGTAACCTCTTCACAGTGCCGGATTTTAGCAGACTGCATGGAGACGCGTGAACTGCATGTGCAGTTTACAAGATAGGCCTACATTACGATGAAAAAGACAAAACAATGTAAATACTAAGTTTATTCACAATTATATAATTATATAGGTTCTCTTCTGCAAGTAGGTTATGTTATATTATTATTATTGTATTCAGAAATGAAACAAGTTTCAGTATTCAATATATTCGACATACTGTTCGATAATCTGAGTTGATAATTACACGTACATAGGCCTATTCCAACCATCCACCTTAATATAAAATAGCTGCATTTAATTGTTTAATACGCGGAAGGCTTCGGAACCCATTAAGTTACAAAGAAAGAGATAGAAAATATATTATCAAATAAATAACAGTAGATAAATGATTTGAAATAAAAACAATCAGAAAGTTATAAAATAATAGAAAAATCACTAAACAGTTATATAATAAACCTCCACCTAAAAGCACATAACATTTAGGCCTACTTATTACGGAAATCTAACACAAAACTCACTAAACTATTTAAAGATATAAACTTACAAATTTCTAATAATACAGATAACAGTTTTCATTAAAATCAAAACTAAAAGCAATGTTTACAATAAAATTGAGTATTACAAATAGAATGCCCCGATTGTTACAAATTATACGTATGATAGACGAAGAAAAACCTACATGACAGATTCCTTCAACACCGCAATGCATTTTCATATTGCATGCCTATTAAGATTAATTTAATCACAAACTGTCTAAATGATAAATACCAGTTTCTAAACATTAAAATGATTAAACTAATAAAGAATTTATAAAAAGTTTACAAAAATCAATATATGGGAAAATCTTCACACACACACACACACACACACACACACACACACACACACACACACACACACACACACACACACACACACACACACACACACACACACACACACACACACACACACACACACACACACACACACACACACACACACACACACACACACACACACACACACACACACACACACACACACACACACACACACACACACACACACACACACATTAAAGCAAGAGATGATTTATTTAAAAACTTAAAAATTGTTAAAAATTATTCGTATAAATAAAATATAAAAATTACAGTTAGCAATAGGCCTACGACCGTTAAAACAGCTGATTATATAAACAAACGTTACAATGTTACAAATATCAAAATGTTTAAATCTAATTCAAATCGATTATTCATTAGTACATCATTGCTTCTGATGATGCAGTACATATCTGCAAAACGTATGTGAAGTGAAATAATGAGTTAATATAACCTATAGGCCTATGCTTTAGGAAATCCATGTAATTATGAATAAAATAACGTTATCAGTCCAAGAAACTAAAATCTTGAAGTGAAACTTACTACCATAAAGGAAATAGTCTATAAATATATTTAGTCTATCAATTAATCACATTGTTCATAGGTGCAAATTAATACAGTTCTGAAAATTTAGACTGCCTCAGGCCTTGAACTATAGCCTACAGGAAAGTAACTTGGACTGTACTAGATATTTTACTGGACGAGATTCTAACTACGCACATAACGTCTTACATATTTCTAAACAAAGACACACAAACACACAATAAAATATATTAGGCACAAGAACATTTTTCTACATGTTTGTAGCAGTTGTGATAATAGCAGTTTTATAATAATTATGTTTTAACTTGCTGAAAAAACGTTTGCAAATCTTCCATGTTTACTTCGTTGAAATGTACGTATTTTATAATATAAAAAAGGGTCTAAGCTAATTCGTAAATCATACAGCCCCCCCCCGCCGATTCATGTAGAATTTTTGTAGCAAATTTAAGGAACTCTCATCGCCTGTTCACATTTAACAATCAGTAAGACGTATTTTTTTCAAACATCTTTCCTCTGTAAAGAGACTGTTGGACTCTCAACCGTTTATCTTACATTTTTATAACACTGCAAATTCAAAATAACGGTCGTCAACTCCATTTCTTAATGTGTACGGTCCATATCTATCAGATTTGATAACATTGACATATATTCGCATTTAATTACTGGTAAAGTAGAAGTTTTCTGGGGCTCAATAAAAAAATGTATAAACAATACGATTGTTCTAGAAAAAGGACAGATTGTGTGTCATGTGGATTAGTTCGGCCCTATTTTCATACTCTCCAAACTGGAACACCATTCGTTGAATGTAGAAAGGCCGCGTTTTGGTTATGACAATAACAACGTAGACAAATTTTCTTAGGTATATCAGAGAAACATCACTCGCTTGGGTAGTGTGTTAACCCTTGTTTACTGACATTAGAGTGCTTAGTGTCATTTACTTCACATTTATGTGCCTCATGTCTGTTAAAATTGTAAAAATTAACTATGTCATACTGAACTCTAGAAGTCAAGACGTCCTCCTCAAAAACGGCAAAATGTGTTGTTAATAACACACACAAAAATAATAATAGTTCAATATGGCTTTCTTATGCTCAATATTGTTCAGGCGGTCTTCTGGAACGATTTGCCGCAGACGTAGTATCTCTTTCCAGCTTCTCAAATTATGAAAAAATGTTGGGGGTGTTAATTGTCTGTGTATTTTAATTTACGAACATGCTTTGGTAATTTAAAAAACACTTGTCCCAACGATCTTAAAAATTACTGTAGTCCTAAATTACTATAGTCCTAAATTACTATAGTCCTAAATTACTGTAGTCCTACATTACTGTAGTCCTAAATTACTGTAGTCCTTACTGTAGTCCTAAATTACTGTAGTCCTACAAAAGAAAATTAATTTGAGTTACGCTTACTAAGAAAAGATATTCCGACGTTCAAATTATAAGTAAATTGAAGAAACAATTTTCACGTACTTAAGAATAGGAAGTAGTTGAGTTAAAAAGCGTTCATTGAATTCTTAGAAACTTAATTGAGTAGACATGAGTGTGAGAGTGGGGGGGGGATAATTGCGTGCAAATAAATTTGGGCAAAAATCTGGACACAAGGGGAGGGGGTTTTGTTGCCCCAACCCTCCGAAATTTATCTCTCAGCTAAAAAAAATTATTATTGTGTCATTTCATAGCCCATTTAAAGTATGTCTAAATATTATTTGAAATAAGCAATAATAATTAAGTCTGTGTATTGACAGTAAAGTTATTTAGATATGGGTCAGCATAATATTTATCTTTGCCATTTATTGTTGATCCCCCGATATGAAAATCTGCACACGTCATTGGGTAAAACTTTTGTCAGTCAAATAAAATCAGGTGATTTGTGGTTGAATAGATGATCAGTATTATTAGAAGGATAACAAACTTGCCTTATGTTAAAAGAAAGTTTAGAAGTTAGGTCTACAAAGTTAAAAAATTAGGAAAATGTAAGTAGGCGAAAATAAATTTAGTATGAAGTAGGCCTAAGTAGAGGCAGTTAGTTGCATTGGTTACTAGGGAGTGACCATGACGACTGCCATCTGCGAAGTGGAAGAACAGGATAACGTGGATACATACAATGAATGGTGACGATGTGTGTGTGTTCAAACACCTACGCACGGATACACGAGTTATATTCTGGTACAGAAGGAACACGCTGTATCCCGTTTATTACAGTGTGGTATGTAATATTATGTCTAGGTTAATAAAAAAATTAATTGTAGCTGTAGTAAAGCCACAGAGAAACGGTTCTTTACCTCTGCTGTAGTGTGTACGGAAGGACAATAATACCTCAAATTTACCAAATTATAATATTATTTTTGGAATTTACGATTTTTGGAATTAACGTAAAAAAACGTAAAGTCTTTTGGATCGGTTTTTTGTGGACAAATTAATTTAAAAAATTTTACAGTATCTACGATTGACTGTACGCGTACTCTAGTTAAACCATAACTTAATTATGTAGCAGTTACTCGTCTTAGCAGACTGAAATAAGGGCCGAGGTAATGTTATCGATTTTACAAAGCTGCCTGTTTTCTAAGTCTCTATTCTTAGGACTAGGTTAGACTGTACACTGTTATCCATAATTTATTCGCTTCCAGATTTTGAGAAGAGGAATTTCTGTCAGTCAGTATTAAAGAATCAACCATTTTATTTTATTGTTGTTTGTGAAATGAAACTTTAGGTATTTTTAATAATTTTTTATATTACGTAGGCCTACTAACAGCTATAAAATATTGTTTTTAAACAATATTTCATTACAACAGAGATTCACTGGACAAACGATGAAAAACTGATTATACGCTTTGAAAATCAAAAGGGACATTTTATTTAGACCGGTTTTTTGTGGACAAATTAATTTTAAAAATTTTACGGTATATACGATTGACAGTACGTGTACTCTAGTTAAACCATAACTTAATTATGTAGCAGTCGTTGACTTGTAAATAACCAATCAGACATTAGAGAAATTCGCGCATGCGTGGAAGTAAATTTCTGCACCAGCGGGTAAATAATGTTTGCTTTACTTGTTCAATATGGAACCAACAGATAGTGCTGACTGCATCTCGGCTAATATGCTCATCAAACCGGAAGTTTAAACATAGCCATGATGCACGTACTTTTGGTTCGTTGATTTTCGAGCTACATTTGTTTTTTTTTCGGTGTATCAATGTTTTCGTAACAACTCGGCGGTTGTACGACCGCGCGTTTGCTCGTTCAACCGGTTCTGTTCCCACAACAACACAGGCTACTGTTTAAACAGTTTACGTTAGTATTTCAGTACGTAGTGATTGGAAATTTAGCTACAATTAAAATTTAGATAGGGTAATTGTAATTAGTGTTTAAATTATTCTAGTTGGACTTTTAAGAAACCATGACACACCCAAAACATCGATTCAAAATTATATTTCTTAAAATAATTTACTACCAGAATATGAATGGGAAATCTTAAAACCATTTTCCTCGTAAAAAATTAAAATGCGAGGACAAAAATTTTCTACATGTTAACAAACAAATACAACAGGAATTTTGAGCAAATAGTTTTAATGGATATTGCAGTAATGAAGATAAATAATTGAAGCTATAGTTAAAAGCCAAAATATTATTTAATCTGTTCAGTACAAAAGAACATAACAATGTATACAATTTCATTTTAGTTGTTCATTTATGTAGGCCTATAATGTTATATCTCTGTACAACCACTTTCATATCGGATATGTAAATTCTACTGAATATAATCAATTTCGCTGTTTAGAAATGTACCATCGACGAATACTACAGTAATGAAAATACAGAAAATCTTTATTGTTTATGATGTGTATTTTTTGTTATTATTTATATTCAGTCAGATTAAAAAATGATATTCATATATAGATATGTGGCCGTTACACAAACGCTAATGTGAGACTATGAGTATCAATTAATAATGCACTTCAATTTATTCTCTGTTTATCTGTTTAAATGCCTGTTTGTTATCTGTCTCTGTCTGTCTATCTGTTTCCTTGTCTGTTTATTTTTCTACCCTCCTCTCCCTGTATTTTACTGTTTATGTATCCAACTGCTTACATATCCGTCAGTCTCGTTCACCCCTCAGTCTAATCTATTTATAGTTCACATGCACGTTTTCGCTTTGAGTATGAACAGAAAGCGAATTTTGGCTCAGTGCTTATATGCCCGAGACATTTTAAAAGTAATTTTATTTATTACTTACCTCACTTATCGAATAGAAAACGTAACATCGTGGTGAAAAATTCTCGTCATATAAAATCAGTTTGATTGCGATGTCTGTAGTCTTCACAGGCTTGTTTTTCGCACAGTAGCTACCTTATACCAGTATACCAGTATCGACAAACAACAGTTACAGATGAGGTACATAAATACAGTACATGTATCTGACTTTTCTTTCTGTAATTGTTGGACTCGACAACTAGTGTCTTAATCCCTTATTTCTCAGCCTACAGTCAGTACTGTACTCAGAAAAAAGAATGGACTTCATTTGTTGATGATATTGGCTACCTCTCAGAATAAGTGCTTTATAATAGGATGATCAAGCCAGATGCCTTTAAGAACTCCACAGAGTTCTCTCAGTCGATGTCGTCTCTTCATCGAGGTCTGTTTGAAGATCACCTCTGACACCGCTTAATGCTCGAAAAGCAGAGCACACCTTCATGTGTTTTGCTGTGAGTACTCTGCCATATGTAGCCTGCGTTGTTGTTTAGGTACGACAATGTCAGATTCGTACATTGTATACGTAGTCTTGTGAGACAAACCTGTTCTCGTTGACTGCGTTCCCCTGCATGTTGCCATCTGCCGATATTCTCTCTTATTACTCGCAGTTTTGTGTGTAACGTGTGCCGTGTTTGCTACAACGAGGCAAGAATAAATACCATGTTAGTATTGATAACACAACAGTTGCAGGTGCAAATAATATAGTACACGTATATGACTTGGCGAGTATTATACTTTATCTCATGTTAAATTTATTTTGGAGCAACTTACGATGTTTCCTTATTTGGTGGCTATGTTGACTTCTATTTATATTATTGTAAAGTAACTTTTAAAACAGATTATATGTAGGCTTACAAATAACAGTGTAAAACGTTTATCGAAACTTCTCGATGTACAGTTTCCAATGTCTTCTGTTGTTCCTATCGTTTTTCCCAATCATCTCTTACTCATAGCCTTGTGATTGTCTTGTGCACCCGATTTTATTTTCTACTGTGTAACGAACCATTTGTTACATTGTTCAGAAGGCCATTCGATCTGTGTGATCATTCAGGATAATATTTCTCTTGACGTATATTATCGCCTTTATTGTCCATTATGTCTTCTTTTATTAACTTCAAATAGGTGGGATGTTCAAGCCAATCTTAAAAAGACATCACTGCAGCAGTTTCAATTTTAATATTTAGCATATTCCATAGCATATTGTCTTAAACGATAACATGATAACATATGTTACCGTAATTAAAAAATTACATGTCTAAAATTGTGGTTTTTATTATTTACATATAACTGTTCATATAGTAGAACATTCGTATCTTGAAATATAGGTACACTAATTGTACAGATTTGTTTGTGATACTGGTACCTTTTACATTACAGGTACCTTGTAAATTATGGTATATACCTTTATGTGTTAACGTAAGCGTGTACGCGTGGGCACACACTCATACGTGATGAATTATTGTTATATTTTCAGTGTCACTGTTCCCGTAACGGTCAGTGTTTACGATCGGGTCACGATTCATTTTAACTAAAGCTTAATGTTCATTTAATAAAATGTCTAGAATATCGCAATCACGAAACCCTCCTGTTTCTATATGTAACAAAATTTCTATACTTAATTTCGTATGTTCTTAGCGTTACAAATGATAATCACGTTAAAGAACCACTAAAAAACACAAGAGATCCACGCAAGTACATAACGGTCCCAAATGTATGGTTTCGAATCTGTTTACGCTAAATTTTATATCAA
This sequence comes from Magicicada septendecula, assembly GCA_034769895.1. NCBI lineage: Eukaryota > Metazoa > Arthropoda > Insecta > Hemiptera > Cicadidae > Magicicada > Magicicada septendecula. The sequence goes on along the minus strand of CM068368.1, from coordinate 171,088,097 downwards.
AAATTTGAATCTTCTTCACCTTCAATATAAGGACTAGCCTTTCAGCCTACTCTGCTTTGCATTTTTAATACAGCTAACGTATATAGCTCGTCCTAAATCTCTTTGACTATAGATGTTTTTTATTCAAATCTATCATTGTATAATGATTATTGATTTTTTCCAATCTTGCTACACTTATCCTCTTCATTACATCGCCATTTGTAATTCTATAGAAGAGTCTACAGCCTTCTAGTGATCTAACTCTACTGACATAAATATTCAGTGAGACTAGATCATTTCCTAATATCCAGATATTCACCGCTGTCACTTTATAAAGTTCTGTTTGTTTCTCTCCTTGTGCTACTTTTCACTTATTGTACTACTTGTCTGCTGAAATATTTGGCCGTCTTGTTCTTCTGTCTCTCCAAGTTTGCAAGCTACTTCTTAGCCTCAATATTTAAAGTTTATAACCTGTTTTGTTAGAGTGGTCCTCCAGACTACCGAGTTTTTTTAACAGTGAAGTCTACCGTATACGAAGGAAAATATACTGAAATGTTAATATAATTGCCTTGATAAATATGTGTTTTTAGCACCATTAAGTACTTAATGATGATTACATTTATTGTGTAACATTTATGTACTATGTTATTAATTTAAAAATGAGTATTACTACGAGAAAGTAGGGTAATATTAAAATTTGTTGAATGTTTAACATCACTGATAAGATACATTGTGTTGATAGTTATCATTAATATCAGAAACACAAAAGACTCTACTTACTCTAAACAACTGAAAATGGCGAAGACGTTGGAATAAAACTTGTGTTAAATTCTTGCTTCCACAATATAGTTTCTGGTACAAATATAAAGCACACAGCTGGGTGCAAGAAGTGTTGGCTAACTAATTTTCCTGTTTACCTTATGCACAATTTACAAATCATGATTAGGAAAACTGTCAATTTTTTTCCTTTAAATTCTACGTAATATGACAAATTGCTGACCGGAATAGAATCAAAATTTTTAGCTCTACAGATCATAATTTTAGGATTTAGTGATTATTTTGTAAACAATTACTGTAAATATGTACATGTCTTGAATTTGTAAACATTTTGATAGTTACTCGAAAATAGTTCCGTTTCGAGGAACAAAATGACTCGGATTTACTCGGATTTTCTGGTATTCATCTGATTTTGAATGAATGCTAATTTTATTCAGCACTTGAAGATGCACTGTTAGAGATATGATGGAAATATTTTTTTTATAATCTGTACTGAATTAACTGTAATTTAAAAATTCGTTGTAAGCCTAATCAACATTTAAAAATTAAAACTAATCAATATTTAATTAAAATTTAAAAAAGGATTCAACGTTTTAGTTGATCTAAACAGAAGTAAACTATTTAATTAAAAAATGAATTAAAAAATAAAATAATAAAATAATTTGTTTATAAATGATAAGAATAAATATGATAATCATTTGTTTATATCATTATAATTTGTGATGATAAGAAGGTAAAAACGTTATTCTGCTACTTGACATCTTCAAAAATTAAAAAAGTACCAAAATGAATTATAAATTAGGCCATTAGAATACATTAGAATTGGATTAAATTTACGGCCAGCTTGAAAAGGCAACATAACACTGTCAAAATCGACCGCATTGCACTAACTCTAGTTTATAAAAATATTTTATTTTATTTGTCTTGCATATACAAAAAACAGATCATTTTTTTTTCAGTGCGTCGATACTTACCACAGTGCGGAACTAATGTGCTCCGTACAAAACCTATATAATTTTGTTTGTCGTCAAGCGGTCGTTTGTCCGAACCTTGGTAGTATCGGGTCGGCGACGTAACATTATCAGTGTCTTGAGGGTGGTGTGCGACTGAAAGCCGGCCCTTAGTGATAATTGATGGCCAGACGTCCCTCCCAATTACAGCAAGAAGCTTCTGTCTGCAAGTGTCTCCACAATTTATGTAATTGTATAATCCACTCGGCGGAGGACAAGACCGCTATCAAAATAATTGGCTTGTTTTGTTACGAGCTGAGCAGATTTGTTCCGTAAATAGCTGAGCTTCCTTATATTTACTGGATTAAACACGTCTCATCGTCTGTTGATAAGCGCCGCGTAGCATAGTGATACAAGATTTATCCAGGTAAGTTACCGCTGACATGAAGTTTAAGATCGCTAAACGAACTAAATTTGAATAAACATTTGAAGTGTAAATGATGTTATAGTATAAGTATTAGACAAACAACAATACGTTAATATGAATTCGTAGTAATTGTAAATCCGTTGAAGTGATTTTTTTCTGGCCTGAAATAATAAATTATAAATTCGTTTTTATTTTTCTAACGATAGTCTCATAATACGTGTCATAGACATAATGTATTTTTTACACAGTTCTTTTCCTAATCCGGTAACAAGGACTTTTTCTATAAACATATTAATTTGTCCAAAAAGTTGTCAACATTTTAGCCAAAATAGAATTGAATATCGGTTAATAAATGAAAAATTAATGAATCATTAAAACACTTAATGTACAAAATAATTAATACGACAGGAGAGTACAAACGTCACGTTACGCTTTAAAATCGGAATGTAAAAATAACAAATGCTGAAGGCAGTAATTTGCAAAAATTATTTTTCTTTTCAACTTCAAGTAGAGAGAAATATAATTTCACACGGAGATTTAAAAAATGAAGAAAAGCATTACAAACAATGATGGTCGGACAAACACATCCATTAAAAAATTATAAACCGTAAGAAATACAGTATTTCAGCTGTTTAGATACAGTGTATTATGTTTAATAACAAGAGAAACTGAATCCTTCAAATGCACAGGAATCAGGCAAAGTACCGTCGGGCAACACACTTCTGAAAATTATATGTTGGACTCAAAGGTTAAATTTTATAAAATTATGGCTGTTTCTACCTTGTTTTACAGTAGGAAATGAAATAAAATTTGGGGAGGGTCGGGTGAAGGGTAACTAAAAAACCTAAAATGACGAACAAACTACTCTAAACAAACTGAATTCATTCTCAACAAGTCGAGTAGTGGAACCATACAGGCGAAACTGGAAAGACCGCCTCGAAATAAACAAAGAAAATTTGGACGACCCTTAAGAAGAGGAAACTGAAGCCGGCACGAGTAGAAAAGGGTAATCTTTACAAAATGTAAAAAAAATAAACAAGCGGGTGGCTTAATAGGACAAAGGATATGACGCTTGGCAAAAATCTAGAGCTCTTGGTTTTTAATCCCAATCAACACCATAAAATTAAGGGCGTTTCCATGGAAACGGCCATGGAAACGAGTACGTCATGGGATAAGAATGGGAAGCTGAAATGTTGTTCAGACTACGTTTCTTGTATGTCGAATGTCTTACACAGCCTTCACTGTCTAAATCGAAATTCATATCGGTGGTACAAAAAAGAGCTATTATTACTGAAAAGAAAACGCACTGTTAGTTTGACTTTTGTGAAAAAACTCTTCTTCTCCTTCTTTTTGTTCTTCTTTTTTTTTCTTCCCGGTGGTGTTATAGCCCGTACTGAACTTTAAACTCCTCTAACCTTGACCTCTAAGGCTTAATGAAAGTAGCCATACCACAAAAAATACAGTAGTAGCTGAAAATTGTCAGTACAGTTAAAACTATACCAACTGTATATAACATGGGTGTATACACAAATGCATTTCAGGGAGAGAATCCAACAAATAGTGGAGAGGATAAATATTAAGAGTCACTCATCTCCTAACAGCATTTCTGTAGATATACAGAATTAACTACTTTGTTTATTATAAATAATATTAAGATCTACATACTAAAAAAGGCAGTAAACATTAAAGAACAAACATAAATTAAAAAACAATAAAAGAACACAATATTACGGTTTTGGGTAAATGGGAAATTCGGAAGGGGGAGTTTCAACCCCCAAAAGCTTTGGTTTTTATGAGGACGAATGTAACCTCTGACCTTATTTGTTTTATAATCACTTATTGCAACTAAGATAAAGTAGGCTATATAGGCTACTGTACCTAATTGTAAACAAAACTAATTTTCCTTCTAATTTTATATTACTTAATTGTATTTTAGACTCTTTTCACTAAAAATTTCACAATTAGTTTTACCTTACGTTTGACCATGTTTACTCATACTTAAAGTTACATACGTTTCGATTTGGTTGGGCTAATGTTTTTTATAAACAGTATTCGGAATCTTTTGTGAACGAAAGTTGGAGCTTAAAAATGTTCCGATTTTCAGTTTTCATAAATATTTATGTCAAGTAGGTACGGTGGACATGAGCCAGCTTTTCACGATCGGGTGCCAAGAATTAAACTCATTACCAGTACAAACAAGCAATCATAAGGTCAATTTTGATTAGACTTGTACAACTCTCTGTAAAATACTGGGTGATTTAAAGCATGTCCTGAGAAAGATTCTGTTATAAGAAAAATTCCATTGACATATAATGGTAATCGAAGTGCGGTTCCTCTAAGCGTAAATTGATTTTAGAAGCCTATGTACTTTTACATTGATGAATACGGTACCTTAAATACTCTTCAATAAATGTAATCATTAAACTTAATTTGCCTGTTAACTGTTAAGTGATAAGAATTTAAGCGACTGTTACTAATATTTATTTATTCAAATACAAGTTCCCTAATTATTAGTTCGCTTCAGGTGAAAATAAACTTACGTTAGTGAACGTGTTATTTCCATGCAATATGCTGTTAACAGTACATAATTTATGTAAAATATTACATCTTACGTTCCGATTTAGAAAGCTCAACGTTCGAGCCACACAGTTTTCCTCGCTTCTGTTATTAATTGATTTTGTATTTTGTTGTATTATTGATGTCATTAATTTTTAAGTTATGAAAAAATGAATTTATTTTACTGTCATTTTTTAGAGTTCATGGTGTAGTATGATCTCAGGTAGTATTACAAATGTCTAATAATTTAATGTATTACAAAAAATAGTTATTAAATGCAACTATTTAAAATGATTAGTGTATAATTACACTTTATTAAAAACACAATTATTACACTTCACGTTTACTTCGTTTCGATGATCAAGGTAAAAGTAATGCACATCTTTTTGAACAACAGACTTTCTAGAAATGCATACAGAGAATTAGAATAAATTAATATACATAGGCCGGAAGACAGATGCTAATTGGATTAAAATCTTTCAGGAAAAAATTTCTGTCCTTTTTGTCCCTGGGAAATGCGACGACGTCACAATTAATGACGAGAAGAAGAAGATAATTTAAAAAAGAAGGGAACTTTCGAAACTAAGCACTTTTTTTAACAAGAAAGAAAAAACATAGAACCAAAATCTAAATAGAAAAGTTATTTTTTAATTTGCAGTACATTAAGAATAAGTCTGTGCTTGATTGAATTTTTTTTTTTTTGTATAACAAAAAAAGAAATAAGAAAAAGGAAGTTTTATTAACTCGCTGAGTAGAAAAGTTGAGAAAGTGTTTTATTTTCTTTCTTTCGTTTTTGTTAATTAGAACTGTCCATCTTGTTAATATTGTATTTGCACTTGAGTCGGATACGTGAGCGGAATCGCGATACGCAACATTTTTCTGAATGATAGAATTAATTTATTCAGAGCATATAATAAATCGTGAGACCGGCAGTAGCAGCTTGTACCGAACATGTTTAGCTTTGTAATTATATCATTAAAAGACTTATACTGTACACAGACCTGCTGCTGCGCTGCCACTGTGTGTGAGTGCGCGCGCGCGCGTGCTTGTTGTCAGCTCTCTCTCTCTCTCTCTCTCTCTCTCTCTCTATCTCTATCTCTCTCTCTCTCTCTCTCTCTCTCTCTCTCTCTCTCTCTCTCTCTCTCTCGCCTGTCGCATACTAACTCTTCTCACACAAATTCTTCTCCAACAAAACATAACCCATCCTGCCACTGATGCTGCTGCTACAGTACTTGTTTTCGTTACCACACTGCGCGCCTCGTTTCTTCTCGTCGGACGTATTAGTTACTGCACCGAGGTAAGTTGGCGCAGAAGTAGGTGAGGCGTGTATGAGTCACAGCTGTCGGATGCAGCCCCGGTAATCAGCGGTTGATGCAATAGTGTCTGTCACTCTCTATTTCCATATTAATAACTCGTTATAGCCCGAGCACATCGCAATTTTCTGCCAATTTAACTTGATTTGTGTTGGCTGTGTAGGCTTACTTCGTTACCGCACAATAATAGCGGTCTGCTGCCGCTACCCTCAGCCCTTATCAATAGGGGATAACCGTCACCCGGCTATGCACTCAATCAGCATAACCTCTTATTCAACAACGTGCACCTATTGAAATATGTCAAAAGACAAAACAATATGCAGATAAACGACATTTAAATTGATTAATTTAACCTAGTATATATATATTTTGGCAAAACAAAGACACTTCAAGGGAAAACAATGCGCGTCAATGTTGTACACTGTTATTCCTCACAAGTCACTAATTAAAATTTGAGCAACAAACAAATAACGGCGAATATCATGAAGCGGATTCTCCAGGATTGACTCTAACGAATATAATATTTATAGAAGAACAATTAACTTTACAATTTTAGCTTTGACGTTTTTTGTTGTACATTAAACAAAGTCCAATTCTAGTAACACTAATCAAAGAAAGGGTTCGACCAAGAGGTTTTTTCTTAGATTACTGAAATGAATAACTTTTTCTATTAAAAAGTTATGTTAATATTTTACGTAATATAAATATGTAAGTTATTATACCGGCATCATGCAGGATAAAATAGGCCTACTCATTGAATAAAGAGTTTTTACAACATATGTATTTATTACATGAAAATATTACACTACTCACTATGACTATATCTAGTGACTACCTTTTGACCTTGCCTATGACGTACCTATTGACTTTGGAAATGAGCTACCATATATAGAAAACCGTTGTTCCAAATTTTCACCACAACTGTGTTTGTTTAGGTTTGCCTACTTAGCCAGGATGTGTAATCATTATGTTCTAGTTACGTAAATTGATTATAATATAGTAGCGTCTATCCATCATCATCATCATTATCTTCACATCACGGCATAGGTAAGGTGCTGGATGTTCTGCCTCCAAAGATCCTCCAACCTTCCTGGGTCTCTGTGTGAGCACACACCTGTGTCCTCTCTCTCTCCTATGGCGCTACAGCCCAAATCGGGCTCTGGCCTCCACCAATCTCCGCCTCCAATCTACTCTATCCACTACAACCCTCTTTCAGTTTCTTATCCCCATGTCTCTCGCGTCCTCTGCAACGCCATCTTCCCACTTCTTCCTCGGTCTACCTCTAGGTCTCGTTCCCTCCCATGTACCCAGCAAAGCCCTCTTACAGTTCCTGCCATCCTCCATTCTCATAACATATCCGGCCCAACGCAATCTTTGAATTCTTATAAATTTTGAGACTGGTATCTCTTTATATATTTGATACAGTTCGTTGTTGTATCTCAGTCTCCATGAGCCATTTTCTTGTATTGGGCCTATAATGCGTCTGAGGATTTTCCTTTCAAAGGTGTCTACTACGTCGACTGTTTTCTGTGTGATTGTCCATGCCTCACACCCGTAGCATAACACCGGTCTGATGACAGTCCTATATATTTTCATTTTCGTTTCCCTGTGCACTTCCCCAGACCTAAATGTTGGCAGCAATGCGAAGTACGCCTTGTTAGCCATGGTGGTCCGTCTTTGGATCTCCGGCTCCTCTGATCCAGTCTTAGCGAGATACGTGAAATTGTCACCTGTGTCCTATAGGATTAAATTTCCAGACTTGTTTTCCAGTGTTGAATCTGACTTTCTTTCTAAGTGCTCTTTCCACCGTTTTTTATAATCTTTTAGTCTTTCATTCAATTAAAAACTTGTAATTCTCCTCTTCTCCTCTTATTCTTTATACTGTTAAGTTTAGAACGTCTTTTAACTCTTATTAAGAACGTTTTTTCCGAAGCCTGTATTTTGCTTTCTTGTTTCTTGGTTATTGTACATAACTCACGGCCATAGGACAGTACAGGGACTGCCGTAACTTTCTAAAACTGTAATTGTGTATCTCAGCGTACGTTGTCTTTAACAATACGGTTGCTTGTCCCACAGAGCGTCTGCAACTTGCTTAACTTCAGCATCATAATACTTATTATAGGCAATATCATTTTCCAAATAGTTAAAAATGCGGCTATTCTATACTTTTTTTATTATTATATATAATATAAACTTTCACTATGGACTTACTTTGGTTATTATTCCCAAACGTTTCAACGTGGTGTACGTCTTCTTCAGTGGGAGTAAATACTGAATGTCTTCACAGAGTAACGGTTATGGACTATAGGTGTGTGTGGTGGGGGTTGATGGTGGGAGGGAATTGGGGCTAGGGTTTAAATTGTGTGTTTGGATCAGTGTATCTCGAAAAGTATGTGTGATATATTATGTAATTGTAATTGTTCATTTAATATGTTGTTTGGTTGTAGTGCGTGATATCTGTATATTTCGAATTGTTCAGCTGTGTTTAGTTTTCTACTTTTAGGTAAGTAGTGTAATATTTCCATGTTGTGCTCTATGTTTGTGTAACTGTGGTTCTCGTTTTGTAAATGTGTGGCAAATGTGGAATGTATGTAGTTTGTGGTGAGGGCTTTTAAATGTTCTGAAAATCTAGAGGAAAAAGATCTTCCCGTCTGGCCGATGTAGAATTGGTGACAATCATTGCGGTTTAATTTATAAACCCCTGTTTTGCTGTATGTGTATTTGCTAGTATTATTTATGTGTTTCCTAATGGTGTTGTTAGTTCTGCAGGCTACTTTATAATTGTGTTTCCTAAATGTGTTAGCGATTTTGTGTGTATTGGAATTGTAGTATGTAAGTGTGATGTATTTACTGGGTTGTGTGCTGTTGGTCTGATGTGTTTTACTTTTTGTGTTTAGAATATTTTTTATTACTACTAGACGTGAGAATTTTTTCACGATTAAGGCCAATAAACACATGCATTAGTCAGATTTAGTCCATTTACCACTAAGCACAGATAAATCCACGAACATTTAATATTGTCCACTAATATTGTCAGTGGAAGCAACTATTTTGCTACACAGCTCTGTCAACGGCATTGAAAACGGGCGAAAAATGGACAGTCCCATTAAACAGAACAAATTATCACGTTTCAAACCCACAAAATGCCACGGTACAATACCAACTGTGGGGTTAAACGACACACCTATCCCGGCGGTGCACTCTGTAAAATACTCGGGCACCCACCTAGATAAACAGCTCACATGGTGCAACCACATTTGGTTGGATAGAATACCAAGTTTCGCAAACGGTCTTGGCTTTTGGGCAGTAAATCGCTGCTACTGAAAAATACGCTGTTCTTTACAACACTGTCCTCAAGTCTGTATGGAAATACGGCTCACGTGAACTGCTTGCAAAACCAAAATCGCCATTATCGAAAGGTTCCAGACCAAGCTGCTGCGAGCCACAACCGGTGCTCCGTGGTTCGTCACTAGTATCACCACGTCCTATCAACAGTACCAACCTATCTATAGCCACCCAGATCTGCCTACAGTCAATGAAACAATTGAGCAGTTCAATCAAAGAGCACTGAGCCTGCAGACAAGACGATAAAAATTAACACTTCCGCTGAACTTAGACTTTTTAAGACTTTAAATGTACTGTATACATCATGTCAATTTTAAATACTGATATAGAGAACTAGTCATTGGACTAGGTTTTCCCATGTTGTGTATTCAGTAATTAATTATGATTATTGTTTTGTACTGCATAAATGAACGTAAAAACAAACTAATACCGCAGTAATGTCGAGTTAATTCCTTTTGATTTTTTCTTTTTGTTTTTTATTAAGCACTAGGTACGGGTCGAGGTGATCAGTGGCTTGTATAAGCGTCTGAACCCACGGGATCCTGTCTTCAACAAAGTGGATGTCCAACCTCAACGTGATGCTCTCCTCAACGGCATCTCGTTCTTGGATGCTGTGTGTGTCCATATGAATTTATAATAATATAATTATGCCTTTGTTTACCGCCTTAACAGTCTAGGATTTAGGCAGGGTAGACTTCCTTACATGAGGAGTTCAGAATACATACAAGGTAGGTAACGTGGCCAGCACTTCGCTTCAACCGCCCATAATTACCCCAGGTACTCATTTTACTCATTTCCACAGGTTGACTCTACCTCGACGCATCTTCTTGATTATATGGTACGGGTGCGCCAGCGAATCGAACCCAGGGTCTCTAGATTAGTAGCCTAACGTCACACCCGCTGATCTGCTAAGCCTTTCCATATAATTTTATCTTTCCACACAGTGGAGATCTTTATGTAGCTTGTAGTCGTCTACTTACTACAAACGTAGGCCTATATCGTTGCCCGTTATTTACTTCTAGTACAATTTCATAGGCACACTTCAATTTCTTTCCTCTACATCCAAGATTCTTCTCAGTTTGTTCGCATTTTCCCATAGTCTTCCTCTCTTCTTCTTTGTTCTTATCGTTGTCTATCATATTCTGTTTGCCTGCTATCTGTGTTATCTAACAACCTAAATCTCCTTGTCCTGTATACTCTAATATCGACTGCTCTCTTTTCTTACTATTGGTTAGCTTTCTCACGCGTCTCACGGAATTCACACTACAGAATATATTTTATTGTTTTTATTATAATTCTACACTATAGTACTTTCGATGAAAATTAAATAGACAGCAAGTAATCTGCTAAAGAGGGTAATGTTAAAAAATAACAGATCGTTTTACCTATTAAGTGTACATTTATACGATGCGTAGAGAATCTATTGGAGATAGGCCTACCGGACATAACGGAGAGGAGATTTTATACGATTCATGGTACATCAGCGTATAACATCGTATCACTGTGACGTTCGGGTATCAACAACCATTTATCTACACCCAAGTTTCTTATACCTACACCCCCCCCACAATGACTTCAGTCTCCCAAATTTCGGATATCCACAATCGCTTTTTCAATTTTATTTGATATCTAAGGATTTCTAAAAGCCTTAGATTTTACTAGACGTCTAAGTACGTCTTCAAAAATAAATCTTATTACATCCGAAGTTCGACAACACAGCCCATACGTTAAATACGATAATATAATAAAGCACTTTAACCTAGTCTTTTTTATAGAAAACAAATAAATTTAAAAAATAAAAGCAGTATGCTGTTAACAATTTATAAGAAGGAAAAGAAAAAGAAGACGGAGAAGAAGAACAAGAAGGAGGAGAAAAAGAAGGCAGAAAAAAAAGAAAGAAAAGGAAAAGAGAAAGTTTATTTTTATTACTGAGTCTCGTAGAGTGGCACTTAAAGGCAAGAGTTTATATTGCTTATAAATAAAAATGCCTAATTTTATATTTTCTATGTTAATATATTCTTATGTAATATAAAAATTGAAACCAATGTTGTTAACAGGTCTTCATCTTATAGTTCCTCATAAATGTCACACTGAAGTAGGCCTATGTTATCTACAGTTGTCATATTACTTACACTGCGTAAATCCTACACCACTCATTGTGAGACAAGACGCTAACTTACTTATTTAATTCTTCACGCAAGTGTTTATCTGTACCTCTTCATCTCCATTAATAGATTTTTCCTTCTTTTCCACCAAGTTACGCGCACCAATTCATTAGCTGTCAGACTTGGTGCTTATCAAATATTTCTACACTTATTCTTATCGCCCCTTGGCAGTTGAATTATGACGATTCGGGAGAGGGTCACTATTCAACCCTAATGAGGTATGAAACGCTTAACAGCCTTAGGCTAGATAGTTACTGAATTATTTATAAGTAATGATTTTTATTCGTGGACATAAGATACAAAAGAAATTTATCATTTCAGTGATAAATTGTAATCAAACTTCAGTGGTTGCAGCAGACCTCAACAAGAAGGCATCGGCTCAGCAGTAGGCAGACAAGTGCTAACGACGGTGATATGTGCGCGCGCACGCATGTACAGATAGACATTCGCGGAAGTATATGTCATTACATTCAAACACATTGTTCGTAACAGCTATAACCTGCATAAGTATGTACTTAAATACCAGTAATTTTAGTTAAACCTTTAAGAGTGTTTACTGGCCTACGTAGTTAAATATGTCTATAAATTAACATTTATGATTACTGTTATCAACTTATAGTTTCGAGTACATATAATTTTTTAAGAACAGTAAATATAAACAAATACCAAATAGAAAAAAAACAAGTTTTGAGCAAAGACAATCATAAACACTAATTCTAGAATTATTCCTTAGGCTTTCACGGCCGGTGTCACTTGAATTATGAAAAATATCCGGGCTGTTTGGCCGTGGTCCATGGTTAAAAATGGTTTTTAACCATGGACCAAACTGGTTAAAAGCTACCACGGCCAAACTGCCCGGATATTTTTCATAATTCAACTAATTCTAGAAGTTAGTCAACTAGATAACTACAACTATTCTTGGATTTCGTTGTCCATGACGTGTCCGTTACTTAACTAAATATAATTAATTCACTACCGACTCAGAACACAAAGTTTTTATAGGTAAAAGGTAAGGTTATAGGTAAAGGTTACAGTAAAAAAAGTATAGGTAATAGTATAGGCTATAAGGTAAAACTTTTACGTTTTTACCTATAAAATACTTTGTGTTCCGAATCGGTAGTGAATTAATTGTATTTAACTACAACTACTTACTGAGTACAGTGTGACCTTGCTACAATGATTTCTATCTGGTCTTAAGCAAATTATTAACAAAGAACATTTTTAAGCTAAAGTAATTTCTCATTTCAGTTCATCGTTCGACAAAAGGTACGTCAAAACTTTATGGTTACATATTTTATTAAAATAAATCTCGGGCGCACTAGAAACTGAAGGCGCGTCTTTCACGCCACTAGTTGACTCAGACTAGGACATCAACCTGAGGTAATAACACCAGGCTGGTATCTAGTGGTGGCCGCACCTACTTACTACTTAAGCTGAATTGTTTACTCCTGCCTCTTTTAAACTATTTCATTTGTGCAAAATGGAGCCGTTACTATTTATGTTATTCAAATGACAGCCAATTATCTAACGTCGAGGAGAAAATATGGCCTCAAGGCGCAAGAACATTAACGTATGTTACTAAAACGGAAAAGAATATCGGGACCTTTCCATGCGAGTTATTTTTTTTCGATTTGATACTGCTCCCTTTCCCAAATATGTACTTTATAATATATTAGTTTTTATGAGAATTCGGGCGAGCGCATGAGGGAAAATGACTGGAGATTTCGATACGAGTTGTAAACGTTACCTATTTAGCCCTGTTTGCGGGATCCGAATGTGTTGATCTGGCGGAAATACGAGCATCGGAAAGATCCGTTAGCGGATTGCGAATAATCCAGTTTGCCTTTAAGACCCTACACTCTGATAATTGCAAACCGGAAATGTCGGTTTACGGACAACAGGGAACACTCGTTGGGGTGTAAACGCAGACCATAATTCGGCTTAATATTCTTCAGTTTCATACTTAGGGCAGTTTAACTACGTCTTCCACTTCTATGCTTGCAGGTACCCTCCCTACTGCATGTTGCTGCCTTTGGTCCTCCCCCTTCAGTTTATTTTGGATTTGCGGTGTTAAATTACACAATTTTTCTGCGAATGTTTGTTAAAAGTAGGCCTACTGTAAATTGTATTATATTATGCACAGTAGATCACTGATTAGCATGCGTTATAGAAAACAAAAAACTCTCCCAAAGACTGTACCGCAATTTAGTCGGTATGGTTACATTCACACGTATGGGCGAGAAAATTATCACAAATTATTTAAATAGTAAAGTAGGCAGGAAATTTTAGTTAGTGCAGGCTTTACAAGTCAAAAACGTGGACAATGAGCAGAGTCATACAGAAATTGCGGATAAGAAGGAGAATGGAAGAAGCGTGATGAGAAAAACGATTAAATGGATACGGAGCCAATATAGAATAAACGATAAGATTAAAAAAAAGTAAGACAGTAAAATGGATTAGTGCAGGACATTTTAGTCAAGTGAGACGACGGCTGGTGGGCAAGAGACTTAAACCGCTTTGTAAAAAGGCGGAATGGTGAAGCATTGTTGTTCGATGAGTTGAACAAACGTTCTCTGAAAATAGTCAGATTATTATTGTAAGTTGGTTTAAGCATTATGAACTGGTGTAGCGTATACTTTTGAGTTACAAGTTTTTCAGTCGTTTATCTTTGACAATTGTGTAACCATCGTATTGAGTATCGGACATTGGAAACGTTCACACTAATACAGAAATATTCCGAAAACCCAGTTTACTTTATTACAATAGGGGGTTTTATCAACTAAGGATATCAACCCTATTGTTACCAGCTAGCGGAGAGTTCCAAGCCACACCGATTTATTTACCGGACATAAAGTGACCCCAACCGAAGACGGATGCAGGAACTAGCGCCCGAAACATGTAGGCCTACTACAAGTACGAGCACATCTCAAAACGTATTTCATTAATAAATTAAGATTTATTTACCGGACATAAAGTGACCGCAACCGAAGACGGATGCACGAACTAGCGCCCGAAACATGTAGGCCTACTACAAGTACGAGCACATCTCAAAACGTATTTCATTAATAAATTAATACGTCAACAAAACAAACCGTGCCAAATTAATAAAAAAATTCGCGGAAGCACACATGTTATGGTATTCCCTTGGTGTAGTCGGTATATTTTAATTATAAAGACGTACACAAAAACACACTCAGGTGTGTATGTTTTCTCATCGAAAGACCTTGTTGGCGTAGACATAATGTCTACAAAGTAGGTAATATATATATATATATATATATTTCTCTAAGAGTTTTTCGTTAAGCTTTTTCAGTACTCTTTACACCGTATTCTGTAACGGTACAGTGTTTGACTATAAAAAATTACCATTATTGTTATATGCGCACATATAATTTTATGACACATCGTACGCTCTCTCTCTCTCTCTCTCTCTCTCTCTCTCTCAATTAAGTGGTACAAATTCAAGTAGTGTGACGGATATAACAAAATGGATATAATGTTTTGCCATCAAGTAGACGCGAATGTCCTCGACAGTTGAGTGGTCAGAAGTTTTAATAACGCATTCGTTTCAGTTGACAATGGCGTTTTATTATTATTTATATTGACAACATACGTTTCGTTCACTTTCTAACGGTGCATCAGCTTCACCACTAATGATGTCGTATCATATAATTCACACAAAAAATGTATGTTAATGTCTGTATCCATACGACGTGGTTTTATTTTTATTTTTTTGTATATAATTGACTGTGAAAACAATTATTACAACTTATTTTTAAGCATTTAACTGCAATTAATCTATATGTAATTTTTTATCATCATATTCATGTAATTAGGGACACTAACAGATGAGGCTTCGGTTAGAAGTGTTCTTGCAGTTACTTTACAAAAAACGTAACCGCTCTGGTAGTAATCAAATCGTCATAAAAGAATATTGTTTGCATTAAAGTTTTAATGAATTCTAACGACATATTTATGATATTGCAGAACCAGCTTCTTTTTGGATCTCCCACCTCAAACCGGAAAGTTTTTTTTTTGAAGTAGCTTCCTTCTAGTCCTTAAATGTCCTCGGAATTCTAAGCTGAGCTTAGAATTACTCTCAAGGACGAACAATAATTGTCCCTACTTACATTAGGAATCTAATTATTAGATTAGGCTTTAGGCTTACACGGAATACTTTTCGTCGCAACTATATAGACTGTTCATTTATTCGTGATAGTTTGAAGTAATGATGAAAAAAACATAGATCGATATAATAAGTAAATTGTATGGAATCACATTATTTTTATTTTAATGTTTTGTTTTAAGTGTAGCAAGTTTCTTACATATAATACAGTGCCGCATTCATATAGAAAACTATGCACGCAGAGTTGCATTTGTACGAACGTACGTGTTTTCTTGAAATACAAATTTATAATTACTTATCTGCGAGTAAAAACAATTTAGCATAGCGTTCCGAGAACAGAAAATAAGTAAAGAGTACGTAATAAACAATAACAAGAAGAGTTACAACTATGTATTGATTCTTTAAAAAGTTTATAACGTATAACAATATTTCTTGCAAATATCGTTGGAATTAGAAAATAAACATTGAAAAACAAGAATAAACTAAACAAAAGAACGCAAGCAGCCGAAGAAGAAACGATTGAGAATGAACAAAGAGGAGTAAAATAAAACAAGTAAAGATACAGATATATATAAGAAATGGAGTTGGACACACGTGCAAGCTCTTTGTTGTCCATGGATTTATGAGAGGTATCGTAGTCGCCCACTCCGCTCCCATATTAGGAGTTCCCTGCCGCTGGATTACGCTGGGGAGGCAACGCCTCGTCCAACCTTACTGTGTTCACCACTGCTAACTCCACAGTAAATAAATAATAATTACTGGACATGGACATCGTCCGCTGTGAACAAGCCTTAAACACTCCAGCTGTATTTTAATTACAGCCAACTGTAAATTATTGTTACTTAGTTTTAATTTTTTTTTTCGATGTGATGTTTTTACCAGTATCAAGTCACCTTAAAAGGTCCAATAAAATATTGTAACACTTGTAAAGTCGCCTTCACAATTACTTAAACATTTATTTACATTCTAATATCCCGCATTTCGACAACATGAGACAATAAACTACGACGTTTCGACCATTCACAATCAACGATCGTCCTCAAGTATAATTTCCACCAATTAACAAGTGCACATTTCTTAAAGAATACATCCATGCGAATAATATTTGTAAATTTAGTTTACATACGTGCTTCTTTATATATTTGATGCTAAACAGACTTTTTGTTTACATACACAATAATTATATAAATATAAAAAAATGTTATGGAATTTATAAACCTGATTATGACCACTGATTCTGAGTGGTCGAACTGTTGTGTTTTAATTATTCTCTCACAACAGTGGAAAATTAGGATCGTTAACTTCTTAAATTAACAATAAGTTTATTCTTATGTTTAAAAATCGTGTTTTTTTTAGATTTAACAGAATTAAATTCTGAAAATGCTAAAACAAAATGGTAAAATACTGTTAAAATGGACCATCAATTAAATATTTTAATAGTTTTAAAATGCTAAAAATTAAAATAATATTAAAGTCACGTAGGTTAAATTTTTTTTAAACAAAAATGCATGTGTTTCTTATAGTCAGTTTGATAAATTCGTATATTATTTTATTAAACATAGACCTCACAATTCAAATCAATACACTGATATATGCATTAACTCAAGATGTCAATAGTTAATAATCTCAACTATCAACAGCTAAAAAAAAAACTCTTGACGTTCTAAGGTTCGGACGCAGACCGCGCGAAAATTTAATATATATTTAACAAGATAAACTGTAATAATTTATCCAGCAAAAATAAGTCAAATTTTTTTTGTGACTGATTCCAAGAGAAATACAAGAAAAATGTCAAAGTTTCATTAGACATACTGTAAGCGATGCGTACATTTCTATCTCCGTAAAGTTTGTTTTTAAGAGTTATATCTCAGGGATGACATAAACGGAGTACAGAGATTTGAATGTACTGGACGATTTTAGGTTTAGTGTGAAGAATAGAGAGGTAATAGATATCGGTGCCCGCTAATACTTAGGTTGCTCGTATGTATGAAATTAGCATATGAACCAGCTTTTAATTTGTAAATCAAATGGCAAAAGACAAAATTTTAGAGGTCCCAAGCTTACTTCTTAAATACAGAACAAGCTACCGAGCTTAAACGACAGGACATCATAATTATGACAAAATGATGACAATGGTGGTGTTTTTAATGTAGGATTTTACGTCGGCTGCTATTACAGAAGCTAAATCATAAGGTGGGGGGGGAGTAAAAAAACTTTCAATCACTTTAACAGGAAAATCATTCTTATGTGTTATGAAACTTTATGACGTTAGAGTATGAATGCGTTTTCCGTTGTATATTTCTTTGAAGTATGTGTCTTTTTTTGCACTAAGACGAATCAATTATCCAAGAAAATGAAAACAATAATTGAAACCTTCCCCTAATAATGACAAAAAAAAACATGAATCAAAATACAAATACGAAGAATACCAGAATGTGAATAACTTCATATTCACTCTGTGAAGAATAGCTATACAAAAAAGTCACTAATGTACTCGTACATCGTCTGGAAGTGCGTAAATCGGTTGTCATACAAACAGGCGAATTTCTCAACTTACGGTGCAAATATTTATAATTAAAGTTTCTTACTGTCAGTCAGTTTTAATATTATTGATTCAGAAACTGGGTATTATCAAAATAATATAGGCCTAACAATATAATGATCGCTATAATACTAACAGTAAAAATATGAATCATAATCAATATATCCAAAAAGAGTGTAACCATATAATGATCATCACTGTTTTACCATGGTCGTCACTGTTACTGCATCATAGTATAGTAATAATTATTGTCCAATAGGTGTGAAATAAACACTGATAACGATACCTTTGCCACCTACATATTGAAACTCGGAGTAACATCTTAAACTGTAGTTAATGTTCTTATGTTGTCGGTTCTGGTGTCCTTTGTTTCCAGTAAAACAGCAGACAGTGTGGTCAGTTTCAGTTATTTCTCAAATACGTAACGTGATGTTAAAAGTGTTAACGTATGTGAAAATTATTATTGGCGCCTGGAGTGATGACTTCAATTGTGCGTGTAGTAGTAGTGAATTGCATTCTTCGGGAGATACTCGAACACCGCATAAATCATTAATTCCATATTCTGAGCGCAACATGCGCTTATGCCGTCCAATTACAGAGACGATTCAGAAGCTATGGGTCCGTCACCCGTCGTCGTTGTTACTGTCCTCCGTCGTTAGTAGGCCTACAATATATTGACAAGAAAAACAAAAGTGACATGCACTTCAACTACTCTACGTACTTGCGAGGTTGACGCAGTTGTTCTTCCTGCGTTAATGTTCGTAATTATTACATTATTAGCAAAGGTTATGTAACGAGTTTATAAAAGTAAGCGTTATTGTTAAATAAGATACAAAAACATAATTAAATAAAATTATCATGATGAAAATATGAATCTAATCGTCCTCGATACGAAAACGTAGAATTCTTTCTAACATTTATTTTTCGATTTCGTACATACGTTTCGGTTCGACAAGAATGGCCGTTATTCAGCGAAGAGAAATCAGACCAAGTAGTGTTTATTTACGACGTACACACGAGATGACAGTGTAAACGGTGTGCAAGCTTCGCAGTCTACATCGGCAAAGTTCCTTGGAGTGCGTTTAGATTTCAAACTGAACAGGAACGTTTGCGTTGAAATAAAAGTAAAGCACACTGAACTTAAAAACGTCGGCTATCTTGTTAGATAGACAGGAAATCTATACTCAATACATACTGCAAGAGTTGTCAAACCCACAGGATTTATGGTGCAGCGTCAAAAATCCCCCCCCCGAAAAAAAACAGACTTGCAAACTCAACAGAACATTATTTTTCGTACCATAGTCAACGGATGTTGGTTTTATCGAATTGATGACAACCATAGTGAAGATGACCGCAATATGAAGATGATCGACGACGTCATTAAGGTGTTTGCAGGGGTCAAAGGTACTAATGGAAAAGTGATCGTACAATATGATGCTGCTCAGGACCTAAAACGCTTTAAACGTCATAATATTTATAATGTAGCTTGATTTATTATTTTGTATACTGTACAGGACCACCTAACCTGTCAGATGGACTACGTTTCTAATCATTTTTGTACTTATTATAAATGATATTGTTACTTAATATAGGTGGGCCTACTATATCTGTTTAAGTTAGTAATTTTATAAGATCGTATCTTAAGATTTTACTAGATAAATAAAAAAAAAAGACTTATGAAAACAGATGTTCTGGTAACCTCAATAAACATTGGACACGTGGAAAAATCTTTTGTACGGAGTAGTGCTCTCTATGCATAGGATTGCGTGCCACTGGGACGGGGCACAAGGAAGGATTAGAGTCTTTGAAACGTGTTGTTGGAGGAAATGAAACGAATTTCATGGAAAGATATTGTTAACAATGATCCTGTGTGTACGTGTAAAAAGTTGATTGTGGGAAAACCTTGTTATAAAAAAATGTTGATGATTAGGACATATAATTAGGCACCTATATTACTACAGTACGGCAAGAAAAGGTTGAGGAAGTCCAAGAAAGATGCTAGTGGACTTAATAGCTGGAGAAATGTGTTTAATAGTATTCAAGAATTTTAAACAAAGGGAGCATCAGAGAATGACCTAATAACTTCAGAATATCGCCACAGGGCTATATTCGAATTAATTCTACAGGAAAAGGAGATTTACCTTTTGAAAGCTCAGACCGTCATATTCAGCTTGTCCAGCGAAGAGTTAAACAGAAACTCTGATTTGTCGTGAGACGTTTATGTGTTTCCTAAATGTCATATACCTAACACGTTAGTAATATATGTTAGGAATAATTAATAAGACTTACCGAAATGTCCAATACTCATCCTGCTATATTTCAATCCAATATATTGCAACAACACATATATGCATATTGTGCTGTTATTTTTTACAAGTATTGTAATTAAAATATTTAATTACAGATATTACTTTTTTCTATCTGCACATGAAAAGAAAACTCAGGGTTAACAATTATTAAGTTGATTTATATTATTTAATACTGTGTATGATTTATTCTTTTCTTTAATCCGTACCAAATAACGTTAGTGTATAAATTTTTTAATAAATAACAAGGTAAGAATATCTACCATATAAATGTAAATAACTTGAATCTGAATTCTTCACAACTGCAACGGGTTCAATTCTAGTTGATGTTTATCATCTTAAAGGTAATGCTAGGCTTCGTGATCTGTTCCTTCTCTGGGATTTTTTATTAGACTTAATGTTGAATTATATTTTCTTCTATGATTACTAAATTGATACTTCTTCGGAATATCGAATTTTATTGTATTGACACTCAAACTATCTTCCAGTACAGGCTTCTTCTTTTAGTTCGGCGTTCTCTAAATGATATACTCAGACTTCTTGAAATATTGTTGTTTATTAAGTTGTATACAAATTATGATTCTTTCAATGTTATAGATTTATACTCTCGTATGTTTATTAAATTCAATATCAATGTTAACTCCCTTCCTTTAAAGGTTTCCTTTATTAAATACAAAATTAAACTCTTTTATAAAAATTGAACTCTTTTAATGTGTATCTTATTACATCTAAAATTAGACTTTTTGATGTGGCTCTTCTTAAATATAAAATTAGACTTTTTGATGTGTATCTTCTGAAATATAAAATTAAACTTTTTGATGTGGCTCTTTTTAAATATAAAATTAGACTAAACAAATTTTCTTCTATTTGAATACAATTCAAATCTAACAATTTACAATTTGCCATTTAGATACCTAACTACATTCGTCACATCTTTCCATCATATGACTCTTAACAACATATATAATTTTATTAATAATTATTAATTACATTTATTTGCTTTTTTACATTATCCCTATAATTAGTATATTTTAGATTACTATTCTATTAATCTTTCATTTTATTTGAATGTTTATTTCCAATTTAATATAATAATTGTCAACACATATTTCTTAATGCTGTTCTATATAATATTGGAGTCTACCTCTATGTTGGTCGTGACTAACACTCAGTTTTTTTTGTTTACAATCCTAACATATGTTCATAATACTATTAATTTTATACATTGGCTTCTTCTAAAATTATTATTTTACTCTTATGTACTATGGTGTATTTTAACAGCGGTACAATATTTGCCCAGGGCGGTATGTTTGTAAATATTTAGCATAGAAAAATATATGATGAACAGTTTTTAACAATATTATGCAGGATAAAAATTGTCAGAAAGCGTACATCTGCTCCCGCGAGTGAATACAGCGCTTGTGTGTTTGTGTGTGTGAACGCAAGCTACGACAAAGATGGGGTGATGCGTACGTCTAACGTCTGTAATCAGGTTTTAGCCGGATAAAAATAAACTAATTAATACGTTTAAACCTGTGAACAAAGACTTACCACAATTATAAAAACACATTACAGTAAGGAATTTTTAACGAATATAGTGATGTAAACGTATTGCAGAAATTTGCAATAATAAAGACGCCAGGTAATTGAATGTTAATTACTAGTGTAATTAAATAGTAATTAATAAGTGTGTTATATGTGAGGGACCAGGAAAAAATTACGCAAACGATGATATCGCTCGTGCTACGAGGATGTTTACGAAATCGCGAAAATGAACCAAAAAGTGATTTGTAATTAAAAGGACGCTTTGCACGAAGTGATAATATCTAACAGGCCGAAAACAGTCCTGGACTTGTCAAATTGCCGTCCAGTATAAATACCACCGGTAATTTTGGGGCGGTCTCAGAGACTCAAGAAATTTTCACACAACGTCACGCTGCCGGTCTGCCGATCGATCAGGACATCCTTACCACACACACCAAGACTTATGGAGGAACTCTGGACCATCACAAACAACAAACCGTAGAGACAGAGAACACAGCATCAGCATCATCATCATCATCATCAAATTCTCAGGATTCAGGACACACACACACACACACACGCGCGCAACGGTAACGTCGGCAGTACGCAGGTGATGAATAAACAATTATATTTTTGTTTGCGAAAAGAACTCTCAAAAAAAGAAACTTATATATGAACAGTAAACACTTAAAGTTTTAAATTTAAATAGTAGTTAAAGAAAAGAATTTAATTTAACAAGAAAATTTAAAAAACTAATCTTTTGTTGTATATTAAAATTTGGGTGTGTCAGTAGAAATAAATAATAGGTTGAAAGTAAACGTTATTTTCTATTTTGTTTATAGCAACAATTAGTTTTATTCTTGAGTTTTAGTATTATTTTTGTTTGTAAATGAGTTGCTATTATTATTTAAAATTTGAGTCAAAGTCAGACACACTGAAATAAAAAGGTTTACATAATTTGTTTAACATGTCTGTTTAGCTAGTAAGATTATTTCGTTGTTTATTTTATATGTCACGAACAGCACAGAAGTTTACATTGTACCTGTGTAAACTTATAAAAGAAAATATTTTTATTTATCTAAGATTCGAATCTTTTAATATTTGCATATTTTGTATTAATATTAATAAATCATAGAATGATTGTTTAGAAACGGCTTTAATTAATTATTTCATGTCAACAACAATCTCACTCCTCTTTGAAAATTATTTAATTATTGTGCAACTACATATACTTGACGCAACGAGAATAGAAAAAAAATCCTGCGACCTGGCCGGTGTAATACACTTCGTAGTTGCGTTGAGTACATGGTAATGTATTTGTGTGAATTTTTGAAATACTTCTAACGTTGTATATATATATTTATATATATATTTACAATTTATATTTATTTTACCTCAAGATGTTATTTTTCCTTTATTTGGAACATGTTTCGAGAACTTCTGTGTTTTCATCCTCAGCCTTCGTGATCTTGCGTCTGGTGAAGTATTTGTGTGTTGGCTGGACGCTATTTTAATTTCTTGTTGGTCTTTGGTATTTTAAAGTGGTATTATTGTGTATGATTGTGGTGTATGTATTAGTATTTTGTGTATTTTCGATGTTGAGTGCTTTGAATATTGTGTCATGTTTTGTATTGATTTGTATTTGTTCAGGTATTAGTTTGTTTTGTGTTTTATGTTTGTATATTTGTAAATTTCCCTAAATGTTCATTATGGTCCCTTTGTGTGGTATATGTTTTATTAGTGTCACATTGGTTATGTCTGGGAATTCATGTCCCGTGTTTATTGCATGTGTGGCTAAATTGGATTTTGTATATTTCTGGTTTTTTGTATGCATTTAGATGTTCAAAATAACGTTTTTTCAGCTGTTTTTTGTTTGTCCTATGTAACATTTATTGCAATCTTGGCATTCAATTTTGTATATACTGTTAGTTGTTGTATTATCTTTGTTGTGTGGGTTATTTAGTTTTTGTAAATTATTTTTATTAGTTTTGTATGCTATTTTGATATCTGTGTTTTTAAATAGTTTTGTTAGCTTTGTCATTTTATTATTTATGTATGTGAATGTGGCCCATTTGTTGTTGTTGTTATTATTTATGTGTTGTTCATTTTGATTAATTCTTAATTGTTCAGTTTTTGTTTTATATTTGATTTTATTTTCTATTTTGTTTACAGTATTTTTATTGTATCCATTTTCATAACCAATTTGGTATATTATATTTCATTATTTGTCTGTTTCTTGTTTGTTTAGGGGAATTTTGTACATTCTGTTAAATAGCGAATAGAATGCTGCCATTTTATGTTGTGGTGGGTGGTCAGAATGGTTAGGTATAATGATGTTAGTAGAAGTTTTCTGTATACTGCATATTGTATGTGGTTGTTGTTTCTTGTGATGGTTATGTCTAAATAGTTGATTTTGTTATGTTCTTCTTTTTCTTCTGTGAACTGTATTTTTGGATGTATGTTATTGATTTGTTTTAGTATGTTCTCTGCATTTGTGTTTTTGTTATTTGATACATATAGCCCATCATCTACATATCTTATACACAAAATACTAATACATACACCACAATCACACACAATAATACCACTTTAATATACCAAAGACCAACAAGAAACCAAAATAGCGTCCAGCCAACACACAAATACTTCACCAGACGCAAGATCACGAAGTCTGAGGATGAGAACACAGGAGTTCTCGAAACATGTTCTAAATAAGGGAAAAATAACATCTTGAGGTAAAATAAATATAAATTTTAAATATTTTATATATATCTATCAAGAAACGAACTGTAGCAGAACGTGATTGAATATATACACACACACACAAAGGCTGTCTACAGAAATTAATGAGAAACATGAATATTAGCAGGAGAGAATTCAAGGAATAAAGGGAGAAGCAGACTCGGCATGGTGACAATCTTGTAAAGGCGTCTTTTAGCTTTTGTTCTTGAATTCCGACTTCAGATAATAGAGCCCAATCGGTGTTGGGATGAAATCACACATACTGTCGCCTAATAAACGAATTTCTTAAATAACGAACAACTAAAATTCAAACTAGAATCCTTACACGTGAACGTATAGACGATGTGTGATTCCCATGAACATACGCAGATGAAATAAGTTTACTCTTCTACATCCGCTTATTTTAATTTTAAACTTATGACAGTTGTTGCTGATCGGAAAATTCCGCCAGTTACATTAGATTGTCAGTAGTACGAAAACCAAACACGCCTACGTGAAGCCAGTATTCAGATTTTTAAAAGTATATTAGTTTAAATCTTAACCTAATACTAATAGAAATAGTGCTTACTAATAGAAATAGTATTGGATTTGCGCGATACGACGTGTTAAATGTTGTTTAACACAACGAGTTTCGGGCACAACGAGGGGAGCCGACAACGTGAACATTGTACGGTGCGTCGTTTTTATTTACGCCCAAATGAACATTGTATTTCAAAAGTGTACACTCGGACATCGGTTCTCCACAAATGGGCAGCTGGTTGTTGTTTTTTTGTGGCCAACAAACTTGTCCTTTTGAAGAAGACCCCAAAAGTGGACCTCCCGTCCTATTCCTCAGTGTATATAGTGAAAGAGAGGAAAAAACCAGAAACAGCGAACGTGATAAAATTTATAATTATTTGTGAATACTGGAACGGTATCATTCGACTTGGCTTCGGTCCGGTCTCCGCGCGTATCGACGTTCATCTGACATCGTGTAGCGCGGCCTACTTTGCAAAAACCGATTCTACAGACAGCTTCAAACCCACTGGAAAAACGGTTTTATCCGCTTTGAACGTAAGTGTTCACGTATACGTGCCTTGGCAAACGTCTCTCGGTAAGCGAACAGTGACGTTAATTCAGATTTCCACACTGACTTCATCACAGCGATTTAATATATATTTGCTGACGGCTAATGAGTGTTGACGAAGACGATTAATGCAAACCCATAGCCTATAAAGAAGTAACAATTTACCCGCGGATAAATAGCACTCTCAGTACATTTTATTTTTCTAAAATAGCACATAAATTCATAAATTTAGAAACGCTCACACAATGTTTACGTACACTGTAAATTATTTTCACGAGTCTCCGCATCATGTACCATAATCACGTTTCACGAGTCTCCACTTGTAAAATCAGAAACGCAGAATCTGGATGGATGACCACAAGGCCGCCCGGTGACCAGGTAACTTTATGCTTTACGCCAGGGGAGATTCGATTTTTAGGGTGAAGAAACATTAACTTACATTATAGATTTACTTCCTAAAACACCACTATGCCTAGCCACTATGAAAGGCAATAATATACCTCGTCCTCCAGAGCATTTTCATATCAGCCAATCAGGTCATACTTTCCATGGTAATTTTGCTCTAGGATTTCCAGTCACTACTCATTTCCAGAACCCGTCACGAACTCCCCTTTCCTACTGCATTGCGTTCCACCCTGCCTTACGCCTTACACTTCCATACTCTTACACTCGTCTATAATTACAAGGTGGATGAACCGTCTTGATTGTCCCTCCTCTTCAATTGTACATCTTAATACCATATTTTTGATACCTAGGTTCGTTCCTAATTCGTCTGCATTCATTTCCCTTCTGTTCTTCTGAAGCAGTTCATCTCCAGTTGTAAACTACACAAACCTGTTGTTATCAATAAAGATTCGCTCCTGTATGGAAAGTCTGGTACCGTACATGTTGGTTTGCACACTTTTAGTTTCATCTGGTCCGATATCTCTGCTTAGTAGCTTAGTACTTTCCCAGTGCACAGAATATCTTTTTTCTGTGTTTGGGTAAATGAACTGTGTTAGTATTTTAAATAACGGGTTCAGCTGTTACTGAATTAATTAAAATAAAAACGTTTCGGTGACACAAGAAATCGATAGCCATCTTAAGGATGAACAACAGTAAAATTTTTAAATTGAAGACAACAAGAACAATAAGCTATCACTCTAAAGTCACCAGTAGGCAGAAAATCAAAGTTTCGCTAAAGTACAAAACAAACTATTAATTGTAGGAAATACGTTGTCCTGTCGGAACGGACTCATCCAGATCACAGAAAGACTATTAAACACATAAACGTATAACCTAAAACCTGAGAATCGAGGCAAAATATTTCTAAACGCTTTCTCCTTCAATACAAAATTTTTATTTTTGTTGGTTGTTATTTCCTAGACTGTCACTTCAGTTATACGGTAGTGTATATGATATTTATTGTCTTATAAATTAGCATTGCTTAACCTGAAGACGGTTACAGATTTCTAGTGTGTGATTAACTGAAACGTCACTTTTTAATTAACTCTGTGACGGATCTATTTTTCTAATATCAGTATGCAGAATCCATGACGGCAAACTGTGAACTAGTATACAAACTGCCAAATGTTATATTTAATTGGGTGAATTTCGTTAATACAAAACTGCTCTTGTACACAAGTTGATTATTTTGATTTATGGTTCAATTTTATGATTTTAATGTATATGACAGACAGGTTATCACCTAAACCACTGACTTTATGTAACTGTATAAAAAAATCATGTTAAAAATTTATCAATGCATGTTTTTTGCGCTTTGCATATCCCCATGCCCGCAGCTCGTCGTTTTTTATATGTCAAGTGATATTCAAAACGTTCTGCAGAAATTCCGACAAAACATACCTTGATTAACTTCCGGAAAATTATATACATATTTTTTCTTACCTTTCTCAGTGGTGGGCTCAGAACGTAATTAATGGTAAAGACATTTTCGGTCGTAGAAAACTACATATTTTTGTCTTTGAAATCCTTTTCACGTGTCTGTTTAATTATTATTTTTCCGATGAACTTCTTGTTTATTCTCGTATAAGAAGGAAACTAAACTTACAAATGTCAGGGAGTCAGGTCTGTTTTAGTAAACTACAAATTACCGATAAAGCCATATGATTTGAAATTTAATTTCCAAACCAATTACACATAATTGTACGGATAAGAGAAGCCTACAATTCCTTCAAGGCAAGAGTGCGGTATTGTACGGAAAATTCTGTCGCCAATAGTTGCTATATTATTTACGATATCCAGCGACCGATACATGTTAAAACAACTTTATGTAGTGTTACATATTTATGGGAATGTAAAGGTAAAAATATTTTAAACTTCTTACGCAACTATGCCATTGTCCAGCCGAGAGTTATCTCTGGAATTCCGGACAACGGCGGTGGAATCGTTCCGTGCAATCTGCCAGCCACTGTGCCGCGCGGCTACACAAAACATCTACGTTATGTTAATTACTTAATTTATAACTGAGGACTTTTCAATTTTTTATCGGATTCCCCGTTTTTAAATTACTCCTGAGTGTCCGGTCGTTAAAAGAAAAACGCTCCCTCCCTTATTACCGTTTAAACAATTGTCTGCGTTTTCATATGCGGTTCATTATTCTTATTACGAATTCTCGTATGCTGAAAATATTACCAATAAAAATCGACGTAATTTTAATACCGTAATATCCAGTTCACTTTACAGATTCCTATGAAAAAGACTGTACTAATTAGTAATGTTATTAGCATTAATTAGTGGATTTATAGTAATAGTGAGTTAATAATGTATTAATAGTTATTAAATGCACTAATTAATAGTGAATAGTATACTCAACTTGTAATTGAAGAGTTGCATGCAATAATAATGTGCCCTGGGAGGTTAGGCCTTTTTAGGGTTCAACGATTTATTCAATTTTCCATTCCTTACTTAGTATGCCTACGAAGTTTTATGTCAATGTTCCATCACCAGAGCTCAGGACGGGGAACAATGTGATTGCCTTCGTGCTGAAACCCGAGCAAAATCCTTTAGTTTCAAAATTCAGTCATATCCCAGATTAATCTACACAACTACAATCTACAAAACACAATCTACAAAACAAAAAACATATTATCCTGATATATTACCATTATCACCATGTACAGCTGTTGGCCAGCTAAACCAGCTAAAGAAAAAGGTATTAGAAATTTGTTTCACTTTCTAGACAAGTATGAGTATGCTTTTACAAAGGCTCCACAGTTACAAAATATTCATACAAAACGTGATATTGGAAGTGACAACAGTAAAGGAAAATGAAGATTTAATTTGTGTGAAATTTGTGTTAGTGGTTATAATCGCAAACAGAATTATCACTGTTGCACACCACTATAGAAAAATTATTCCGATTAGCGCTTTCAAGCTTCACACCTCATCGTCAGATCGGAAATCAGCTCTAAACTGCTAATCGAAATAATTTTTCTATAGTGGTGTGTAAAAATGATAATTCTGTTTGTGAAAATGAATATGTTCACAATGAACTGGAAGACAGTCTGTCTGCGGAAACTGTTTGTTAACCTACACTTGTTTTTTATTAAGTTAAATAAACAATATTTTTCGTTCTGATATTATTTTTCCTATGTTTATTTAACCTTTTTATGAGGCATGAAGGTACTGTAAAATAAAATCAATATTTGAACACCGCTGAAGGCGAAAAGAGCCTATGAAACTGTTTTTTTTTTTTTAATTTGTTTTTTACAAAGTTTCAATTATTATATTCTAACTTAAATATAATCTATTACATAACATTCAAGATAACGTGCTCACTGAATAGAAGTGTACATCATGTCATAATGTTTCTCTACTAGTTTAAAAACTTTGAAACTCGTTACATCAAAATGTCATTTTGTCAGTTAGGCAGTAATTTGTCAAATTTGTCAGTTATTTTGCCTGTCAGACTGATGCAAATTTGTCAGTCAATAATTGTGTGCAACTCCTCGATGATTTGTTAAAATTAGTTATGCCAATGAGACCCAGCGTTGCAGAGTTGTATTGCTACAGCATAGTGCTCCACTTGTAAGATCAAGTGTGACATACATGAACACAAAACCCGGATGGATGACCACCGGGCTCCTCTACCCTCGAAAGAATAAACGGATGTTAAAAATTGAAGCATTTATAGATAAAGTCATAAATTTTAATAAACTATGTCTATTCGGCGAGGTTTTAAGACGTTGACAATAATAAAGTGTTAATGTTATGCTAACAGAAGTATATTTAGTCATTAGTTGTTACTCGTTTAATAAGTGCTAATGACTTTTATCAATTAATTTTATCCCTAATAATTTTTTGTTCAACCCAAAGGTTTTGTCTGTCTGTTTCGTTTATTTATTAATATCTATATAATACTTAAAAGGATTATTACAAGAACTGAATATACTGTGTAAGGATTTTAATTTTAATGTTTTAAAATTTAACTTCAACTGTTTTGGTGTTAATAAAATTATATTATAGGCTTTAATTCTACTAGACTCATGTATTGTTTCAGTATATGGAGTATTGTTATTATTATTATTATTGATGTTTTTTGTTTCAGATATCTGTGGTCTGATATTACACAACTCCTTCACCTTCTGGAGTTCTCGTCTCGTTCGCCAGTATTCCGTCAGTCTCTGGTTCGCTCTTGGTCGTTCTTCTTCCGTCACCGCCCTTTTGGTTTTCCTTGGTTCCTCTTCGGACACATCCCTTACCTCCGCCAATTTCCTTCTGAACACTTCTATGTTTCCCATATTTTTCTCATTTCACCTAACCTAACGACAGAAAATCTTGATTCAAAATTTAAGATGAAAAAGTAGCGTACTTCATATGTTCAGCTTGCACAATTCTGTCAGTGGATCATATCACGTGCATTTTGTAAAACAATTAGTCTCGGGTCTAATAATTCTATGATCACTTAAAACAAAAACAAAGATTCATTTATTTGAATATTTACTGAAAACTATTTGATCAGTTAGGCAGATTCACAGCTTTATAGACACATTTTAAATTAATTTGTGATGCCAAGATTTAAGTTATTCATAATCACAAATAAAAGAGTTATAACTAGTTGACTGAAAAAATAAAATAGTTCGTTTCTCCTTTAAGGTGTATCTGAGATGGGTTATCCACGTTGCAAAAGGTCTCGTCTCTTAGCTGTAATGTAATGGCACTTTTATTGTTAAGTATGCAGGATCGTTTTAATAGTTAATGTGAAACATTTTGTTGTATACGATACTTCTACCTACAATAAATATTTATTTTTTTTGACCTTCTATTTTGTCTATTCAACAAATACAAATGAGGATCGATTATCACCAACAGTCAATGACAACACTTTTCCGAATAATTTAAGGCATTAAATTTTTGTTAGAAGTCCGAACCTTTTCACAAATAAGTGTACGTGTCTAAGTTTCTTCTAAGGTATGTTTCTGAAGGACCCAAATACACATTGCACTGTCTGGATTATAGTTTTTGGTTTCTTTATCATTACGTTGTTTGAGTATTCATCGCTGTCCACTGATAAAAAAATTCTTGATAGTATTCTAATACTTTTTAATTTCAAACGGATTTGACAAAACAACGCTGTAAGTTTTGACATTTTTGAGCATTTTTGTATTCTGGCATTATCCCGTTTTTGTATTCTGTTTAGGTAGATTATTTCTGCTGCAGTCTTGGAGTCGAAGTTCAGTCTCTCTCGTCCATCTACATATTAGAGGGAAATAGGGAAAACCGGTCAACTGACAATATCGGGTAGGGACAAACATTCAGTGTTCAGCTGGATGATATTATAGGTGGTCGTGATCGTCTGCCCATACAAGGAAAATATCTGTCCATATTGATTGCTTCTTACTGTTCTCTGGCCGACATGAATAACGTACCTAATAATTGATAATGGAAACGAATTACAAAGAAAAAAGATAAAAACTTAACGTCAAGATGGGCAAAAAGTGGAAAACATGGACAGAAGTATGCAGAAAGTGGAGAAACTTGTTTGAAAATTATTATCTAGGTCCAAAAAATTGAAATCTTACAGACACCATAGCATAGCATGCCATTTGGTTTCATTTATGTGTGACTGAACGAGCCAAAAGGGTTCTCAGTTTCTGACTCTTTTGTTTGCCATTTGTCTGTCTATCCATCTGTCTATCTGTCCGGAGTATGTTTCACGATAACTTTTGAACGCATCAAATGATTTTCGTAAACCTTGAAATGCGTCTTCGTACTTTTATCCTACAGAGCCCTATTGTTTTTGAGATTGATCACCACAAAAATAGGGGGGGGCGGGAGGCATAAATGTGAGGGGCCAAAATTGTAAAAATCGCAAAACTTATGTGGGGTATCAAATTGAAGGGAATTTTGGCCATAAACTGAATGTAGTGTTCATTTTTTAATATTTATAAATTTTTTATCGTCAGGACCTCAAATGTGAAAATTTTTATAAAATCGCAAAAATTCTTCTGGGCACCAAATTAAACAGGATTGTAACATCTGAATATAATGTTAAGTTTTACAAATCTCAAAATTGTGTGACCCCAGGGCCCAAAGAAGAGATCCAAAATTTTGAAAATCCAGCAGGGTGTCAGACCAAAAAGGAATTGCAACCCAAATTTGAAGGTTTCGAATTTTTAGTGACACTATATAGTTGGCGTTGTACAGTCGCTATACTACTAAAGAAAGAGTCGAGAAATCGGGATTTTTGTCATTTTCCCGTAATTGAAAAATTATCTAATCCCGAAATTTATGTAATAAATGTACTTTGTTCGAAATAGTGAGCGAGTTCTGCAGCTCAGGGAGCGTACTAGTATTATCCGACTGTTACAGAAAAGAACAGTATTTGCTTTCGCATCGGAATTATCTAGCTATACATAATGATGGCTTTGAATGCATAATATTCATTTAACAAAAAATAACTATAATTTATTTGACAGTAAAGCAAAGGCGTTTTTTCGAACTTAAATTACCTAAGGCTTAAAGAAGTTTTTCTGGTTAGAAATCATAAGGTTAACGAAACTATTATTGTTTCTTAAGATGTTAAGTTACCTTACCAACATGTTATGCTAAATTAAGATGTTGCGTTACGGTAAGATGTTAGTTTAATAATTCAAATCACATTAAGTATCAAAACTTTTTAAAAAATCAGTGTAAAGTGTATTCCTTTAAATGTGCGATTTCAAACAAAAACTGAATGGAATTTTGTTTATTGTCAGTTGGTTCGAAAGACATAAATTCATGGAAATTCTAAAAACATTAGTGGAGGTTCTAGGAAATATTTATTATTCAAAGTTCAATATCACTTCACCTAAGAATCCTTACCTTTCTTCTAGTTCAGCTCACTTCATAAGGTTCGTATCTAACGTAACTCGTATTCCTTCGAAGATGAGTGATTAGAAGACGTAATAATAATTGTTCTTTTTTCTTGTAAAATGTTCTTCTCGAACGTTTATTTGTGAGGAAGGAAAATATTTATTGAAACACAATGACAAGCATGCAACGGAGTGTTTGCATGTTCAACATTTCTTTCAAACATGGACTTATTATTTAACTTGATTTATATCTGCATAACAAACACGAGATTTTATGTCTCGTAGAATAGAAATTTGCATTGCGACAGTGTGCAATGTTGGTAACGTACTCGTAGAAACTTGTGATGTTTTTTCGTCTTCTAGTTTTTAAACATTTGTTAACTGTATTGTTACCTTTAACATAAGAACATAAACTTTAAAATACTTAATTAAATGTTAAATTCTATTGTAATGAGAAAAAACGTATATATTAGGGTATGACATTTTATTTTGTATGTTCTAGATGGGCAACTGTTAACAAAATATAATTTTAATTAAAAACCCTTTATGATATATAAAATCTATTTTTCTGACTTTCTTAATACTTTGTTACGGATGTAGACTGCAAATTCAAATTGTCAATAAAAAGTATATTTCAAACGATTTTAAAACACTGTTTAAATATTATTCGTGTGTCCTCTCTCTTTAGCACATTTTCTTTAGCCTTTTAGAATTGCATTTAGTAATTTGCGTAAAATTTAAAAAATACATATTTCAGTTCAGTTTGCTTGTAGGCCTACGTTTTATAGTTTTCGCTAAATCGATTTACACTAAGCTAACTTGTAAAATTCTGCTTTCTAACCTGTAACACCGTAAACCTCAGTAGATATAGAATAAATTTGGGTTCAACAAAGACTTAAATTCTGAATAATCTTTGATAAAATAAAACAGCTGTAATTAAATATTAGAATTACCTTGGTTTTCTTCTTTGCAACTTCTTTGTGTTCTCAATATACACTACGCGTTTCGGACCTAAAGTCCCATCATCAGGTGGATAAACTTTTCACTCATGTAGAGCACGTCACTAGATAAAAAATATATATAAAGGTCACGCACATAAAGGCACGACTGAGTAGCGAGATGTGCGTGACCTTTATATATATTTTTTATCTAGTGACGTGCTCTACATGAGTGAAAAGTTTATCCACCTGATGATGGGACTTTAGGTCCCGAAACGCGTAGTGTATATTGAGAACACAAAGAAGTTGCAAAGAAGGAAACCAAGGTAATTCTAATATATAATTATATGGGCAACTTGGAGGCCACAACAATTATGTATAGCTGTAATTACTTTAACTCATTTTCACAAAAATTATTTTCATCAGGAAAAGAACTTCATATAATATCTCACTGAGGCAGTGTTCCTCCTAACCGAACAGTGTCTAGTATTTTTTAAAATTTAATGCACTTGTACGAAATCAGTTAGAAGAAATAAAATAGTTACCGTAAAATTATCTTCTTCTTAAAAGTATTATTTATATCAAGTATTACGTCTTGGCTCAACTGAGCTATTTAATATCTATAGCTGTACACTATTTTCTCAAAGGCATAATATACTCCTTTAATAAATACTCCAAAGGTATAATAAAATAATATACTCCCATATAGTATTATAGCCTATGTATGCCTAATTATAGTATGTACTTATGTTATTATTTTGTAACTAATGTATATTGTTTAGTTTGCATACCGTAAATAGGAATTAGGCTACACGTATTAAAGAAGTATTTTACTCAATTTGTGTGTGCGTGCGTGTGCGCGCGCGTGCGTGCGCGCGTGCGCGACCATGTAGTATTTTGAAACAGTTTGGAGGTAACAATAGTTCAATGAACTGAACACTGGAACTAACAAAATTGACAAACAAAAGAATTTTTAAAATCTGATTAGCAGAGTCTGTGCGGATGGAAGGTTCACTGGAGACATTACGTCAAGAATAACTCACGCAAAAGAAGGTTTTATAGAAAAGAGTACGCTGATAACCTCAAGATACATTTTAAGCTTGGACTTTATACTTTTAAGACACGATGCAAGAGGAGAGCGCGGATGATTTCGTGGAGGGCAGAGTGAGCATGTTTTCAAGAGGAGTGTGAAACAACTGAGCTCACAAAACATTCTTATCGGGTGACAAGCCACAGACGCTTAGGCACTTGATTAGTTGTACTAGCAATGTGACTTCCAACAGAGATCCATATCTTGTGAATGTGGACATCTCTTAACCAACTCTCTTTTTTCTATACTCAGACGGTGTTACAATATTCCTTCCATTTCCATTTTAAAAGAAAAATTAAAATTAGAATGGAAAGTTTTCATTTTAAACTTCTTACTTGCTCGGTATGCTGTACCAGTAGGCGTTATAGATGAAAACTGGTCAACGGTCTCAACGGTAGAAGAGGACTATGTTCCCAACTTAGAAGGCGGTGGTGGTCTAAATAAGCTCCAGAGGAGCTTTTGAGGCTCTAAAGTGGACAGACCCAACACTAGCCTCAGTTTACAAGACGTTGGTATGCCTTTCTGGGGAATATATTTATACCAATAATATTGAAAAAGGTGCAAATTTAAAATTACGTTTGCAGACGGTATAAAGAAATGCTTAGTTCAATTGGTTCTGTGAAAAGCCTTAAAAGAATACATCGGAAGAACAAACTGCCGTCATAGTTTTAATAAACACAATAGATTTTACTTTTGTCACATCACACATTCACTTTCTAAAAGAAAAGAAACGGTCACTCCCCGTTACTTATGTTCGCGCGCGCGAGCGCGTGTGTGTATGTGAAGAGTGAGAAAGAGGAGAGGGGGGTACAGGTACGATAGCAAAACTTCGAGTTCTTTAATAAACACGTATGTATGAATTTATACATTTCGCTTATTTTTTAAGACTGTAAGCCATTAAAATCAATGTTTTCATGTTCAGTTAAACTGAAATTCACTGCATATTACCCACTGGAATTATCATTTATCTTTTTTTTTAAATTATCTCTATCCAAGGGAAAAAGGAGGTGTATTGAAATAACTGTACAAGAGAAAAAAAATTAAAACCAAAGGGGAAATTAACTTCTGAATTACACACAAAGCTACCACACTTGGAACAAATTAAATTCTGAAGTACAAGGGGGCTGAAACTGAACTCTGAGAGTATGCTCGACACAACTGTATTCTGTCTTCTATGGCACACTGTGTCTTTACTGACAGATCTTCTGACGAGTTCATAGTACCCTCTGGCACTTTATGGCACTTTTGTAGCCACCTAATCTCTTTCAAACGGTTATCAAAAATAGCCACTGCAGCCACCTATCTCTTAACAAAAATAAATAATTATTATAAATATTGTTGTTGTTTTCACTATTACTATTATTTTTATTATTATGGTATTAGTTCTTGTTGTCGTTGATGTTGGTGTTATTATATCATTATTGTTCTTGTTCTTATTATTTTAAACATCACGTTGGCAGTAAATTTGGTACAGGAGAATATTCTGAATAAACGCAGACCAAATA
Source organism: Magicicada septendecula (assembly GCA_034769895.1). Classification (NCBI taxonomy): domain Eukaryota; kingdom Metazoa; phylum Arthropoda; class Insecta; order Hemiptera; family Cicadidae; genus Magicicada; species Magicicada septendecula. The sequence goes on along the minus strand of CM068368.1, from coordinate 171,051,451 downwards.
CACAGACTTGGGTGTCGCTTGGACAACGAAATGGTTAGAGGATCCGAATGTATGACAGGGTGAATTGAAGACGAAAGTCGACTATAAAAAAATCTGATTTTTATTTGATTTCTTCTTTCTTCCTTTATTTATTTTTATTGTGATTTATTTCATAGCATTCTGACATTTTACATTCACCTCACATTGAAACATATAAAGCATTATAATTATAGAAGGTGTGGTTATCTGAAACACTCAGTTACCACGCGCAAGCGAATGTTTCGATAACACACATTACGTTTGTGTTTAGTATTAAACAGCACATTAGGTTTCACTCAAGCCCACATAAACTTAAATTGAGGTTAAAAAGTCGTTCCCAATGTGTTTTAATATAACTCATATAAATGAGAGAAAAAAAGCTGAAAAGTTTTCTCAAGTCATATTAATTATATGTATATCTTGGGTTTGCTGTTTGCTTTACTCGAAAGAATAAACTGTGAATGTATAGCACACGGTATATTGTGTGTGTGTGTGTGTGTGTGTGTGTGTGTTGTTCTTGGAAGTTTAATATTCTTAGGAAACAAGGACGCTGTACGTGCGGAGAGTTTCTTTAATTTACAGATATAGCCGAGAAGAAATAGTAGGTGGTGAAGTATAAGAAAGAAGAGCGCGGCCGGGCCCGGGGGTCGGGGTCGGCAGGGAATATGCAGATGTGCTGAGACCTGACTCTAATAAAGACGTTCGTTTCATTTGGGAGCTTTTAGGAATCAAGAAACCGCAAATAAAGTTAGGGGGGAAACAAGTCAAAAGATAGAAGGAGTAGCAGCAATAGGGATCAACTAGTATGCTAATACTATGCAAATGTGTACCTTAAAGAAGGTACAGGGGTGGGTGAGATTGTAGATATTGAGTGTTTAAATTGGGGACTGAGCGTTTGGGCTTGCCAGTTGTCCAATTGTGCTCTGGAAGTAAACTTAAATCCGATCGTTAACACTTTGAAAAAATTGATATAGAAAACGTTTCTGATACTAACACACGCGTCACGAAAAACAGATTATTTCCAAATTCCAGTAGTAAATAAAACAAACATTCGAATTAAATGTAATGTAGTATTACTGGGATATGACTACTGCAGATTATTAATGATACCAGCTTCAGAGTACATGGAAAAAATAACGGAAAATGAACAAAAAAACAATATCCGGTGTAGTGTTTGGAGAACTTTTTGCTTTACTAAGATAAGAATGTTACTAGGTTTCGTTATTAACATTAGATTAGTTATTTTTTAATAATTATTACTGCCAAGTTGTTATAGCTACTGATCATACAGGTACTGTTATTACTAAAGTCTCTAGTTTAATATTTACTTGGATTGGAAAGCAGTGAAAAGGAGAAATGAAAAGTTGTTATGAAAACAGTTTTGGAGCCCATTATTCGATGGCACACTAACGGTAATGTGGTATAATTTTATGGATACGGACTGTCGGTGAAATAACACAGACTTTTGACCAACGACCAACCTATAACAAACATCATTTTGAAGTGTACAAGTAATTTCTAAATGTGTGTGTGTATGTGTTTGTGTGTGTGTGTGTGTGTGTGTTTGTGTGTGTGTGTGTGTGTGTGTGTGTGTGTGTGTGTGTGTGTGTGTGTGTGTGTGTGTGTGTGTGTGTGTGTGTGTGTGTGTGTGTGTGTGTGTGTGTGTAATTTCATAAGCAAAGTAACATTTTTTAACACAAAGATATATTTTATCGATAATTTTATGAGTATGTCAACAGATGAAACTGCTTTTACCAGATATTTGTTTAAAAAAGAAATTACAAACTGTTACAAATTGTAACAAAAAATAATTGACCAACAAAAAAGGAAAAATATATATTCATACGCATAATTTTATAAATGCTACTTCTTTACTTAGAGTTTCAAAGTGTTATAATTATCAGGATTAATTAGATAGTGTTCTTTAATTAATTTACTATTTATGTTGTGGTTATATGTTTGTGAGTTTCCCAAAAAGTTTATTTTTACACCAAACGAGTTCCCAAACAAACGTTTCGATATTGTTTTAATAAAGTTAAATTTTATAAATTTGGAAGGTAATGGTCATTATTAAGCCAATGGATAATTAAGTTAAATTTATAATTTCTGGTTTTAAATATGATTGTATATCGTGATTAATTCAATCTTTTAAACCTTTTTTAACGTACAGGCATAATGTAATTAGCACTGTTTATGCTATATATACATATATGTATGTATGTATGTTCTAGCAGACAGTTAAACCTTCCAAAATTCAGTGTAATTTATTTCAGTAAAAACATATTCTTTTGCGCACGTTATTACTTATTTGTTTAATAAAGAAAAAATATATACTGTATACTCAAAACACCTTCCCACACACACACACACACACACACACACACACACACACACACACACACACACACACACACACACACACACACACACACACACACACACACACACACACACACACACACACACACACACACACAAACACACACACACACACACACACACACACACACACAAACACAAGCTATGCCTACAAAAGAGGACCTCTTAAAATTCTTCTTCTTACCCGGCGCTACAGCCCTTGGTGGGCCTTAGCTTCCTCAACAATTACTCTATTGTTCCCGGTTCTCTGCCTTTCCTCTCCACCTTCTGATTCCCATGCTAACAAGATCCTCTGTTAACGCCATCCAATCATCTCATCCTTGGCCTACCTGTACGTCTAGTGGTACCTTCCCTTCAGCATTCTTTTCGGCATGCTTTCCTCAGACATTCTTTCCACATGTCTCAGCCAACGCAACCTCTGTGATTTGATGAATTTCGGTGTCTTTTCAAATCATGAGAGCCTGTAGTTCATTGTTATTACGTATTCTCCATAAATAATTTTAAGAAATATTTTGCGCACAAATGATTTTAAAGCAGTTTTTTGTCATTCTCAGTTAAAGTTCACACCTCAGATCTATGTATAACAACTGGTCGCACCAGAGAATAATGTACTTTAGGTTTTATACCTCTTGTAACAAGATTGTTTTTAAAGATGTTAATATTTGCAAAGTAGGCTCTATTTCCTGCTTGTATCCTTTCTCTTATATTCCTCCTAATGTTATTATCATTTGATTCCAAGGCATCTAGATAACTAAAGCAAGACACCTCTTAAAAACGATAGAACAAAATAAATAAATATGAACAGGAAGTAAACATACCACAAGTGTGGAGTTGCTAGTCTTCCATCGGGCGCCTCCCCAGGTGGCGGATAGGAGTATGCTCACCAGATATGGTGGGTACCTGGAAATAAAATACCCGGAGCTGACAAAAACAAGCAGCTGCTGCCTTGTAGTTGGATATTGGTTTATCAAAGGCTAAAGGAAGTATAACCTTCATTAAAAATTGCCTGGTCTTCCAGGTTGGGGGTTAATGCAATGGGCTAACTCCCCATTCATTAGGAAAAAGAAAATGTTAAAAAACCAAATAGATTGCAGCCGGATGGATTCAATAAAGGTAAATGAGAACTCAATCACTTCTGTAATCTTTGGTTCCGGAAAATGTGTAAACATTGTACAGCCGGAATAATAATAATAATAATAATAATAAAGTAACACACCATAATATTACCAACTCCCATCTTTGTGATAGTTTAACCCACTAAAGAAATTCCGTGTGATTGCGTGTGGAATTATCTTCAGTTTTATTAATTTGAACACGGAGGTTAACAGTCGAAACTTTGGGTTTTAATTTACCGTTTTTCAATGGCGTTTGTCGATGATATTCATATCTTTATGTTGCTTGATCTTTATGCCTCTTATCGAGTAATAATGGGAATAATGTAATGTACCTCTCATCGAAATAAATATAGGAGTAATGTAGCAGTAATGTTTACGTGTTCATCATTTATTGATTATTTACAAAAACGTTTGTACGAAAACAATCGCAATTTTTGTTTGTTGATCCTTAAAAGCTTCTTTTAAGTCTATGTAGGCCTACATGTAATCGTTTGTCATAACTTATTTTAGGTTTCAGTTATTAGTTTTTCTTTGCATGCCGCTCTAAAAAACAACACTGTACTCCCTATATCTTTAAACTGTGGATTAATTTGTGAACGTATGCCACAGACGGGAAACATTTCATCTGTAACCTCAATAATTGTAGTAAATATAACACAGCTCAATAGGCATTGCTACCTTATTTTTTGTGACTAAAAGGTGTTACTTCTAACGTTGTACGTGTTCTGGTTTCTCAGAGACCACCGAGAATGTATACAACCAGGTACCAATTTGAAAGCTTGACCTTGAAACAGTTCCGACAGACGGGGTAAGGAAGGACGGGTTGTATGCAGTTGGAACTGAAAACATCCGCTGTCAACGGCTTGCAAATGAGTGGATTTTTGTTTTGTTTTAAGATTTTAAACAATACTGATTCAACGAGATATGCCTATAAGAAAACAATGTGTGTGTGTGTGTGTGTGTGTGTGTGTGTGTGTGTGTGTGTGTGTGTGTGTGAGAGAGAGTGTGTGTGTTTAATATTATAAGATACAAGCTTACACACCCCATACATAAGCACAACACAGCTCCCGTCTTTAATGTTAATGCTCCGCTACGCTCTACTTACATCCTTGATATCTCGAAACTTTTCCTCAACACTTTGTCGGATTGTGATCTTAAAATTTTACTTGAACTTTTAGAAAACGTTTAAGCAAAAAAAAAAGTATAAGTCATCGCTTTGGAAAAAAAGTTCCCCGCTGGATGAAAAAATCCACTCGCACTTATTCGCGTACTTATTCGATGCCTGTTCGAAAGAAATTTACAATTAGGCTATATTAATAATTTACAGCTTTAGTATTCAACTACTTCTCAGAAAATATATAAATTTAAGTATACCAAAGATTTGTTATAAATGAGCGCAAACTATTAAAATATGATCCGGTATAAAGTACTGCAAATAGTCACCTATAGAGTAACGGCACGATATTTTTAAGTAGACTATTAGCTGCTGCCCTTGCCAGCTGTCGTCAAGGTCAAGCTTTCAGACTGGTACCGGCGTGTATAAGTGCGACTCGCCAAGATGCAAGGATCTCATCAGCGATCTCATACTAATACAAGAATGAAGAACTTGCACAGTGCGTGAAGGAAGTAAGGTGGTTTTCTTCTTACTAAAATAAACCAGACTTTGTAACTGGTACCAGCATTATCTGACTTTTGCTAAAGAAAATTTTTCTTTTAATGAAAAATTAAAATTCCACAAGCTTTTGACTGTAGTTTTTACGATCAGACAATATTCGTGAAGATATTTGCATCAATTAGAACGTCTCGGGTTTAGATCAAAAATTTGAAACGCAGGTTTAATTAAAACAAATCTTATTTTTGAATTGTTACTAAATTAAAGTGTACTGGATGTTCAATATCAAGACATGCTATTGTAATATTAAAGCACGCAATTTAATGAACAAAGGAACGATATACAAAGAAACAAGTGATGCTGCGATGTAGTGATTACAGACCGCTTTGACAGTTGTGCCTTAGGTGATGATGATGATGATGATGATGTCTTGTAAAGCCCGGGCCTCCAACACAACTCGCCTCCATTCGTCTGTGTGCGCCACTGACTTACTTCCACGCGGTGCAGGTCTTCTTCCACATCTTCCGCCCATTTTTTGCGGGGTCTCCCTATTCTTCTTCTCTCACCTAGATCCCCATTTAACACTTTCTTCATGTGCCTTAAGTCTCCAAATACAAATATTTAAATATTATTTGTAAGCTACACAGGCTGTAACTATTTGATCGCCGCACTCTTACAAGTCAAGTTCGCGAGATTTTAATCGGAGGAGACAATTTACTATTTCCTAAGTAAGTGCTAAAAAAATAAAACTCTAAAGACATCACATCGTTGTAATCTTGACTAGGCCTAAAGGAATTTGGTCACCATTGCCCGTTTCGGCCACCACTTTCTTCCTGATGTCGTTCCAAGGAATACTTTTGTTTCCCATTTGATTTTTTGCACTTGTTTTTGTTGTCAACAATTCTGTTAAATATGGCTTAGCCCATTCTAAAAAGTCGATATTATTATTGTTATTACTGTTGTTATTATTGTTGCTATTGTTATTGTTGTTACTGTTGTTGGTGTTATTCGCGAAGGCATCCCAGTATTGGAGAAAGGCCTTCTCTAGGCTGAAACTTGGGACACTACGAATCTAAGTCTAATTTCTTACCTTCACAGTTACTGGCTTTCGTGCAGATTTCTAAAGAACTCGTAATTTTTATTTATTGCCTATATTATAACTGCTACATTTCTTGTTCTTCTTTACCGTAGACGACAAACTAATGTTCTATTCGTCTCTATTATTTAGTGAATTAATTTGTTTCCATCGAATTGCGTAATTTAGTGGCAAACTTTACTGGTCCTTCTACATTTAAATACGTGTATTTTTATGACGCTTTATGCCGAAAACAGTTCTGCGTTTGCAACGCAGCGAGATAGCGAGGCTGTCACTGTCACTAGACGACCTGCTAGACGCTTCGTATGGGACAGGGCAGTTCGGTGTCAACATCATCATTTCAGCTTACAGCAGGAAAATAATCTACAAATTTATTGCTAAGAAAGGAGAAGGGTGGATTTGTAACTTAGCCAAAGTAGGGATTTTCTTTAGCTGCAGTCCAAACTGATGCTGGAAAAGATTGGATGGTAGATCCAGATGAGGAAAGATAAGAAATAACGAGATACGAACAATGATGGATACTAAGTAAATGTAATAGATTAGTTGGAACAATGGAAATTAAAATGGTAGGGCCTCGTAAAAAGACTGGGTGGGTTGAATAATAATAATAATAATAATAATAATAATAAATTTTCAGTGAAGGGTTTTTGAGGATCGGTCAAAAATATAACACAAATTTTAAATTATTTGAGTCCACGTTTGGACAATATTTTTTGTCATCATCAGAACCTGTGTATGAATACAAAAGAAATGTCAAACACGACAGAACAATTATTTGGTTGAACGTGTTCGTGTATGTGAGTGTGCGTGCGTATGTATGTATCATTGTATATGTGAAGGAGTTGAGATAGTTTGTTCACATCTTCAAATGTTTTCTTTAACTATCTCAACTCCTTCACATATACAATGATATATACATACTCACGCACACTCACATACACGAAAACGTTCACCCCAATAATTGTTCTGTTGTGTTTGACATTTATTTTGTATTCATACACAGGTCCTGATGATGACAATAAACAGTGTCGAAAGGTCGACACAAATGAGTTAAAATTTGTGTTATATTTTTGACCAATCCTCACAAACCCTTCACTGAAAAATTCATTGATTTACGGTCACTACGAATTTAAGGATTTAATAACAATAATAATAATAATATATTTATACAATTTTTAAAGCTTACAGTTAATATTAATTATATTTATGACACTGGAAATTAACTGCCCACCACACATCGTAAGAAGTGACAAGTTAAGATTTGTCGAGCCTTGTTACGTCTTTTCTGTCACCTTATAGAACACCTAAGGCAATTAGACCTGGAATATTTGAGAAATAATTAGAAGAGGACGACCTCTAATTACATGTGTCCGTGATATAGAACATCCGGCAGTCCAGACCGACTGAAAGATCTTTATGTAATAATTGAGTAAAGGGAAACTCATTTCTAAGAGCCAACTTCAGTTCTTCAGTTACGAAAACAAGAAAAGTGCATATTACATATGGGTATTAATTTTCTTTTGCATAAAACCATTGCACTTTAATATAACCTGCAATAGGTTTGTTCGACAATCAGTACGTTGTACAAGAAGTGTACGTGTATCCCAACCTCTTAGCAAATGATCTTTCATTCCCTGCGATCGTAACACCCACTATGAATCCAAAGAAAAATTGGCGCTAAAATTTATAAGTGATGGTAATGTGGTCGGTAAGGAAATCCTTTCGTTTTACGTCTTATAAATACGCAAGAACGAAAATTACCTTCTAACGTCGACACGGTAACTCCACTTCGTTCGTCAGCCGACTGTGGAGAATTCCTGACTATATGAACTATCTAAGTACGTTATAAACTACTTAAATTGTTTTCGTACTTTTATAATTAGCGTAGGTGTTGTTAACCCAATAATTTGGGTAATAATAGGTGAACAATAACACGATAATTTATATCCGGTTAAGTAAACGTTTCTGAAACCAACAGTGAGAGACAAAACTCTTTACGCACCTACGCACGAGCGTTCTCCTATTCCTCCTTCTTTATGTGTCTGTTACACATACCTGCCTATCTAATGATTCAACGTTATATTCGTGGTAATAGTATTTGTGCATAGATTACAGCTTTCACTAGATACTAACGATCCTTTCACTATGAAACGTAATTGTGACATAATTTTGATGTGTAAACAAAACAATCTCACCACGCGTTAAGACGAAGGTGAACACGAATCATGTATGTTTTGTCAGCTGAACTAAAATTGGAAAATATTATAATTTTTCTTCTGCTTTTCACATATTATATATAAATGTTTTCTAACAACTACATTTTTAATTTCCAAAGTAATTTATTTCTTCTAAATGAGACTAATTCTGAGACCCTTTTTAAAGTAATGAATTATCACTTAAATATTATCAATTAAAAAAAAAACATATTATTCTACATCTGTAGAATATAATGAAATTTTTAAAACGTTATGTACTGTTAACAGAAGCTAAAATTACCCGTCGCAACAAATGTGTTTCAGTATTGATCTGAAAAATAAATATAGCGATGGTTTAGTGAAAATTATAAAAGAATATTTATCTTTAAATTCTAGATCTGCCATTACACGGTAAGAAACGTCAAAATAATTAAATAAGGTGTTTAAAGTATTAAACATTGCAGATAAAAAATGGAAAATACATCACAGCTATAATAAAAAGGTCATTAAAAATAAGTTAGTTTTAACATAGGGCGGCCTACGTATGATTTTCTTCCGACCACGTTCTGAGGAGTCGTGGCTTAATCTCTGTGCCACAAGATAATCCGGCGCAGTCAAAGAAAAACGTATATCAAAGAAAAAAATCTAAACACATTAAACTGTAATTTCATATTTGAGCAAGTAAATTAGAATATTCAAAATATTAAGAGCGCACAAGTGGAAAATCTATGCCGCCTTCATTTAACGAAACTTAGCTAACTTTTTCACCTTCTTTTCATTGTTCCATAGAAAGTTGTTTTTTCTACTTAATCAAAATGCAAAACACTTTTTTCTGTGGTTTAATATTTTGTGTTTTAAGAGGGTGTGCAGCATCTGTTGGGCCCGTGTCGGTGTTTGCTGTCCGGGGGGGGGGGTATAGCTAGAGCGAGAGTTGCTTGTTGCCAGAGCTGTTTTAATACCATCGCAGATTTTAATAATAGCGTTTTAATTAAGTCTTCAGATTTTCTCTCCTAATTACGAACTCTCCTCCTCAATATACACACAGCCGGAATATATTTATTTTTATATTACATTAACAACAGCTTAAAAACTTCCTTGTCTTATACACTCGCAATAATCCGAATATATACCGCCATAATGCTTCCTTTTAATCTCTACAGAGTTAATCTTTTAAGCCGACTTTATGTAACTAGGCTCGAATCTTTGTTATTGTTTACCTTTTATTGTCCTTTTTCGTACTTTATAGACTGAAACTCACACGTGCGCAAATTAGCTTGCGGGAATTCGCCAAGGTACTTTAATCACAGAAAAAAATACACGTATCTAAATTAATGCCTGTATTCAAATCTAGGACGAGAGCACAATAATTCTGTTGCGTCTTTTAGAATCTATTTCTAAGGATTTCGTTAACGAAGGAACACACATATAGTTCAACATATTAAACATGCTTATTAATTCAAACATTTGTTATAATAAACGAATATTTATGAATGTTAAACCCCCACTTTACTGATATTGAATTTTTGGTTTTACTACTAAATGAACGGCCTGCCAAAACCATTTTAATGGTATACAGTGCTAACTATTATGGTCGGGCACGTAAAACGTAGTGGTCTCAAGATTCATTATTGTAGTAATAGTAAAACTGAATATAATAAACCTAATTTTCTTGGCTGTATGACAAAAAGAACCGATTATAAGTGAAATGCATAAAATTTCAGACGTAAGGGGAGTCTGACGTCCCATTTAAAACAACGTTAAATTTTGAATTTTCAGGTAGGCCTACTATTATCTGAGACACCATTTGCGATAACATATTCAAATTTTCACAGCCAGTAGGCAGAACCTTTACTTTTAACGGAGACCACAGTTTAACTCATTTTAAAAATATATATGGATTTATAATTTTTTTAAATATTGTTACATTTTTAAAATATAAGAAAATGTTACAAATAATATTTTTATTTATTATATTTTTTAATATTTAATTTTTTTAAATAATATAAAATAATAGTATAATTAATTTATTATAATTTATTATTATATTATATTGTATTATTATATAATAATATAATGTATTATTGTTATATATTATCTATTATTATTATTCATTATAAATAAAATAATATTATATTTTTAAAATAATCTTAACGTTTAATATAAACAATCTTACAATGTTTAACCGTTTTTTGTAGCAATATTCTTATTTTACTTTCAAACTCATAAAAACTGGTAAACATGGATGAGTAGTGTAACATAGGCTATATATGTACCAACTTTCAAGGCTCTGTCTTGATCGGTTTTAGAGAAACGTGTAGCCTACCTAAATGTCGAAAAAGTTAATTCTCAGAGAAACAGCATCAAATTTCAGCCACCACTTACTATAGACAAACTCATCAAATCTGGGCACATAAACTTCCTCTTCATTTTTTATATCTTCTTCCAGATTCCTTTTCCTGTTTATTTTAACCATTGTTGCCTTTTTCTCTAATTCTTCAACTTGGCTATTTGGTCTTCGGTGTCGTTGCTTGTCGCTAACTTTTAGTCCTACAACACAATTTGGACCTACATCACCAGTAAGATACCGTAGTACTCTGATTCTTCCTAAGTAACCAGAGTTATAAGTTATCAGTGGCCTCCCAAACACACATTTTTAATGTGTCCACAAATACACGTTTTGGAATACGTAACCAGACTATATTGTTGAGGCATTCATTGTGTTCATGGAATTCTCTTCGCATGAAGACACCTGCCCAACATCACTGGATTAGACAGGTCCCTAAAAATTGGTTTTATTACTCGTATATTCATAACTGGTACTGGTAATGAGTTTTTGTGGATAAATTTTTCTTTTAGTAATTAGTGAACGTTTATATTTCTAATTAGTGAATCAACACCATCAGGGTAAATGAATGCTGATGATCTAAGCATGTCTCCTAGGGCACTGCACTGACAGGCCAAGCGGGAGTGCAATGTTAATTAAAACAATTAATTTCATAACCAAAACCCATATCCAATCCCCATCTATTAGGCTATATGTCAATATGTTCACAGTCAGCCATAGAATAATTTAAGAAGAAAAACAGAAAATCTTTGTCTTCAACAACTTTAAGAAAATCTTGAAGACTTCACTTACCATATCATATCTTTGTGCATTGTGAAAGTTCCTAAAACATCACTACGCCCACTGAAGTGTTGCAATGTGTCTCATTCTCCAGAACGATCTGTTTCCATTCACTTGGTTGGACTGTAACTATCCATCCTAATTTTTCTCTCAAGATTTCCAACTACCTCATCGTTGCAAGTCTTTTTACTGCTACTTTCTACATGTTCGTTCCACTATTCCCTTTTGTTCTTTGTTTTGAGACCGTCTCCGGCAACTTACAGTCGTCTATTTTTTTGTATGGTCGAACAGTCTACGTTTTACTTCTTCAATTATATACTTATACCTAGTCTTCTATTTACTTCATTATTATTATTCCTATCGCTTCTCGTCACGCTCTCTAAGTTGCTCAGGTATTTCACCTCGACGGTTGTAATAAAGAATTATACTTCCGTTTACCACTTCAGACTTGCTGCTGGAAATCAGGTATGGGACATATTACGCTGTGTACATTTTTACACAGGTCTTTATCGATCTCCTCTTTGGTCTGGCGTACCTTCCTGATTTTTTTTCCCCTTATCTTCTGAAAAACTTCTTCTTCTATTCTTTCATTTGCTTCAACTATACAAGCAAGACGTCCGCTTGTTTAAATACTTTTGCCTCCGTTTCTATAGGCGTCTCGAAATTACTTGTCATATTTCGGAATATCTACGTATATACCGATATAATTCATAATCTTTTTATTTGATGACTACTATAAAAAGTAATAACCACATGTTTTAATGAATACGTTTGCTCTTACATATTCAAAGTATTTAAAAAATACAACGAAAAACACGGGGTCTGGATACTAAAGTCAAAAAAATGAAACGTAGATGTAAGAAGACGTTACGATTACTTTAAATTAAAAATTATAATTAATAATAACCCCGTTTATAGGTTCAAATATACTTCAGTGTTCAAATATCCGTCCGTTCTTCACAACAAATTACTTCAACTTCTACTGAACTGAGCTTTCGTTGACTTTGTAATCGGAAATACATTTCGTAATCTTTTCTGATTAAATATACAATCGATTAAATAAATCGTTATTAAATAAAGCAACGTAATTATGAAATTAATTCACCTGCAATAAGGACAATTTACTGAACGAGAACAATGACGGAAATGTAAAATGTTTAATCCTTATTTATTAACACAACTAAGAAGATATCAACTATATTCTTTCGATAGGCTTTTTTTGTTCATCCAATTTCTTTTACGTCTCCCTGAGTAGTCAACCGCGTATCCACGAGATACCCGTACCACACTCTGGAAACACTGTCTTACACGAATGATAACGTTTCCTCTACATCACAATTAATTCTGACATTCATTTCCTTAAATTTGACTTAAATCGATTTTATAAAATTATAGTATTTTTACATGTAATTACAAATTTATTTGATTATCATACTTGGGTACAGCTAGAAAGGGTTATGGAGGTTTAAACCCCTCCGAAGTTCTCCTTCAGCTAAAACGAAAGTACTTTTGTTATATTTAATTATGTTTTAAGGGAAGTCTAAATACTGTTGTAATAAGCGAGAATAATTAATTCTGTTATCTACAGAAATGTCTTTTGGAATTGGGAAATATTACCCCTCCACTTTTTGGTGAATCTCCACTAAATGAAAGTCTGCAATCGCCCATGTCACATTACAAAAATGTGCTAATTTTTTAGCATTGCTTATCACGAGATGTGCCTTATAAAAATCAGGCGTTTGTTAACTTATCATTTATTCACTCAGACGTTTATTCAGTACTAATCATTAATGAATAAAGTTCAATTGATATTTACAACGAATCTTTCAAGTTCTTCAATAAACAGGAACAGACTAAAGCAACTAAAATTACCGAGCAAAGTCATAAACGAAGAGAGATCTGCAGTGCCGGGTTAATAACGGAAGTAGGCCTAATTACCAACGCAGAATAAGTAAAAAGCTGATACGTAATTGGTAGGAACGACGATAGTACTTATTTCAAGGTTTATCTAAAGCAAGATTTAGCGGAAATAGGATGGCCGATAATATACCTCTCAGCGATCAGCAATCAGAGTAATGGACAATAATTTGTAAGCTATCAACGGTTTTTTTCCAGTTTAACACTGTTTACTCAGCAGAATCAACCGTCTTCCACATTTGATGTGGTTCAAACACAGTGCGTAATAATTATTAGAACTTGAAGATAAGAATCTTTCCATTAGCGGTAAAATTGTTGGTTAGATCAGATAGTAATTATTTAATAGTGTTATCACATTTTAATATGCTACGTTAATAATAATAGATTTCATTAAAAAATTTTATATACGTAAACGTCTAATAAATAAATGCCTATGTCTATAATAATTATAAAATCAATTATACTCAATCGCGTGAGTAGTAAAATAATAAATATTAACACGAGACCATTTATACCAAGTTTAAAACTAACAGTATATTAAAATACCAGGTAGTTTAAAGTATAGTATCACTTATATAGGAACTCGATTGGTTGCTTTCTTAGCTCTGGAGTATATTGGTGCCGCGAATTCTTTCTGTGTTCCTGAATTTTGCGATTTTCCGTCGAGTTTCTTTCAAAGTAGACAAATTAATAACATTCTGTGAATAGCTATCGAACTTACTCACCACCTTCGTTGGATTTTGTAGCTACGAGTATTATTCTGATTTTCAACTTACAGACTATTCTAATTATTGGTATTAAATATAAAACTGTAAAACAACATGCTTCAAATGAACAGAAGCTCAACATATCTCTTCAGAGTTCCCTTCATATTTTTCAGAATTCCAGTTTTCATGTCTTTTGTCTTTTATTTTTTCTCAATTATTAACTTCTGCACACAGTTCCTTTTCTATATGCACTTCCTTTTTTCTTATATGCTTTCGTATAACTTTTTTTCTGTTATTTTTTTAATACATCCTCAGTTCTTTCTTTGTTCAATTATTTAATCTTTTCTATTTTCCTTAACTGTCAGAGTTTACAACTTTCTAAGCATATGATCTCTACTTTCCTCAGCGTCCATGTTTCCGAGTGACAGATGACAGCGCTCCAAGTGACGGCGAATTTGGCATATATTACGTTTTACAAGACCAGTAGTAATTTAGCCTTTATACTTTCGGCAAGCTGCCTTCCACACGCTTCCCCGCACTTCATTTCCTGGATACAGCTTGTGTTCCAAGTGTGAAGTAAACTGAGGAGTAGCCCAATCTCCTCGACTAAGCAAAACAGCCACTGAACCTAGGATTTTTCAATATTTTCAAAAATTTAGTCTTAGAAAATCAGGTTGTAGTAGACAGTACGCACCTTTTTAATTCGACTCATACAAATTTATGAATATAATCACTATAACCAAAACCGTTAATTGCCAATCAATGGAACCTTTTCTACCAAAGCGCCCAACTATCGTTGGCCTTTCAGCATCTGTAATAACATTTAAATCATCGATTAATTTGTTTACCATCTTTACAATTATTTATTCTGTGGTGGATTAGCCCTAAATAATTTTTCAGAATAAAATAATATTCAATTCGAATTATACGGTTGTACAGTATCTTCGTGCATTGAACAGATATTTCATTTTGTCTAAGTGACAGTAAAAATAAGCAACCATTTGATCCAGTTTTTTAAAGTACTCCATTATACATTATAAGCAAAATTTTTCGTGACTTTACTATAAATTTAAAGCTGCTTTTCAATTCCTTCAGAATTACATGCTTAGAATTTCATTAATAAAAAACGTATTTATCTGGATTACAGTGTTTAACCATATGGTTTTATACGTATGGATGTGTGTGTGCGTGTGTGTGTGTGTGTGTGTGTGTGTGTGTGTGTGTGTGTGTGTGTGTGTGTGTGTGTGTGTGTGTGTGTGTGTGTGTGTGTGTGTGTGTGTGTGTGTGTGTGTGTGTGTGTGTGTGTGTGTGTGTGTGTGTGTGTGTGTGTGTGTGTGTGTGTGTAAATATTTTATAATTTTCGTTGCAAAAACCCGAGAATAGATTACCACGTTTTCATTCTGAGCATATCAAAACCGTATTTTGCAACGTTTTAATTTATCGACCAGTTATGTAGACTGTAAAACGAACCAAGTTTCTTGAATTCGTCAGAAACATATTCATTACATCAAATGATTTAATAAAATTATCGTTTAGTACAGTTTGTCCGTCTGTGGTGGTAGTGGTGGTGTGTTTATGTGTGTGCGTGTGTGAATGTGTGTGTGTGTGTGTGTGGATTTCATACTGGCAGAAATAATAATAATAATATATTATTATCCAGTCCATGGCGTACTTAACGTAAATAGAATGGAAAAGAATTATTATGTGTGTATTGCCCTACATACAATATGCAAGATGTTCCCTAAAATGTACTTTAAATGATAATAAATAAAATGTTTATTAAGATTCTTCTTCTTTTTCTTCTTTCAGGCAGTTGGTGAATCGCCTGTTCCAGCCCCAAAGCACTTTACCAGTGCTTTCTAGGTCTTCCTATACTTTTTTACCCAATAGGCTTTTATTGCGAAAGGCAACCTGTCATCCGGTATCCTGTTCAGACGAGTATCAGTCTCTCTTTGTCTTCAGCAATTCGATCTTGCCTATTAGAAATCAAGATTAAATTTCTTTATTAAGATTAAACTTCACAATCAGAATTAAAGAATCTTTTGACTTTTCACAAGTGCTAAAATCGATGACGTTTCCGATCTAAAGATAAAGCTGATAACACAGACATATAGAACTACAAGCTTGATGAATCATTTCCTTCGCTATTTGCACACTGAATTATTGCATTCTTTCTATGTTGCAGGTTTGGTGCTGTGAAGCGTTTTCTGTCACGTGTCCGCTGAAGAATGCAAGTAGTAGTATGAGTTCTAGTTATCTTGGGGTAATTAATTTCTAATGCCTTATAATTATGAAAAAATATACAGATGAAGTAGTATGACATGAAACGGTTCGCGCACATTAGTAGTGTGGCGAGGGGGAAGGCCTGCAGGATGTGTGGGTGTGAGGTGACCAATCATGACACACAACCATGTGATACGCCATCCATTCGCTTTTCTGAACACAAAATAATTGGTTCGAAAACAACGCTTCAAAGCTGCGCATTCGCAATAAGATCTTTGCACACAGCGCAACCGTTTCATTTCTAATTACTTTAGCTGTACCCATGGACAAACAATAATTTATACATTCATCTCCATCATCACTATCACCACCATTACCATCAACATCTTTATCGCGATCGTTGTCGTTGTCATCATTATCTTACCAACATCCTTCTTACCACCAGCAGGAGCAGCAGTTTTAAGGATTAAGCCAATAATCTGTGATCCATACTAATGAAAACTGGTATGATCACCGCATTCTAGGTCCTCCAACGCTCTTTACCAAGCGGTGTGTGTATGAAGGCCTGCTTGCGAATTCTGTTATCACACATTCTCCGGTCCAAATGTTAGTACTACTGCCATCTATATTCAGAGAATTTCTGGTTTAAATTTGAAGACACTTAATTCCTCCTGACCATTACTGTTTTTCTGATAACGTAAGAACCGTACGCGTCATGCCAGCGTGGAAATTTCGTTTCCGCTGTTTCAATATTCCTATCAATTTTTTAAACAATTCCATTATTAAGCGTTAATTTCAACTTGAAAACCACACAGTACAACGACAACCGTCATAAATTGTAGAATTTTAATTTTGTTTTCCGACGAGCGTGGGTGAGAGTTGTTTTAATTGAGAGTTCAATTTATATATATATATATATATATATATATATATATATATATAACGGATCTTTAAAGCTGTCGCCGTTTCTCCGTCCCAAACTTCCATTGTAACCTATCGTAGCATGTAAGGTCTTCTAATTTCTTGCAACCATTGCTTCCGCTACGTCATCTCGCCAACTCCTCCGTGGCCGTCCTCTTTCCCTCCTCACCGGTGGTATCCATTCCAATATTTTGCGGGGCCATCTGTCATCTTCCAATCTCTTCACATCCCCAAACCAAGTCAATTGTCTCCTTTATATTTCGTCTATTATTGTCCTGTCAATATTCATCTCGGCTCTAATAGTCTCATTTCTAACCCTGTCTAATTTTGATCTTAACTCCTCCTGAAGAAGTCCATTTCCGCTGCCATCAGTTTTTCCTTATTTACGTTTGAAACGTTCCAAACTTCTGCTCCATAAAGGATTACACTTCGCACCATGCTATTATATATATGTTTCTTTGTATTTCTGGTTATACTTCTTTCCCATAGAAGCGAATTCAGCGTTCTTATAACGGTTCGCCTCTTGTTAACACGTTCTTCAATTTCATCTTTGCTGCTTCCCTGTTTGTTGAAAATAACGCCTAAGTATTTACTTTTTTCAACACCTCTTATTCTGTCCACATCCAATTTTAAGTCCTTAACTTCTTCATTGCCCACTATCAGGTACTCACATTTTGCCATGTTCATCGTCAAACCAGCTGCGTCATATTCCTCTTTTAACTTTTTGACCATATACTCGAGGTCTTCGTCATCCTCTGCTACCACAATCTGGTCATCGGCAAAATGTAGAGTGAAGAGATAGAGTTCAATTAATACGTTTGGCTAAAATTGCCACATATTACGCGTCGCTACTGATGATATATGATATCTTAGAACCAAGGTATTTGAAGGCCCAGTTTTGTTCAATAGAACGAGTGTTAATTATTAATTAGCTCCAACAATGTGTAGCTCACGGAAAGCGTAAATCTCTAATTTGGTAATCGATATAATCAAGTTATACTCACAAGATGTTTTTGACATTACAATAATTTTCTAGCAGTTAAAAACCGAAGTAATCGATAATTTTGTACACTTAGAGGTTAATCCAGTATGTGTCCAAGGAAAGCGTCAGAGTTTGTATTTTAATCAGATTGAATCCCCGTGCAAGCATAAGCTCACACACATACGGAACCAGATGTACATGGCTCGAGGCATTACCACGGATAAGTTGATACGTTCAGCGAAAGCGTCACTAATTCCTGTTTAATGTGTGTTTCTTGTTTAGTGTGTCGTAAAAATAATTCTTGTCTAAAGCTCAGCCAACAGTAAAACTGAGTTAAATGTCCGTTAAATTAAAGTACTCAAATGCACGACAGTAAACCCACTTGTAAATGACGTTGTCACTTTTAATTAGACTATTTAATATTTAAGACCTTCCAACAAGTGTCTTACAAAATGTATAATGACGACTGAGTATTATTAAATTTAATAATTTCCAAGTATTATAAAATGTCATTACGGCTGAATATAAACGGCTTTTACTGTATAAAGTTTAAAAACCGCACATTTTATGTTCCATACATTTCGAAAAATTATCGTCTGCAAGAAAAAGATACATAATAAACAAATTCGCATGTGGGCCGACTATTTAGGCTATATATTATTATCTCATATGTTACTCGAGAAGACAATAATTCCATAGGTACTTCGTCTCTCTCTCTCTCTCTCTCTCTCTCTCTCTCTCTCTCTCTCTCTCTCTCTCTCTCTCTCTCTCTCTCTCTCTCCTCTCTCTCATACACGCCAATACACACTATAACTACAGGTATATACATAGTAACGAAACACTGCGTGAGAAATATTGTAGAATCCCTTTTTTCATGCATATAAGCATGCATAGACAATAAGTTTGTTTAACTTTGTTATTTAGGCATAGACCTAAGTATTATTGTGTATCGTATTAGATTTAGAATTGTGAAGAGAGATACTCCAAATTGTTCATAATTTATCCATGTATCCATATATGCGCATCTTTAGTGCGCGAGAGCGCGTGTGCGGAAATGAATTAAATTAAAGAGAATAATTCTGTAACTTGTTAACTTATGAAAATGAAACTTTGGTAAATTATAAATCATATTTGAAGATACAGTTTCCTAATGTCGTATAAACGATTCCAACATATGTTGATATGTTTATTATAAAGTTTTATATGTTGAATATTTTAATGAGTTTGTAAAATTTGCCGATAACAATCGGACATGATTTAAGGTTTTACCAGATGTATTAATTATCACATCTTTATCTGTTACTTAGAAAGCAATGTCAAACAATCAGAACCTTCAATATGTCACTAGGATCTCGAATTTGTGCGGTGAGATCTGGGACTTCTTCAGAAAATGGCGACCAGAGGCAAACGTGGCCTCTGCGAGATCACCGTGCGAGTTATAACAAGCTGCATTGTCACGTTGAACTGTATCATTCTTATATTTTTCAAATACCGATCTAAGATCGACAGACAATTTATAGATCAATAAAATTGTTCGGTTAATAATAATAATATAATTAAGATTACGTGTTAGTGGCATATACTGCTGTCCGTGTGAGTGAAAGATGTCCGCTTAGGTAAGTTACATCTCATCCGGAGTTATAACTTGAGTATAGGCCTACACAAGAACGCTTAAAGATTGCGACAAGTTCAGTGTCCTTGAATAATTAGTTACTAAACTTATAGAAATGAGCCCTGAGATAATAATAATTAACTAAACAATTATCGTATCTATCGAATAGATGTGCGAAGTTAAGTGAACCCACACCGGATTGCAGAAACACCGTATCCAGAGTCAACGCTCTCAAGCACAAGGACCTAAGTGTGGCATTTATCCATCAAGTAATATCTATATGTATCATTGTTATGTGTATTCCTATTTCACATATGAGCGCTGTAGTGGGAATTATGTTAAGCTGTAGAGATTTGTCTCGGATAAGGACAACTGGAGGATCGCATCAAACCAGTCGAAAAAATGTTGACAAGAAGAGAGATTTTTTAGTTACACACTAGTGTAGAAACAAATATTAATTTTCTGTTCAGAATAAACATTCATTGTAAATTATTATATTTTTATTGACACGAAGTTGTGTCTGAAATTTTTTCATTTTAAAACCACCAGGTGTTTTTCCTCAACTCTGTATGTACGATATACAAGGGCCTCATTAAGTGATTTCACATTAGCCTGATACATTATTTACCAGGACCGACAAGTCGTAATAATTCATATACTTTCTCTCTACTAGAGAAGAACATTTTAGTCGTTAATGATAATGAAGTCGTTTATAATTAATATAAAGCCAAATGATATTAGTGTTAACTTTATGTGTTTTTTTTTTAATTAAAAGTAGGGAACTGTATCTAAAAGTCGTTTAATTTCTGTCAACGATATTTTATATTGTTCTTATAACGTGTTGCATAAGAGTATCTGTTCTACCAGAATTGGATAGGAGGTTTCTATTGGGCTGGATCGAAAATTAATAGCCAATCTATACTTAGGGGGAGAAATTAAATAAGCTGGTCTTCATGCGAGCAGTCTTGATTCGTGAATACCGGTGATGGTCATATTTTATGAAATACGATAAGTTAAAAGTTTTAAGTGACAGTGAATACTGAAAACGACGAAGACGAATGTCGGCTGTCAAGAATGTTAATAAAATGACTAAATTTTCGTTTAAGCTAATGATTGCAAACGATGTGACACCAAACTTTAGAGTTAACATATTAAAATGCAAATATTAGGCCTATCAGTTAAAATGTTAGCATTAAAATACTTTTATTGCAACATATAGAATATGGTGTAATTTTAGTATTTATAACTACAAAATATCTTCTTCTTCTTCTTCTTCTTCTTCTTCTTCTTCTTCTTCTTCTTCTTCTTCTTCTTCTTCTTCTTCTTCTTCTTCTTCTTCTTCTTCTTCTTCTTCTTCTTCTTCTTCTTCTTCTCCTCCTCCTGCAGGTCTTGGACCTTACAGTATGTTCATTCTTCTGCGTACTCATTCATCTGACCACATTTCTCTGTCTTCCGATATTGCTGTTTCCCCTCGGAAGATAAATGCTAGTTGCTTAGACAGTCTACCTTGATGCATCTTGGACATAGTCCGTGTTTGATCCTGTCATTCAGGTTGTAAATTCCGAGGGCGTTCCTTACGTCATCACGCCTTAGGTTGTCTCTCCGGAATTCTCCCAGTAAAACCTCCCCTCACTAGCCCGTATTCGGTTGTTACAGTGCCCGCTTCTCATTACCATAAAGGCCGCACAGTACTGCCACCACTTTACAAAAGTTTTACGGTGTCTCGTCTGACCTTCCCCTTTCCTTTAATGTTCTTCTGATAGTTCCACAAATGTGGTAAAATTTCTCTTTTTTTTAATCGACGTCTACTTCTCCCACGTAAGACAAGTCACGTGCAAGGAATAACTACAACTTATATATTCATTAAAACATTCATACATTAAACAATGGCAAACCAGCGAGAGGTATCCTGCTTAGTATAAACCTTCCCCAACTATGCCGTTCGGATCCGGCGTTAAACTGTAGGTCCCATATACCTGTGAGAGAATCAGTACCACACGCACCACGGGTATATGCGGGGAGGGTACAAACCAGTCGAAGCCTGAAGGACTACGAACATTAAACATTCATAAACATATTGGTTAAATAGCAGAATTCTAGTATGAGGGATGGATGTTACACTATACCAGACAATGTTGGAAGGATGCCAGAAAGTCAGAAATTTGGGTATCACTCGTCTGAAGTTCAATGTCCGTTTAACATGTCACATGCAGTTTAGTTGGTTTCATAAACTAGTAAAAGAACGAAGGAACATAGGAGACAATAATTGAACATTTGTGTGGTATAATATACTTACAGTACGCATGGTCATTGTGGTTATTAAAAACTGTAAGATTTGCTTCCAAACAAGAGATAAGTACGACAAAATACAATGCAACGAAATAACAGGCAGTTTGCGACCTCATGCAAATTATAAGTATATTAACTCGCTGGTTATTTGTTATGTAAGATATGTAGAGAATCTCTTCACTATGCACGCCTAGTAGTTCAGTTGGCTGGCCAATCAAACTGCACATTTTCTTCTCATTACTTAATAGATATTTTTGAATACTGACCTAGGTCTATGTCCTTGCTTGGGGTACTTCTGGCATCAGGCTCCGGTGCATTTCTTGAATTATTCATTCGGTGAGTGACAAGAACAGATAAAGGTGATACGCGATAGCAATATAAAAATACGTGTGACTTCAATATTGATTACGTTCTTTCAAGGATATTTATTTTTCAGCTTAGTTTTCACCGAAGCACTTGTGTTTCACTGAATGGATTACTTACTTGCGTAATCAGACTTATAAATCACTAGCTGCCTGATTATGTTTGTCTTAAAACAATTTTTTTTTTTTTTTATTTTAAGTACATTACATAATCTGCAAACAAAAGTTGCAATAAATGTAAAAGTTCACAGAAAATTCACATGAATGAGTTGTGCCCAGTGGCATAACTCATATAGTATTATTGAACAGTTCGCTTGATTATGAAATCTTGTAGGGAGTGCAGTACATCATAGCGCTGAAGTCTGTATATCGCCTCGCTGTTGTCGAGGAGGTTTAATGCCAGTGGATTTGGGTGACTGTCCAGCCTCAGAAGATACCTGTTGGTGTGTTCGCTGATGGTTTCTTTTACAGTTTTCATGTGTAGATCTTTATGTATCACTGCGTTGCTGACGTACCACGGCGCGCTCAGTATTGTTCTCAGAGTTTTTGACTGAAATCGTTGCAAGATTTCGATGTTTGAGTTGGACGCCGTTCCCCAAAGCTGCACTCCATATATCCAAACTGGCCGAAGCATTACTTTGTATATCAGTAGCTTATTTTCCACCGATAGCCGCGGTTGTCTACCCAGTAGCCAGTACAGCCTATTAAATTTCAGGGTTAGGTGTTTCCTTTTTGTCTTAATATGCTTGCCCCATGTGAGTCTTTTATCTAAGTGCATTCCAAGGTATTTTACATCATCTACCTGTGGCAGGGGCGTATCATTAAAAGTGACTGGTGGACATGTTCCGTGTTTCAACGTGAATGTGATGTGTTGTGATTTGGTTTCACTAATTTTTATTTTCCACTTGTTGGCCCACTGTTGGAGACTGTCTAAGTTGGTTTGCAGTTTGGCTGTGGCAGTATCCAGATTCTTATCAGATGCTAATATTGCTGTGTCGTCAGCAAAGGTAGCCACGACTGTGTTTGGGCATGTGGGGAGATCTGCAGTATACAACAAGTAAAGCACAGGCCCCAGCACACTTCCCTGCGGAACTCCCAAGATTATTCTGCGAAGATTACTAGTATCGTCTTTAACCTTCACTTGAAAGAATCTATCGGTAATGTAAGATTGTAATACCTGAAAATATGCATATGGCAGTGATTTCCTCAGTTTGTATAACAACCCAGGGTGCCAACCTTATCGAAAGCCATTGAAATATCCAAAAACACAGCAGAGCAGTATTTTTTTTCTTCGAAGGCTTTTCGTATTTCGCTTGTGACTCTATGAAGCTGCTCCAAAGTAGCGTACTGGCTTCTGAACCCAAACTGATGATCCGGGGTTAATTGTCTCCCGCTGATTATGGGAGTCAGACGTTTCAGAAACCCTTTTTCAAACACTTTGCCTAAGACTGGCAGCAGACTTATTTGTCTGTAGGAGCTGACTTCAGTGATGGGCTTGCCAGGTTTTTGTATCATTATTATTTGTGCAACTTTCCACTGGAGCGGGTAATGACCGGTTCTTAAGATGGCGTTGAATATGGCAGTTAGGTATGCTATTCCAAGTGTTGGAAGTTCCTTTAACAGTTTTCCTGTAATGAGGTCATATCCTGGAGCCTTTTTTTCATGAAGTTCTTTGTGGATTATTCTGTGTATTTCTTTAGGTGTGAAAAACTTGATTGGAGGCGACGGCTGCGGGAATTCTTCTAGGAAGCTCTGTATTTCTTCTTCATCGATCACGTTTGTGGGCGTGTTGTTGGGAGTAAACACTGTTTCTAAGTAATCGGCGAAGCAGGTGGCTTTGTCTTGATCACTTCTGGCCCATGTTTGGTTGTCTTAAAACAATTAAACGGCACTATTACGTTTTTAAGTCTGAATGAAATTCAGCCTTTTGGCAAGTTTCGTAGCGTTAAACTTCAACACGACTTTGAGGATACTACTATTGGCAGTCCCTCTGCGATTTTCACCATTCCCTGCTAATTTTATAAGACCCTTGAATATCTTAGTCGCAGTTTGTCAGTTAACTTGATGAGTTTGGTAGACATGAACCATTCGACTATCCCCGGAATAACGCGTTGTGGGCTATCACTCCCATTGTTTGTCCAAAATATTTTGTACTGAATTTAGTGAACAGTCGTCTAAATAGAGCTATTAAAGAGACCAGCTAGAAAAATATTATTACTACAAGTAGTGTAAACAAGGTTTTACGATTAAACATGTTTGAATTGGTATCCAAGTCACTTATTGACAAAATCTGTATAATATTTACCTTATTTCTTCCGTCGTGTGACTTCGTGTTGCGTTCGATTGATTAACGCGTTTCGAAACATATGTTTCGTCTTCAGAAATAAAAATTCACTCTTAGCGAGGTCGTTACATATTAAAATTGCAAGTATTGGAAAACAATTCTACACATATCCGCGTTACATGAGTGCGCACTCATATAACGCGGATATGTGTAGAAATGTTTTCCAATACTTGCAATTTTAATATGTAACGACCTCGCTAAGAGTGAATTTTTATTTCTGAAGACGAAACATATGTTTCGAAACGCGTTAATCAATCGAACGCAACACGAAGTCACACGACGGAAGAAATAAGGTAAATATTATACAGATTTTTTATGATTAGTCGCTTTTATCAAATGTCTTAATATCGAATTTCAAACACCTACTACTAGCCAACTTTTTAAATCGGTGGTCTGTATATTATGTTTTCACACACACATTTTGTTTAAGATTAGGGGTGACTGGGGTAATCGCGGTCACTTTAACACGAATCCCTGTAATTTCTGCATCACTGAAATTTTCACATATTTTATACCATTTCATTTTCTGAGGAATGTAGTTTTGGTAGTGTAAGGAAGAAGAGGTTTACATGAATCATTTTGATGATAGTGCAGATAATAGAGAAGAGTGTTATGACTGCTATTCCCCCAGCAGTCGGGTAATGGCACAGTGCGGCGACATGTATGACAGTCACATGTATAACAAATATATTACACTATAAAATTGAAGTAGAAGATTCTGGTTGTATAAAAACACAAAATCTAATACGATTATCTCTTATTTTCAAAAATTACAAGATTTTATTATTTTCTAATGATATAAATTCTTAGAAAATTTTCGTTATTTCAAAATTCATTGACACAAAATTAGTAACCTGAAATAAAAAATACATGTTTAATATTTATTAGATTAATAAAATTTATTATACTGTAAAATTAATTGGCAATAGTCACAAATGTAAGGCTTTGACTCATCCCATCTAGGACATTCCTTGTGCGCCCATACCTCACAAGAGTTGCAACAGTACCATACCTCTCCATTCCTTCTAAACTCTTGGCATAAGCAGCACACGTCTTTATCTTCAGTCGTTGTAGGCCTACAGTCACCTTAATTTGTCATCTCTGATCTTAATCTCACTGTTAGAATTCTCTGAACGTAATAACGACTCCAATAAATTCCTTCGATGTGTTTTTCTTTGTTTGGGATTCCTAGTTGTTTTACATATTTCCAAGAGTTTCATCTTTGGACCTATATGACCTTTATTAAAAATCTTTTTTGTTTTCTTTTGTCGTTTTTCTAATAATATTGCTTTAAATGATGTAGACGTTATTATTTCTGATGACTGTTATTTCTCTGTTTTTTGTCAGAAGCTCCACTTGTAGTGGGCATGGAAAGTATTTCATCTATCGGAGGAGCAATGTGGAAAATTCTTTTGTCAGAAGTATGGTCAAGGGTGATCTAGGTTATGCTGTATTTATTTTATTATTAACAGAGTATGGTGACAACATTTCGCCACCAGAACTGGACAGAGGTTCACAATCGGCAAATCGCTAGTGTTAATTTCACAAATTGGCTTATCAGGGGCAGTCACCTTCATGTTCTCATGAACTAAAAGACCTCATCTGTAAAAATACTGGAGATTAATGGAAGTATTCCGGTCTCCAGATAGCCTGAAATTGCCTTGTCTATTGAAGCGATTGAAAAATAAGCTTTTTAAAAAGTTCAGCGACATCGAACGGTGTAATTTTTTGCAATTTTCGACTCTTAAAAAATAAGTCCCATTCTCTTCTGTATGCTGCCTTCAGTAGTGAAAAGAATGTTACGTCCAAGGGTTGGAGTTGACGGCAGCAGTGAAACCATTACAATACCTCATACCTCATACCTCGATTTACAAAATTCATACGACTCAATTGTACAATGGGACGTATGATTGTCTAGTATGAGAAGCATTTTACTTTCTTCATCTGCCTTTGTAAATTCAGCAAAATGAAAAAGCTATTTTACGAAGATTTCTTCCGTTATCCATTACGACTGGGAACAGTAACAGGCAGAGCCTGGTGGGCCATTTTTCTAAAGTGTTGGTGTCATTCGTTGTCAGGAAAAAATGAATGCTGATGGTAAATATTGACCACCCGTACTAATTGCACACACAACAGTAATATTTTTACCGCGTTCCCAGCTTGTAATCGAACCGCCTCTTTTTTGCCTTTTATCATCAAGGATAACACCAAGTTCCTGACCTATAGTGATTCCTCTTTCATCGACCCTCCATGTGTTTGTTTCCTTGAAATCGTGTTTCACTATCACTTCTTCTAAGTTACTAACAAGTTTTGACTTCTTCTACCCCTGAATCCCTCCAACACTAGTGCCCTCTGGCTTTTGAAAGCTAATTTTAAATCGTTTTAAAAAAACACCTTTTCTGCGTCCAATCCTTTTCTGCCATTCTACTTTCTTTGTTAAGTCTTGTTTTAACAATATTTTATTTCAGCAAATTCAAATGCGGCACGTTTTAACTGCGTGGGAGTTAAGCCGTAAAATATTTTAGATAGTAGTTTAACTCTTGTCGCTAGCTCCTTTTCGATTTCATGTCGTAAATCACATTTCCGACCTAATTTTAATAGCTGAAATCCTTTTTTTAATGCATTCCTGTAATGTACTAAACGAAATATTGTATCTTATAGACGCTCCTCTAATAGAAATGACGACTTCTTTTACATAATTAACTGGATTTTCTAAGTTCTTTACATTCAATTTAGCTTTGTCTCTTGTTCGGATCCACTTACGAGTCATCTGCAAAAAGAATAAAACAAACAATTAGTAAATAATGAGATATTTACTACCGGGTAATTCCGGTAATTCCACTTTGTGACAGGAAGAAATTTGTTCTTGAAAATAATCGGTAACGATCTGTACTAAGTAAATAATAGTTTCATACATTATAACTTCAAAAGAAAGTGTCCATAACAATAAACATCAATTGGTTTATTAATTTACTGCAAACTTAATCAAAACCAAATCTAACTCTGTTAAGCGAAACGTTGGGTTTTTTGGAATCATAGGTACAACTACGTTGATTAACACTCATTTTGAAATTTTAATTTCCCTATTATGCGTTTTTCAACGAGAACAATATTCGATTATTCATTGAATATTTTGTATATGTAACATAATGTGTCCTGCTAAATAAGAATGATTTCATGGACAATTTTATTCAGACTATCGATTGAGATATAAATATGTTATTTATTTAATTACAGGCTGAAGAATCTTGTTAAAATACTACTCGTCTTCTTGTTTCACAATAAAGTGCACTTGAAATATTTTTAATGTAGGTTGAGATTGTTGAGACGACTGTATTTCTTAACATATTTCTTATCAATCTATAACTGGTCCTGCTTTCCCACAAAACAAAACATACACATAACTAGTAAAATATAGACCATGGAGGTATAGGCCTAGAGGTAGAGTGTAGGTCGTATCCCCGCGGTCGTATTCCCTTGATAATGCCAAGTGGCCTACAGAATAACATACGGATGTTCCCATCCAACTAATTTTCGGAGTAAAACGGTCCCTCCCGAGAAAGAGGGTAACTAGGAAGTCATATAGTTTCTTGAAAACGTAAAAGTGGTCCAACGGAGAAGGAATGTGGTTACCAAAGGAAACAAAGATTGTTAAATTTGCAATGGATGCAAAAAATCTGATCTTAAAACACTATTTTGAATTTGTACCAAGCGAGACTAATAGTTATAATTCATTATGCTAATTTTTCGGAATTTATCTTGACTGTAGTAATAATTACGCATTCCATTCAGCTTGTTAAATATGATTTGATGGACGAAAGAAAAAAAACTTATCTATAAAACACTGACTAGTTTATTTGCAAACTTGGTAGAACAAAATATGAAAAACAAATTGTGTGTGTGTGTGTGTGTGTGTGTGTGTGTGTGTGTGTGTGTGTGTGTGTGTTATCTACCTAAAAATGCAGTTCAGTTATTCGAATTAGCTTACAACAATACGCTTCGGTTATTTTTTAACGTTATTAACACTTCCTATTTTCCTTTTATAGCTGGTTCTGACGGATCCATAGAATCGCCTGACACGTTTAGTTGTTAAGCCAACTAGTCATAGGATTTACAAAATAGTTCAATAAACAGTACCACAACAAATTTGAATACAGAATACCTCAAAGCTAATTTTTTACTGAAGATCCTTGTAAAGCTACAGCGTTGCATTACAAGGGGAGAGAGCAAATGACTCATTAGCATCGGTGCGTGCTCAATAAAAGGTAGTTTTGGGGGGGGGGTTAATAATTTTAAAAACAAACAAACTTTTAAACAAAAATGTTTGGCATTATTTTCATTATTAACTAATTAAAAACAGCTGAAAGTGATAAAAATTTCGAACTAACTTTAACTGGTATTAAATACGACTATTACTCTACTATTATTAACTATTATAACTAAATTTTTGTAATTTACATTATTCTTTGATACGTTACTTTATTATTGTGTTTATATTAAAACGTGTTATTCACTGTAAATAGAAAGACATTTTCAATATTCGTCCGAATTTTATTTTTAACACAATACGTTGACTGGTATCCACAAGACAGTGGACAGCATCTACTCGACTTATTATTTAAGTAAATTCCGAAGTTCTTCTTTGAAACAAACATTAACTCACACTCGGAACCAAAATCTTTGGTATCAACAACCCACAACTTAGATGACAAATTAAGACCACCACTGCATTCTTGGTCATTTAACAGTGGAACGTCGAGCCACTGAGGAAGCCTCAAACAGAGAACGGCGAAACGTGAACGGGTCTGAAACAAAAATAAAACGTGTGTCAAACACAAACAGTACAAGCCGTGGGCCAAACAGCATTGATCTTAATATATTACAAACTTGGTAATCCGAATTAAATGAGACTGGGGGGGAGTACGGATTATCAAACATCCGGTAGCTGAACATTACAAAGTACGGTAACAGCAAAAACGATTAATTTTGATAACCAAGCTTTAGATTAGCGTATATGGTTTTCTATGCAGTATATTATTGCATTTGTTTTTGAAATATAGAAAGCAAATTCACGTTTTACTACTGTATTACTTATTTACTGTCAAATGGGACTTCACTGAATCCATTCCCAACCGGTATCTCATCCTACAATATATTTTTAACAAATTGCGTGCTTTTGGTCCCGTATGAAAAAAATTTCTCAAAACTTAAATTAATAAAAAATTATCTAAGATAAACAATGAGCGAAAAAAGACTGAAAAACTTGGCCATTTTGTCTACAGACAGAATGACCGCATCTTGTTTGGATTTTGATAGATAAATTCAGTAAAATAAAGGCTCGAAAACATAAGTTAAATTTTATCTAAATTAATTGTAAGTGAATAGAACTTTGACTTCGACTTTTCTCCTTTTGTGTCTTACATTTCCTGCTTCGTTGAAATCTATAAATAATGGAAAAATATTTAGAACTATAATACTATAAAACTATAAAATATACAGGTACACGATAAAAAAACCTAGATGGCCCTCATAATGAAAGGCCACCCTGGACTTTGGCCAACCTTTGTCCGTCACTGCCATAAGGATTTTTATTAACTACGAGTTGCAGAAAATCTGTACGAAACAGTCGTGAGAAAGTAAAAATTAATTTTTTCTCCGAAACAGTCAACCAGACTGGCATAATGTAGCCTAGATTAAGTGTCGTGGTGGCGAGGAGGGTAGAGCACTAGCGTGGCGTGGCGTGACGAAGGCTGTAGCATAGCAGACAGGTGGTTCCCTGTCAGCAGGTGATCTCACACCTCGTCCTCCGGGCAAATTAATCAGCACTTTGCGCTGCGCCGACATTCGTTCTACTAATAACACGCGTTTCATAATAAATACGACAAGAAACGTTTATTTCTTTTTTAAACTGGTCTTTTTTACTACAGCAATTTTGTAACAAAGTATTACGATAACAACCTTAATTAGATTTCATTTTCTGTGTATTAGTGGAGAACACTGTACCTGTTTGGCTACTCTGTGCTAGTGACTCCCGATAGCTGTAACTAACTCTTGACAGACTAACTTCTTTCTTTCAATTGCAGTTTGTGATCTGTTCAGTTTATTACTTTAAAGGACAAGAGTAAGTTTAATAAGTGAAAACTACTTAACGTCCACATGGGCATGCGCTCACATATATCGGTGCATAGTATGTGTGTGTGTGTGTGTGTGTGTGTGTGTGTGAGTGAGAGAGAGAGATAGAGAGAGAGAGAGAGAGAGAGAGAGAGAGAGAGAGAGAGAGAGAGAGAGAGAGAGAGAGAGAGAGAGAGAGAGAGTGAGAGAGAGATATTTATAATACCATTTGCATAAATGCAATACTGTAATATAATTAAATATAACTACATAAGTAAATAACGAATATAATATACATGATACAGCCTATGTTCAAACGAGCGAAACGATCTCCACCGTTTTAACATTCTGTTTGGTGTATGTCTGGCGATAATTCTTGAATGCATCAATTGGCTTTCGTAAAACGTGCCAAGAGTATCCACACATTTACACGACACACCCCTATTGTTTCCGAGATCGATCCCACAAAAAATAGAGGGGCGGGAGGCAAAAAGTGAGGGATCGAAATTTTTAAAACCAAATTATGAGGACTGTCAAATTAAAGAGACTATCAATCAAAATTTGAATATAGTGTTCAGATATGGAAACTGAAAATTTTTGGGACATTAGGACCAAAGAGATACTCAACAATGTGGAAAAAATCCATGCTGTGTATCAGACTAAAGATGATCTTGACCGATATCTGAATGTAGTGTTCACTCTGAAAAATGTTTAATTTAGGGACTACATAACATAAAATGGACGTCAACATTTTAAGAAAATTTTAAACGTCTATGCGGCCATCAAGATATGAGAAATTTTACTAAAAATACAAACTCGGAGTCAGTAATATTTCAAAAAAATTTAATCTCTCTAAACCCTTGCAAAATTTGACCGCCTTCAAAACGTTTGTAAACTATGCTTGGATAGTATTGCCACGTAAGTTTTACGTATCGTCACGAGCTATGTATATTTTTGAAGTGTATTAAATATAGGGCTATATATATATATATATATATATATATATTGTAATAAAATAAATATTAGTGTAAGTGTGTTGATGATATAAGAGATTGTGATTGTGAAGTTCGACTCCGATGTAAACAAGCCCCGCTGTTTGGGCTAGTCAATTTGTAATAAAATAAGTAAATTGTAATATAATATGTTTAATTGGTGTGTAATTGGTGTGGCTCTCGACGTCTTACTGGCCTGAAACACTTCCTTAAGTTTCCCAGCTGGTCGAGTCCCAATGGTAGCAAGACCGGTCGAGTAGCGTAAAGTTGATGAAGAAATATATATGCTCAGCTTCACCGAAAGTTTCAAAACAAAAATTATTCTTTGAAGAAAATTAAAAAAAAATTATGTTTATAAAAAAAAATAATAAAAAAAATTTTAATTTTATTAATTAATTAATTAGGATCAATTAATTAATATAGGGCTGTGAAGTTTTAAACAGTGTAATGCTCTTCTGAAAATTTTTATTAAAGTTTTAGTATAATTTAAATAATCTATCACCACTCATAAGACTGTCTGTAAACCAATCGATATTTGTTTACCTTTCTATTTTTTAGGTTATCTTCACTTACGGGTGGTAAAGTCCTTGTAGATTATCAATTAGAATTATATTATTGGTAATTAGTATTATTGAAGAAATAAAGAACTATTAAGTATTGAAAAGTATTAATGTTTTATTAAGTAACAGCAATATTGACTCTTATCGATTAGTATCGATTCTCAGGATATCGAAAAAAGTTACAAGTATATGTTATAAAAATTATATAGGGTTCTTTAAACAGCCAGTTATTACCAAAGTCAGAGAAATCGGGCTTATATTTAAAAAGTATAACGTTACAATCAAATTAATAGTTATTAATAAACACAGACATTGAATAATAAATTGTAAATATAATAATTGTTTTCACCAAACAGCTGTGATGAACCAAGAAGAGGCACTGGGATGGTCAAAGCAAATGGCCGCCGTCAAGTTGATCAAAATGTGACTCGTCCCTGCTGCGTTCCAAATAATGTATTTTGACGCAATATTTCTGTTCTCGTGTCCGCAAATCTCTTGTTATATGTTGTGTAGTGACTGGTGTAGTGATTCTGGGTTGTATTTAGTGTATCTGTATAATTATTAGTTCAAACACTTTCTCCGATTCCGTCACTAATTTGGTTTAATGTATTATACAGTTTTCTAGTGTTTTATGGTGTTTTTCGGAGTAGATTTATATTGTTCTGTGTTATGGAGTGTTACTTGATCGTTTCTGTTATAATATGATAGTTTCAGAAGTATTTTACAAGTCACTCGCGATTTCACAATAACTCACTATACACTCGCTTTGTATGACGATTATAGGTTAGGTTATCCACGTTTTCACACGTATGTCATGTTAACCGTTCAACTACCAATAATTAACTAACTGTTTCCTTCAGTTTCAATTAAACTCTTAGCCCATATAATATGATCCTTAACATTGTTCAAAAATATTTTCACATCCTGTGTACATTTTACTATTTCACTATATGAATGCCTAAACTTTGGTTATTTGTCAATTTTATTCACTAGATTTGATTTAAATTAATCTTTCAGTTCATTCTGGTTATTTTCAGATTAAATAATGCCATTTTATAGTGTTTTCTGTCCAAAAAATAGTAATTTTACTTTCAGTTTGGGTATACTCTGAAGAGTCCAAAACATCAAAATTTACTTCCTGTCATTATATAAATTCAGCCATTTTATCAGTTATATTTAATATTAATAATCCTATATTGTATTAAAAGGTTCCTATTCCCTTATTTTCTGGTAATTAATTGAATTAGTTGTATTCTGAAACATTATTCTGAAATATATGACTCCCATGTCTAAATTTCTGAGTTTAGTCATTTTATTTTTATTTATAATTCTGAATATAATTTATTAAAATCTCTCTAAATGGTATGTGCAATTATATGGCATGATCTCAAGTTTATTTTGTCTAAACCCCTTTTGTTTATTTGCTTTTAAATGAGTAATTTCTCTGTTTTGATGAAGTTTGGTTTCCATTCTTTTGGCCTATGATTTTTTTTAACAATTTTTCTTACAAAATAATTTACAAACAATATATGATGTGTGATACCCTCTCTGACTTTTTACAAATAGTATTATAAATTAAACATGTTTTCAAATTACACAAAAACAATTAGTATTGGTTACAATACAAACAATAGTTAACACAAAATAAAGAACATTTTTTTTAAATAAATGGTTGTCTTCAAATCAGACATTTTGCAACAAAATTCCCATTTCCAACATGGAAATATGGTTTACAACAAAGGTTTTGTACTAACTAACATCTTAATTACTCTCTACTATTTACAAGTGGTAATTATTTTTATAGTTCTGATGTTAGTTGTTTCAGACCCAAACAAATGGCCTTATATCTAAAACATTTTTAAACATTCTTGTACTATATACATTAAAACCTTATATTTATATTCTTATTTCTAACTATTATTATAAGTAGGATTCTACAGTTTTTATACAGTCTTTTATACCTTGTCTTTGGGGAATTGTACCCTGTCATTAACAAATAAATAGTATGAACCGTTCACAAAGCACTATGAAATCTGTTTTTCTTTTTTCATGTAAAACAAAAATGTTATTTTAAACAGATTCATGTCTTATGAACAACATATTGTCACCGTACATATTTTAAGTAATTGAAAAATGCATATTTCATTGCATCCAATGTTTGTGATTGCCAAGAATGAAACACAAGGTTCATTTTTTATAATACCCAAAACTATCACTGGTTCACTTTGCACTTATATATTATGTTAATGCTAAATGGTCGTATAGTCTTATTAACATAATAAATTGGTTAGCGTTTTTTCAATGGAGATTTGTTCCATGGGTACTATATTATTGTTTCATCTTAGTTCACAGGAAACTTTTACTTTGTTCACTTCTCTCTCTTAAATTTATATACATGTGGTTTTTATTTCGTTATACTTTTGTTTTTAGATATATATTTTGGGGATATAGGGATTTGGGTGTCTTTTATAAGAGCATGACGTCTTCTTCAGGATGCTGCCCTCTTCTTCTTTCTTCAGTCTTCTTTTCTCCTGCCTTCTGGGACTGGTATCTTCTCCATCTGTTCTTGATGCCATCAGGTTTCTTGGGATCTTCTCCATCTTCTTCTTTAATTCAGAAATACACAACCTGTATTGGTTGATCTTGGCTTATTTTAGGGTTTCTCTTTTATTTATTCTCCCTCGTTGTGGGTTTGGTCATATTGTGTACTGCTTTGTTATTTACTATTTTACCTTCCTGGGTTATACCTTGAAAACCTTTGGTTATAAGACTGGTTTTGGATGACTCATCACTAGTAACTCCTTTTATTTTAACTTGTATTTTCTTTATAATAATGATTTCTTTCCACAGTTGCTATGAATTAATCTATTTATATTAAACTTAATGCTTTCTTCCAAATTTAAATATTATAACTTCATTATTCTAATGATCAATTGCCATTCAATATTATGCTTATATCTGTCACGCTACAATATATATATATATGGAAACGTATATAAAATTAATTGCTAATACTATATTTGTCAGTTAGGCAAATTTTCAAAAGCGTAAATTGAACAATAACATTAACTGGAATTTTTAGTGTTTACTGTGCGATTGATTGCTTTACAATTGTTTTTATACTAAAAATTATAGATTAGTGTTATCACACACACACACACGCCAGTAATGTGTGTGTTACATAACTATATAACATACAATCCAACACGCGGAACGGATTTCATTGGCACGATGGAGAATTTAAAATATGCACAATCAATTTAAATGAATAGTTCAAAATACAAAAATCCAAGAGTAGAGCGAATCATATTTATCGATGTGTAATACCGACTAATACTATTATTATGTTAAATATTTCAGAAACAAAGCTTAAGTTTTTGATTGAATTCTCATTAAGGCAAAAATTGTTATCTTAATTTGATTCTTTGCTTGGTTTCATAGCTTTTGGAAGAAGAAAAATTGCATACGTATATTTTCACCCGTTCTGAGCTGTCACGCTAAGTAACACTGTATATTACTTCGGCACAATTTTACCAAAAGGTTGCGTCGCCTGCAATAATACGTATAATATTATATGTATCCTACATGTTTGATATTAGGCCTATTTAAACATATATGTGCATGTTTACATTAACTCTGTTCGCACGGCTCTTAAATAGTTAGACAATTACGAGGCAATATTTTTGGTTGTCTGGGTAATTTAATGGTTCCTGATATGGTACTTAACAGCTTGTTGAATCCATATTGTTCCTTATCTCCTTCAAGGCCCCAACAATTCTCTTGTATTCAAAACCCCATAAACAAAAATACCCAAGTGGATAAGAAAAATGTTTTATTAACTTATTATTTATTTACTAAGCCGTACGTATTGTTCAGTTTCAATATTTTCATGTAATAATCGACGTAACCGATTACAATGTATATACCCGCGTTATCCTAAGTGCTTGTAAGAACTGTTCTTTGAATCAAATGGAAGTGAAGAAGAGAGGCGGACATTTTCATGATTTTATTTCAAATTTTCTCGAAGCATTTTGAGACTGGTAAACGATAATGGACTCTGGAGAATCAAATTCAACCGTGAATTATACCATGAATGTAAGAGTCATACGCAGGCTATCAGAATTTTCTAGGGGTATTTAGAATACGCGATGGGGATTGAGTAGCGTAGAAAACAGAAGAGGAAAAATGGGTAGCAAAAAGTACTCAAAGACCGACAAAGAAGAACAGGGAAGGAAGGAATCACACAGAATACGTACACTAGAGTTCAGGGGCGTATTTACGGGGGGGGGGGCGAACTTGACCGACCGCCCCCCAGAGGGTCGAAAAAGATGAAGAAATTTGTTATCTCTTATTTTGTTAGGCTATTATATATTATTTTTTTCAGATGTGTACGCTAATACAGTAGTAGCTATTTTTTAAATATACAAACAGGTTTATTACACAGCATTATGATATACGTTTGAAATATGAAATATAGAGAAATCAGTTCAGTCAATAAGTATCTTTTAACAATGCTTCAATGTCGCGTATTTGTATTTGTGTTATTACCGATTACTTTAATGGGATTCATTTCAAGATGTCATGGGACATCTCATTTAGAATGGGACTGAAGGAGACGAGGCTAGACTTAAATCCAATTTCCGATGTCTTTTTGTAATACAGTTATTGTATTTTATACAAACACACTGTTCCATCGCGGAACATGGGAAGTCCACAAGTTGTCCTCATCTGACCCGGTTGTTGATGGTTAGATTTATCCCAAACATTTCCCCAGCGTTTTCCTCCTTGAAGATTGTTCATACATATGACATCTTCGGGCGTCGTCCGCTGCTTGACGCTAGATGTCTCTACCGGTTGTCTAAGGGTATGGTCCAGCCAAATACTTTTTCTTTTTCTACTTTATTTTATTTTTCAATCGGTTTCTGGTTTGTTCGTATCCAGAGTGCTGTGTTGGTGATCTGGTATGACCTGAAAAAACTCTTAATATTCATTCTACTTAGACGTCTGTTTATATAAATCTGGATTTTCCTGGTAAAAACTTTTATGACTAGCCTAGTCTCACAGCTATATAACTGGACAGATTTGACATTGGAGCCGTAAATACGAACATTAGCATTCATTAGACTACTGTGTTGAATTCTAGATTGTTAAAATATTTTTTTTAGTTTTCCAAACAACTTTCTGACTTTTGTATCATCACTTCAACATCACGCTAGGTGTCTCCACCTAATACTACGATTTTTTCTCCTGTTTCACCTATTTTATTGAGACTATTTCATTTATCAGTTCATAGAGCGAGCGTCCTGTGGTCTATTCTACTTAAAAAATAATCACTTTGTTCTTGTGATGCATGTCGTCACTTGAAGTCAGATGGCTTCATTCTTGGCTTCACACACAAGTTCACTATCGTCTAGAAGTTGCAGCATGTCGACATTCTGGAGTTTATGCAGACGTTTCTCTTGCTTCTTGGCGAACCGCTGAACTTCATCTTCGACTGAAGCAACCATCAAATCCATGTGGATGTTCTCATTTTGTATGTACCGTGGATCATTAACAATATAGCTTGTTTTGAAATGTCTCGATCATTTTGTGTTACTCTATACGTCCAGACAGGTTTAAGGATTTGTTTATATACCAACAGTTTATTTTGTACAGACAACTGAGAATGTCGCCCGAGAGTCAGTACATTTTTCTGAATTTTTGAGCTATTTCGGTTCTTTTCTTTTTTCGTCTACCTTGCAGCATAACTTGGCATCTAATGTCATGCCTAAGCACTGTTTTCATGTGGTATCACTTGTTGGTGAATAACCACAGGCAGGTAATTAATTTTTTTATAAGTGAAATTAACGTGCATTGACTTGCCCTCATTTAGTGTTATCTGCCATCAGTTCTACGATGGAAGAAAAGCAACAACAATGTGACATTTTTAATGAGGTAATTGTTTACGCAGATTGATACAGTATTTTGAGTGTTCGGAGAAACCTGTATTGTTTTCTTTGTATATTCACTTTCAGACTCATTTTATGAGTTTCCTGTTGAAGACGTTTTATCTGTAGTTTCATTTCTGCTATACATCATCGTCCGCATAGTCTAGATCTTCTAATCGCCTGAATAAACCACCGCCTAATTCCTCTAGGTGCGTAAGTCGCCTTCTCCATTTATTTTATTTATTTCGCAGTTGCTCCTTCTTTTGTGTTTGACAAAAAAAGGTAATCATCATAACGAGTTGTTAGACACCGTGTCCACATCACCTTCCCTACAACTTTCTTTGCTTCAAGTAGTTGTCTAAACCGATTTTTCTCGCCAGGCTTTCGGTTTCCTTTTGTCCTCATCTAACTCACGAAACTGATCTAACTATAATAAAGATCGAGCGTATCTCTTGTTAAGACGTTTTGTGTCTATGAGCTCTTAATGCAATCAAATCTATTTCGGTAACAAAGCTTTCTTTGAACAACTTTTAAGGAAATGAAAAAAATAGCTTTATGTTTCCATTTTTGGGTAATAGGTAATATGTTCGCTTTATGTCGCTCTAGAGATAAGAGTTTTTTATTGCGACATAAGAAGCGAAATAAGCCAATAAAATTTAATGGCAAGAGAAAGACTTTCCGGAACCAGCTACCAAAGTCGAAATTAATTCAATGGGTAACAAATTAATAAAACAATTTGTACATTCCAGTGTGTTCCACTTAGTCGAATTTATCAATGCAGAGATTATTTTTATTTATGTCATAAACAACCTCGATTGATTGGATCGGTGTTTGGCAGTTTAGTTGTGCTACAGAGACTTCTGCTCTGGCTAGTGTTGTTGCAGGCATTCGTATCGTGAATAGAGCTAACGATTTACGGAACATAATGAACATCTGCGGTTACTGTGAATAGTGCTAATAGATCAACGCGAATGTGAAAAGTAATTGTTTAATTAGATGTGACTTTCTAGATTAAATGTGAATTAGATTCTATACAATAGAATTTACTGTAGCACAAACTTGGATACTACTATCAAGTGGTCACAAGAAAATCAATATTTTGGAAATATAATACTGACGTTGACTAGTTAGTGATCTTGAGTAGATAATCGAGCATACGCCATTTTAGAGGAGTTACTTGGGCGTGAATCTAGACGGTACGCTTAGGTGGAAAGAATATGTCAAGATGAAACATCTAATAAAATTTTTGAGTATGTCAACTTGGAATAAAATTTAAGAAAATATGGGGCTACTCGTCAGACATTCTGAGCTGTCACTGCATAATAAACTACAAAGAAGTTGTTATTGTACAAAGAAGTTTTGATACCAACATGGGTTTGTGGTGTGCTACTTTCCGGATGTACAAAGAAATCCAACTTTTCAAAATAAAGTGCTTCACAGTGTTGTTTATGCACCGTCGCGGTCGTTTACAAGAATTTATGACATCCATCGAAATCTGAAAATGCCTACGGTTACTGACCAGACTGAACGGCTTATGGCTAAATGTGAACAAAAACATCTTAGACAGGTGTATTACAACTGCTCGATAATGCTAGATTTGTTCGGCGGTTGCAAAGACAGAAACCGTTTGAACTGGTGTAGGCAAGTGAAACGTTTAAAGAAATATCTGCGCATTGACAACGTATTTGCGTATTTGAGTTCTCAGCATACTGTTGCTCCAGCGTGATAATCAGCCGAATCTACGCCGCCTGTCTTCGTCCCATCATGACCTACACCCATCCCATCCTGCTAACTGCTGATCCTACCCGCCATAAACCCTACAGAATCATTTACCTCAGACCTCCCAAAACCAAAACCAGTAACAACACTCTGTATGCCCTCAATAAACTCTTTCCAAATCTAGACTCTTTGTTTTATAAATTAAACTCGAAATATTCCACTAAGCAACGTGCATCCATCCAATCCATCGCAGCCTCCATCAACAGAACTATCCGGAACTTTCACAGACCTATTCGAACTTCCTCATAAACCCTTTTCTAACTATTGCTGATGAGCCTCCTCCTAGGAATCCTCATCGACACCGACACTAGGGCCACACATCACACATACTGCACCTTCCATCATTCTTAAACTCCTAACTCCTTAAATGTTCCTATCATCACACTCTAGCTTTTGCCCTCTTCTTTGTGTACCTCGCCTATACCTTGACGCTGCATTGATGCTCCCCTCCATCTTTAGCGTCCTATGCTACACGACCCCGTCTTGGCTGTTCATTATAGTTTTTATTTCGGCACTCCCATCAGCATCTTCGGACACTTCATTGACACACACACACATACACACCCACACATTACTCTTTCTCCTGAGTGCCTCCACTTTCTCCGCCTCCGGTCCGCTCTGACGTATGTCTCGTCTCAATGTTTCCATACGGCTGAAGGGGGCTTTGTCCCAGATCAGCCCGAGACTTGTCCCTCGGGACAAGCTTCAAACTACTCGAAAAAAAAGACAACATGTAGGCTATACGTTGTAGTGAGGAGTGCGCCAATGGGAACGCATCCCAAACATTCCTGAAATGCTTATTAGATAAAATTGCTTGACTAACTATTTGCAATATAAATAAGTGAAAATGTCTTAGAGGAGTTAAAATTTAACCAACGGTTATCATCAACTACAGGTGCTAAAATTTTAAGTTACTTTGGTCACTTCACGAGAATAAAATATAAGACGCAAGTGAATAATAAATGTAAGTTCGCTAGCAAAGAAACAAGAGGTCGGTTACCAAGTGATTTGCTGAATCAAATAAAACGTCTGACTGGGAAACCCATGGCACGAGGCTCAAGATCCAGCGTGTAGTGGTAATCAGTTGATCAGACTATTATACGCCTCGTATGTTAATCAACACGACCCTTCAACTATGGACTCTGTGAATAAAAGAATAATGTTTTCTTATATGTACAGAGTGTAACGTAAAAGGTATACATATTCTGATTCTATGCATCAGTATAAGAAAAAACTTCATATAAACATCTTGTTTTCCGTCTGGCCGTAATTTTGCGTTTTGTAAGAAAAACTTTATATCTCAAGAAAGGACTGAGACAGCTTAATGAACTTTGGTACACACGTTTACATTAATATTTATTAAAAATAAAAAATGACCATTATTTTGTGACCTCAAATTTCAAAATAGCAGCCACTTTAATTTTTTGATCGTCAATAGCGCTGTAAATTTTAATTTCATCAAATGTGGTCTATATGTGAAATTTAACCATCTTACTGTGAACACAACATCTTGTTTGTTTAAAATTTTCAACAGATAATGGAGTTATGCCTGAAAACAGCCTATCTATAAGTGCTGCGTACTTGATTTTTTTGCTCCAGTAGGCTATAGGAAAAATGTATTTAAAGTTATTACTATGTCTTCAAAATTAACTCAGTAGCAATAATTTACAACGTAAAGGGCCAATTTTCAATTAAATTAATGACTTAACATGATTTAACTACAGTACAGTACTTACACGTCATAATTTGCATGACAAGAATAAAATTATTTTGAATTAATGGCATGTTTCGATTTGTAGTTTTAAAGTTCATACATGAGACGCATATCTGACATTGCAGAAAAACTGCAAATAGCTATTCTCGACAATTAAGTGATAAACAATGAGTAAAGAAACAGAAGCAAATGGAATTTAAGAACTGCCTTTAGAAAAGAAACTGATTATATTAATAGATAAATTCCACGTGTTAAAATTGAACTCACTAAAGCAAACGGATTATATATAATTTCGAACATTATAAATTGAAACACCTTTTACCTTACCTTACCTTGTTGTATAGGCAACGAACTGGTGGGTCTTCGGATCGTCATTTGATTAATATTAGCGAGTTTGAGCGTAATAGGTCGTTCGTTTTTACAGAGTTTGACAACTAAAGTTCATCGCAACCAAGATGACAAGATAGCAAATTTAAACACTCAGACATCCGTTTTGGTCGATTACGGACTAGAAAACCTAACACTTAATACATCCGTTTGGTAATTCATTATTATAGATAGAATA
Organism: Magicicada septendecula; assembly: GCA_034769895.1. Lineage (NCBI taxonomy): Eukaryota > Metazoa > Arthropoda > Insecta > Hemiptera > Cicadidae > Magicicada > Magicicada septendecula. Next base: position 171,008,907 of record CM068368.1, on the reverse strand, counting down.
ATAAATACACAAGTGGTTTTAATTTGGGACCTGTTCTTCACTTAGACGTTTTATGCAGATAACGAGTGACAGTTCGACCGGGAAGTAATTACTTCAGATGAATGCCACCTGTTGGATAATGGAAGCTGTATAGTGTTTTTACTCCTGACACGCGCACATGCACGCGCGCCCAACGTACTTCCCGTTGGCAACGTTAAGATGGATGTATGCAACCGACAGATGCACAAATAGCGCCTTGTCAGGTCCGACGTTAATTTATTGGGTTCCCATCTGTGTCTTGCGCACTTTGTTCCGAACTTCAATTACCGGTGACACAATTATACGGGTAACACATAATTCTGTTCAAACATCACTAACAAATAGGTAGGCCTATATTCAATTAAACTGCTTATCAAGTACGAGATAATTAACAAGCTATTTCTATACGACTATTGTCTAGTAAATACAAAAACACTTCGAAATACTTTAACTTTAGTTCGTAATAACTCACTAAAATAATAACAGAGTCCTTCATGGAAAGTTCCCGAAAAATAAATGTCGCCAACTCGAAAATCACGTCTAAAACAACTAACCTTATTTTAGATTAGATGATAAGAGATTGTGTGTGATTTAAGAAGCCGAAATACCTTAACATCCTGCGTCACAGCTTACTGATAAATAAGAGTAAGAGGAAAGTTACCTTATTTGAAGTTGTCAGTCTCCTCCACTAAGGTATTATTTGGCAATAAAAGGAAAGATTGACGCAATGCTAGAGAAAGAGCCAATATTGAGTTGCTTAGATCAACTTAAACAATACAAAACGTGTCACTGAAGATTTCCACAACCACATTAGTTTTCCAAATGAATAACCAGTAAGAATAAAGCATCTATATGACACATACAAGCTACTCCTCTCTACTGATATCTTAATACCTTTTGATTCCATTTTGCCATATGGAAAACATTTTTATAGATTAAAAAATCGTATGGAAATCACGTTACAATTACAAAATCGAAATGCACATTACTGAACATAACTAGTTAAACAAATACTACAAAAAAGATTATAATTAAATGAAACAAGAACCATTTTAAATATCTGAGACTTTCTTAACACATATATGTTAACATAACTTGTTTATGTACCTGCTGATATAACTGTTAGTATAAATGTTAATATTATTAACTAATGTAACAGCTTTGAATTTTTATTTAAACTGGCTAAATTATTTATTTGCTAACGTGTGTTAGCAAATAAAAATCGTATTAAATAATAAAAATCGTATGTGTTTTTGTTATAAGTCATTCATATAAAAAATAATATACTTACACGATTATTATAATTAAATCAACCACTGTATTAACAAGTAAATGTCACGAAAATCTGAAGTCTTTCTGTTTAAATCCGCTATTGTTTTATTTAATTACAAAATATTTTTTATACATTCTATAACTCTTTATGTAGACTACCAGAACAATGAACACTGATAAGTCCATCATGAACTGACACGAAGAGAATGCGGTTCAGTCACAATTAGGCTGTACATTTTTTCTACAATTATGACCTCCATTTTTAAAACCGATTTACCAAGATATTCGAGAAATGTTGATTTTTGCAAATGAGATTTTCACAAACTTTCGGAATTGGTGATCACGCAAATTTTGTATTATTTTATTTAAGATATATAGGCCAATGGTCTATCAACACGCAAGATTTTGTTTAGTTTGAAACGACTGTAAGATTAAAACTTTAACGACTGCACTGATAGTTAAACTTACATTTCTCTGTTTACTGTATGATTCCGAAGCAATTTCGTGAGACGTAAGTGAGTGGATGATGTTATAGGCCTATAGAATGTGTCCATTGTTACACCTCATCCCTCAAACACGCTTCGTATTTTTAAGTGTGATTTGGGGTAGACCAGAGAATTGGCGGCCTATGTCGCTATGTTCTTAACCCCCTCCCAACACACACACACAAGTGTCAACATTGTAGTTTAAACGTATATCTAAAGTACAGTTGTGTAAATAATATAAAAAGTCTTAACCATTTGGTGCAGACAATATAGTTAAAAGAAATGAAGCATATAACACATCCACCAGATTCTATGCACTTTAGATTAGTTTCAGGCGCCTTTTTTGCCTGTACAGTAGTTACTGTAGTGTGTGTGTATGTATTGATGTAGACATTGGCATCTTACGTGTAAGTGTCAATTACTTGAAGCTGCAATATCTGCCAGATATTTGTTTGAAGACAGACATATGGAAGCTTTCTGTCGGATGAAAAATTAGCTTTTGTAATACCTACCGTTCAGCCAGTGATATAACATGCATTTATTCTCTTGATAACTCCATCATGGAAGAACATAACCTTTTCTGTGTTACTTAAAATATTTTTGTTAGATCTTTTATTCGTCCACTTACTGTCACTCCTCCGTCTCTCCCCGCCACACTCACATTCTCACACCCCGTCTCTCTTTCACACTTTGTCACTGCTGGTTCCTCTTGTTTGGCTGATCGGCGCCATCGCTTACGGTGTTGAAGAAAGCGCTTATAGAATGTGTTACAAGCAAATGACCTACCCCGAAATCCCAGAAGACGTGTACCAATAATAAATATGAAGCAATGACGTAATACGTAAGAAATGTAAACAAATAGCAAGGTCACTGTTGCCACACTACTACTACTACTACTATTACTACTAGTAGTACTTACCTTCGTCTGAAACAGATGGGAGCAACGCAGAAGATCGCTGCAAGAGGACACTGGGCAGGAAATTTTCCCGGATAACACCGTCGAAGCGATGCTTCGAGGGGAAAACACCTAGAACTGTGTGGCACGCTTCGCAGAAGAGATTCTTCGGGCGAAGAAGATAGATAACATAATATAGAAGAAGAATAACAAGCCAGACCTAAGCCCTAGGGCTGAAAAACAATAGGCTTAGCCCGAAGTAATGTGTCAAGTAGTTTCCTCTAGAAGAGGAAAGGGAGGTGGTTTTTTAGTGGGTCGGGTACAATACCGAAATTCACAGATCCCGGAAGTGTCCATCCTTTAGGAAATTTGTTCGGAGATTTTTCCACCTATCCTCGTAAAAAAGTTATAATTATATATTACGTTCATGTAACAATATAAATGAATATACATATTATTTTAAATTATAGCCTATATTAATTAAATTCTTAATAAACCTATTATTCATATAGGTATATTAATATATAAGTTATTAGTTATAAGTTGTTATTATTATTCAATTCATTTGAGAACGATCCTTAACTTTATAAGAAAATCAATATGGAAAGGTTTAATAATGCATACAAGTTCAAATATTTTCACAGATTTACAATAATTCCACTTGAATAAATCCTTCGATCAGAAATCTCCGTCTATCTCTGACTTCTCCATCTTCATATCTTCATACGGTAACTCGAATTTTCCCATTGTCTGTTCTAAATTATAGTTTCAGGTATTTAAAAGTTATTAGTTCTAATCTTTTCTCTTATGGATCTTCCAGTCCGCTGTTCTCCAGAAACCCATTTCAATTATTGTTAATTTATCCCCGTCTTATTTGTATATATCTCTGCTCTATACAGAAAAGTAGTTTCTACGATCGTTTTAAATATCAGCCAAGGCTTCAATTTGTTGCGTACGTACTAACTGAACGAACGAAGAGAGTTCTCAGTTTTTAGATCGATCCCTCCAAAAATAGGTGGATGGGAGGGAAATATTTGGGGTGAGGCAAAATTGTGAAAAATCGCAAAAGGCCAAGTGGGGTATCAAATTGAAGGAAATTTAAACCGCGGTCTAAATACCGTTCATTTTTGATAATTTCCAAATTTTTGGACATCACGGTCTAAAAAGTGGGTGAAAATTTTGAAAAAATCGCAGAAATTCATTGTTGGTGTCAGACTAAAGAGAATTTTAACTGACATCTGAATGTAGTGTTAAGTTTTATAAATTTTAAAATTTTGGGACCCCAGGGCCCAGAAAAGAGAAAGTAATTTTAAAAAATTGTAAAATCCAACAATGTCAGATTAAAAGGAACTGTAACCCAAGTCCGAATGTTTCGAATTTTAGTGTTTATTGTATGATTATATGCTCTACAATATTGTTATGTTACTGAAGAAGTAGTAGAGAAATTGGGATTTTTGTAATCTTTCCCATAATTGAAAAATTGTCTAATATCGAAATTTATGTAGTAATAAATGTACTTTGTTTAAAACAGTGACAGAGTTTTGCAGGTCAGGGAGCATGCTAGTTACAATAAATGTCACTATTATTTATTAACATTACCAACTAGTTTATGTCACGTTACACCGTTAAATTATCTCTAGCAGTAATATTCTATGCCGATACTTCAATAGCCGAGTCAATATCTTCTTCAGTGAAGTCTTCGCTCAGCGTGCGTGGCGGTTTACCGAAGCAGCCAGCCGTTTTGTATTTCTTAAAAATTGGCAAACAAAGTGTATAATAAAATAAATTTGGAAGACGAACGTCGGACGCTCAGTGACGGTAAACACTGTCGTAAGGGTACATAAATTAGGAGTGACTGCAATCGGGCAAACAAGAATCTGCAGCTACTGCTGCTGGTGCTGCTGCTGCTGTGTAGCCGGCTGATATCAATTGCGGCACACGCGGCTGTCAAAACAAAACCAAACACGGTCGCGTGCTGTAAGGGTTAGCGTCGCTCTCTTTCAATTACTGCCGCACTCACGCGCGCACGCGCACACTTATTATTATCATTGAGTATTGCCTCTCGCCAGATAATGAACATAAACAATGCCGGGTAATAGACAAAGTGCATTCATTCACTCATTCATTACTGGATACTCTATGCGTTCTTAATTTAATAATCGTTGAAACGAAATTTAGTTAGGTCTGTAGACAATGCAGTCCTAAGATGCAAATACTCGTACGTAGGTAGACGTACTAGTGGCACGCTGTGAGAAAATTTCAAAACAAAGAAACTGTCCAGTTTTGTGTCCAAGTTTTCCGAACGTGTGAAACCAAAGTTGCTGACATGTGGGATCTTAACAGCCAATCAACAACAACAACAACAAAATAAATAAATGGAGGGAAAAGCCAAAAGTTGACGGAAAAGGGTTTTGGGTCCGAAATTTGCACACGTGTAAAAGCAAAGTTGCTGACACGTAGGTTTCCATGTGAAGTTTGCTGACTATTCTCGCTGATGGAATATTTCAGTTATTTTTTTATTTTTTCCTACTATTGTTATATTCAGGAGTTTAATACCTCAAATGTAATTGCGCATGTATTTGTTTTTCAATTTCAGGCACTTTAGAGTTTCTCTGTTTTCAAATTTTCTCACAATCTTACATGTTATGAACAGTAGATCCGAATGGTAATAACGCCCACAATTTTTCTGCATTATGTATAGTTTCACTGTCCGCTATTCATCAGAGAGAATAAATTACGACAGATCCTAGCGTCAAACCGCAAAGTTTTATGTTCTTCCCTCTCCCTGAGTCTTTCTTTGTAAGGTTTTGTTCGTTTCAACTTCCTCAGGCCTCGGTTTTCTCCAGTGGCCAGTTTACAGTGTCTGCCTTCCACCAACAATTAGGCCTACCATATTTTTCAGATATGTTTACCATTCTTCTTTCCTGAACGACTGTCATTCCATGAATTCTCCTGTCACCTGCCAAAGTGTTCCACGTGCGTTGAACGTGTAGATACGACTTAGGGATGTAGGCCTATATGTTCATTTAACAACCGAAGCCAGTTCTCAGTTTTATCTCGACCGTTTGTCTGTCTGTTTATCTATTTGGCGTATGTGTGACGGTAATTTTTGAAAACATCAACCAATTTTCGTAAAACGTGGCATACTCTAGTGGTAATGTGGTAACCTTACAAAACCCTACTATTTTTGGCATTGATCCCCCCCCCAAATAGGGGGACGAGAGACAAAAATGTGAGGAGGTCAAAACTGTGAAAAAATAGCAGTTCTTCGAGCTTTCCTGTATTGTGTATCGTCATTGGTTAGTTCTTTACCCATCTTTTCTTCATCTACAGTTTACTTCCATGTCTATTTTGGTCTATTTTGTAATCTTCTTTCTACAGATCGGTCAAATCAAATAAATATCTTCCGAGGCCACCTTGCTTCCTGCATTCTTCTGAGATGGTTATCTCACATTCTGGCTGAGACATTCCCATCAGTATTCATTACTTCCTTGATGAGATGCCTTAAAGTTTTGAAATCCAACAATTTCCTCAAGGTGTCCATCTTTCAGGCTTGCAACTTTATCCTTTATGTAATATTGAGTTCCCAGACTTCATCATTATACACAACCGTATGGCATTTACGTTAAATTCTATTCTTAGTACCAGTAGCTTATCTAGCAGCTGCTCTTGGGGAGGTGTGATAAGACTAGCTTCTGGGTGTGGTGGGGGGTAACGAGACTAGCTTCTGAGAGAAGATGAGACTAGCTTGAAGTCATAGGTCTCTTACATTTTCCAATGACGAGATTCGAAAATGACACTTTGCCAGAGACTTGATAACTTTCTTGCTTTCACCGGTTACTTACAATCACTGAACCGGCCGCGGTGGTTATTGATGGCGGTAATGTCGCCCACTCTATCTAGTGGCCCATACACTCCATTCAAAGCCCATCATTCCATTGCGGAACATAGGACGTCTACAAGTCGTCTCTACTGGACCCCGTTGTTGACCATTTATGCTAGGATTTTCTCAGCATATTTGTCTCCTCGAAGACTGTTCTTCTCCACGTGACCTCCTGCCACGAGAACCTTGTAGGTTCCAATCAATAGCTTGTTGCGCGCCGTCAACCTCCAGTTTTCTGTGGCTATGGCCCAGCCGACTCCATTTTCTTCTTTTCATTTATTTTTTTACTGGTTTCTAGTTTATTCTTCTCCATAGTTCTGCGTTGGTGATTTGGTCTGGCCACAGAACGTTCATTAATTTTTGTGGTCTTCTGCTTGTGAAGACCTGCATTTTCCTGTCACGTCTTTCCAAGTCTTACAGACATAGAAGAGGACAGATTTCACTGGAGTAGAAAATACACATTTTAATTTTTTTGAAGTAGAGTCAGGATTTCCAGATGTTTTTTCTCATACAGAACGATTTGCTGACTTTATGAATCCTCTCCTCAACATCAGTCGTCGTGGAAGATGTGCCATGCCTGGAACGATTTTTCTTAAAGAAATATGCATCAATAATCCATAGCCTTGCACCCGTAAAGCAACAACGAAGCGAAGGCTGCAATAACTGACTGGTAATATTTTTTAGTATACACGGGAGTCACTGTGATGTTAGTATCGAAAGTGCCATTGAACAGCATATGCAAAAAAAAACGTCTCTTCTAGTGCAGATACGTAGACCAGATGGGAGGGAATATGCTCCAAAAACGTAGGCCACGAAGTACACGACGACCACGACAGAAAAGAGAGGAAGGCAAAAAAAATTAGGTCAGAGAGAATGTGGAGTATGTATGTTGAGAGAAAACGATTGGATTAGTCAGTCAGTCAGTCAGTGTTGTGACTGCATTCTGGCTCGGTGTTAGTGAAATGCAGAATATGTTCCGGGGCGCGGCGGTGGGACATTTCAAACCAAAATTAAGTACCAGTAAAAAGGCATATTCTGTTCGAAATCCCTTCATTGCCGGGAAATTTTATGTATGCCTGTAGAGAACTACCAGTCCATTATATTATCATATCTTTGCTCAGTAACACAAAGAAAGCAAGTAACTGTCTACATTGTATAGAAATGTATGCATGTATACCTGACAACAAAATTAATTATATGTATAAATATAAAAACGTCCTATGGAGTGATCACAAACTGCGATTCCCACAGAATAATTTTCTTAAAGAATTTACATAAGGAAGTTTATTTCACAGGTTATTTTTTTAGGGAAGTATATATCTTCCCTTCTTTTGTTTAGCATGAAATGTTCAGTTCCCTCCTAACAAATCAGAAACTGTTTTGGAGAATGTCTTGAAGATAAGATGAAAAGTTTAGAGTTATTGTACCTGCCGTTTTTTGTACCTCTTAAGAAAAGTAAAATCAGTTAAATAAGTAACATATGAATTAATGGTTTATGTTATATTTAAAATTGTGTTATTTACGATAAAACTAAAGTTTGTTTCTTTAGTTTTATACTTTGATATTACACAAAATAAACGTTTGCATAACTGAGGTTACCAGGCATCACTTCTCCACGAACTTGTGTTATTCTTCTTTATGTTAATTTTGAAAAGCAGAAATATTACAATAAAATAAGTAGTTATCTAAATAAGTCTCTTATTAAAATTATAAGTTATTGAATTCATTTATTAAACAAGAAGTTAGTAATTATGATCTATAAATTAAGTCCATTAAAACTGGCTATTAATAAAAGGCGAAGAAAATAGAGATGTTTTTTTTTTCTTACTGAGGAACATTTCAGATTAGCAAGTCCGGCAACAATGTTATTCTGCGGTCTGTTAGGATTAGGTGATATCACCTTTCCCGATTAGCAAGTTCATTCCATCTCTTCATCGGTTTTTCTAGTGGTGACTTCCATTTTTGATTGTAAAACCGTGAGCAGTCTCCCACCGTTACTATTAATATATATGATGTAAACATTTATTTCGATAATTGTCAATCTTGTAATTTATTGAGAAAATTATTAATTTCTTACTTAAATCCCCGTTACGCATTCTGCCCTTTCGTTTACGTGTACATACCTTTACATAACGCAGGAATTTCATCTCGAAAACTTTGATCCCACTTACATTTCTCTCGGTTTTTACCCAATTCTCAGACTCACACAATATGTAGCAGACGCCGTGCCGTGACTCTATAAAATTATATTCGGGTCTCCTTTCAACTTTTTCTGAATAAATTCTATTGTACGACACCTGCCAATTGTGTTACTATCGTTAACGTAGGCGATGCATTGCCCAGATGTAGGAAGCGGGATAGTTGTTCAGTTATTGTATTGATTATTATTATTTTCGATCTGACAGTGCCTTACCCTCTAAAAACTGTCCCTTGGTTTTAAAGGAGTTGTTAACATTCCAGGTTGGATTCAGACACAAGTTTATGAAGGATATATGTGTATATGTACATATATTCAAACACTTTTTGCTACAGTCCGTTTCTTGATGTATATAGGCTATTATATTTAATTTTTATAATGAATTTACCTCAACATATTTCTTTCCTTATTAGGAACATGTTTCGGGTACTATTTTGTACCCATCCTCAGCCTTCCGGAATTCCCAAACATAACTAACATGACACTAATAAAACACATACCACACAAAGGCACCATAATCAACATTTGGGAAAATTTACAAATATACAGTACAAACATAAAACACAAAACAAACTAATACCTGAACAAATACAAATCAATACAAAACATACGCTATATTCAAAGCACTCAACATCGAAAATACACAAAATACAAATACATATACCACAATCACACATAATAATACAACTTTAAAAGACCAGAGACCAACAAGAAACCTTAATAGTATCCAGCCAACACACAAATACTTCACCAGACGCAAGATCGCGAAGGATGAAGATGAGAGCACGGGGTAGCTCTCGAAACATGTTCCTAATAAGGAAAGAAATATCTTGAGGTAAATTCATTACAAAAATTAAATATAATAGTCTATATATATATATATATATATATATATAATGTTTATAATATTTTGATAAATTATAAAATTCATCGGTATAGGCCTATAAGTTAAATAATGTTAGGGACTCATAATACGTTTACCTGACATCTCGTGTAGTCAATGTCTTCTATAAAACTGTTTTAGTATCAACAAAACCTGCAGTATGCCTATGTAGGCTTCGTATGAAATCTGCAATGCGTTTTTTGTCCGTAACCTACCACAGTTAACATCTCGTATAATATCAAATACCTCCACGTAGTCTATGAAGCCTATATAGTTTCTAGATTGAATTCTATGGTTTTTCCATTGTTTCCTGCCTCCTTCCTTCCTCTGCATTCGTTTCAACATCTACCTTGGTATCTTCCTTAGAAGTCTGTTGATCAGTAAAAATTTAGAAATAAATATAGAGGAAGGAATTCAAAGAAGAGGAAAGCAATTAGGCAGCCGACAACAACGACCTAATTCAACGGTCTGTGAAAATCTTCAGGAACACTCACGCACCATGTGTAGTAACTTAGCATTAGGGACTGTAACATTAACGTAATCCAGCCACACTTTATGAATTTAACCTTCATTTTACAGCCTTAACTTTGGTTTCCCCACGCTTTGGCAACCAAAGTTTCGGCTGCACGCAACTTGTGAGTTCTCGGACATTCCCACCAAAGATTAGTTACGGAAGTAGCGTTTGCCAGCCACGCGGATGGCGACGCGACACCACGGCGGAACATTAACGCGGCGCGGCCGAAGAGACGTGCGCCTCTATTATGAAATACAGTTTGTGTAATAAAGTGTAAAAACGAGATCGATCCATTGACCCGTTCCTATTGAGAACATATAGGGAACGATACAATACTAGCTGGAATCATCCCTTTGCATTATGAAACCATAATCCCAGCAGTCAGCCCCTTACAAAGCCATATGAGGGTGACATTGTATTTTTTTCGATCCCTCAAAACCTCTGCATCTAAACAAACTTAGTCACCCTATAAGCTTTGTGTTTCTACCGTCGTCCAATTCATTTGGAAAAATTGCCCCTCTCTGTCTAATCCCTTCTGCGGAACCCACCCTTCCACCCCAAACGGTATAGCGCTGCAACTGCACACGTTATGTACAATAATATTTGTGACAACTGCTGACCTTGTCGCTCACAATGAAGCTCGGAAGTTTTGTTTTTTTCTCTTTGTATGTATGACAACTCGTCAGAGAAAATTATTTATTTTTATTTCGTTTTGCGTATAATCATACGGATGTATTTTAAGTTCATAGTCTTTTAGTAAAAGGTTTTAGGCCACTTATAGTGTCTCAGAGTCTTTATGTTAAGACAGGAAGTTTTGATAATAAAACACACGTACAGAGTTGCTTAAAAATTGGTTTACCTTACAAAGTTTTTTTTTTAGTTTGAGACTGATCGTCATTCCTGAGGTTTTCTCTAGGCAAACATTACTTGAATGATTCATAAAAATATATACTAACACAGTCAACAAAACAAAGCATAAAATCTTATTTTACACCATAGACATACAATGCCAGTTTAAATGAATCCTCCGATCAAAAATCCCCAGCTGTCCTCTTCTTCACTATCTTCATCAGTTAGGCCAAATTTCTGCATCGCTTAGTCCAGATTACAGACCCACTTAAAGGTCGTCCTCTTACAGTTACGATTATCACAATTTCTGTGCACACTAACCTTGTTGTTAGCGGTAAACTTACCAAGCAATGTTCACTGCCTTTTAACTATAAGTGTTCATTTGTTTCGATTGTGAAACACTTTTCAAGTCAACATTAAACCTTTTGAAAACTGTTGCTGTCGAGATTAAGCAGTCTTTGTAGAAATTCGACTAACTGACATTTTTGAATCATAATGAATATAGTTTTCCAAAACGAAAAAATAAGTTTACTGTAATGTTTATGTAACTATAAAAACATTACTAAACAAATAAAAATTAACTTATTTTTTAACCAAATTTTGGTGTAAAAGCTAAATACATTCTTTAACACTTGAAACCTCTGAAAGCAACGACGTACGCAGTTTTTTTATTTTGTCAATAAGCTTTGTTTCATTTAGTTCACTAACTGTTATCCCATCGGCTCATTTCATTTTATTAAACTTTTTAGCTATTTCTATAATTCTAAGGGCCCCGAGCTTAAATTCATCGTGGAGCACTAAACTAGGAAATGTATCACACCTTGCTAATAGAGCTGAAAAATTTCTAGAACGGATAAGTCGCCTTGGGACGATTGGCTGGGTATCTCGCTCATGTGATCTAATCCCGAGTCATTTGGAACAATGGGACGGGATCATTAAGGATCTCTACTAAAGTCTAACACAAAAGTTTTGAATGAATTAAAACGACCAGTTACATAAGTACTTAGCGAACTAAATGTAAATGTAGTTTTACTGTTAAAAAGTTTTTAATCTCTTTATAGTCCTTTTCTTTGAATGCTTTCAAAATGCTGGAAAAACGCACTGAAACTTGAAGGAGATGAAACAGAACTCAGTTTTAGTCTGTCCAGTTGGCTTCTACTTATATTACCTCACCCGTTTCTTAGGCAATATATGGTTTTCATGGTGGAGCGATGGTCCAGGTTATTTCCTCATGGCGACCACTATCCTACCTCTTTTGGCTATCAACTTTACGGCATTCAATTAGGACATCATAACATTAAAAAATCGGGTGTTTAAATCTCCTGATTACTGACCGTGTCACCTGCGTTGATATCCGTACTTATATTTCATATTTTTCCCTCTCAAACAACCTGTACATGTATTTTTACACAATACATTTTTACTGTACAGATTTTATAACTTAATTTATTAATGATCAGATTGCTGTCCCATAGATCACTAGGGTACCTTTTTATTACACTGTAGAATCTTTTTGTTTGACACTTTCGATTAATCCAGTTATTCCAGATCATTCCATGTGGAGCCTTAATTGCCAGTTTCTCGTCAATATTCTCATCATATTTTCCACTCTGTATAATAATTGAACCGTAATTTATCATTTTTGTTACTCTTATATTTTCTAAAATGCATCTGTTTCTGTAAAACCAGTAGACAAATCCTCAAATTCGAAAATTTGAATTGTAAATTTAAATATGTTTCTAAGAATACAGAAATACTAAATTTTCAAAGAATGAGGACACTATTTCTTGTTATACTTGTGCTACTAATAGCAACTGTAACACACACATGCGCGCGCTTACGCACCAGAGTACCGTAAAGAAAGAAATAGGTCTATATATTTCAATAAATTATTTGGGATAAACATTGTCATTAACTGATTACACAATGCCTTCCTTCTCTGGCGCAAATTGCCTGACAATTTGCAAAAAGCAGAAAACATAAAATTTTTATCCCACTAATACTCTCATTTCCACTAATTCTTAATTATTTTCTGTACAAGTTTCCAATGTAATATTCGTACGTTTTCGTTAAGTAATATATTATACGTTTCACACTTGTACATTTTAAAGGGGAAAGACACATCCTTTTAATATAACACTTTAATGCCCCTTAAATATAACTTAACTCCATTTAAATTTATATTTAAAATATGAATATTTATGTAAATTTAAAACAAAAAACCGTAAGTTGGTTGGTAGGTGAAATGACAAAGTGATAAATTAGTACTGTAATTGTATGTAAAATTATAACAACCAAAGCTTATTACTCACATGCCTTGGATATGTAATTGACGTATATTGTACACACACACAAAGGAACACAATTTCTTGTTCATATGTTCTTATGCGGATGGATTTACGATTCTGTAGATCGAGTTTACCAATATTACAAACAGTGCATTTCTCTAAACCAAGCAGAAAGAATCGAGCTTACACAAGAAAAAGACAGTTATAAAACAGTTTATAAAATTAAAAAATGTAGTCGCGTGAGAGTGCGTGGCTGTCACACAAAGGAGAGAATTATAAAGGATTAGCTGGCAATAAAATGGCCGGCTGCGTTTAAGCCGTTACGTACACACAGCATTTGCTTATCCCCACGTGTCCCGCTGACGACAATTCTTATTTGATTGCTCTTTGAACGCGTCTCCTCCTCACGCTTTGTTTTTACAACGGATATTAACACGACATTAAAAGAAAGCACTGGACTTCACATTAGTGTTAAACGTTGTTTATCGTTGAAAGTTAGTGTTTCCAAGCTACTCTATCCTCTATTTATTGGGGAAGAACGTACGTCCGTTTATACAGTATGATGTAATTATAATGATCAAGTGTCATTTTGTAACCTTAAGTGGTATGAATTTTACGTGAAACGACACTTCGGGGAAGTTAAAGATCGCAATACAGTGTCTTTTTATTGCTACTAGAACTGGAGAAGTGTTTTGTACTTGAGAGCAAACATCACACTAGGAAACACCACTCATAATCAAGTTGGGTTAAGGTATAGAATAAGACCCCATTAAAGTTTATTTATTCATTCATTTCTTTTGTTACTACAGAAGTTCCCAAAATATATGTAGAATATCATCTGTGGGTGGCGAAACAATCGTCAAGTTTGTTATCAAATACACCTGTAAGTGTACGGGAAGCTGTTATACTTTGCCCGTTGTGCAGCTTAGAATGTTCCCATTTTCTGCCGTGTGTTACCATCTATGAAGCCACAGTTTAAACACATATGTTGTTCAAAACCCTACACGTTTTATTATATTAAGAGTGACGAGTTTTCACATGTTTTGATTTTTATTTGGGAAAGTTTTTTCAAAACGTCTGAAATAAATAGTTTTATACAAATTTGTGGTTTTATAATTTATTCTGACGTTCCTTAAATCAGCAAACCATTACCATAGTGGAGACACTCGTACTTCTCCGATTGCTGGCCTAGTTATAATTTATAATTTACAACTTAACGTGTTCAGTGGAAAGAATTTCTATGTGATATGCCTCACACCTCTTGTACCATGAGACACAAGTGCATCTTGTACACTATGACAAGTAGACACCATAAACAAAATTGAAAATGAGCACTAATACGGGAAAATAATAAAAATGTCTCTCTGGAAATTAACTGAATCAGAAAAGCGGGAAATATTCCATGGTACAACAGTCTCTCATGTACTGTATTATCTAAATATACCAAAAAGGATTTTCTTTTCGCTAAATGTACTGGTAATTTGAAAGAAAGCCTAAGCTTTTGGTGGAAACAAAATGTCTTTTCTTCAAATCTATAATTAAATTTACATGGATGTATGGCATCCAACTTGAGGGGATAGAAAATACATTTACTATAATATGTAGTCTCTAAATGAAAGCTGTTAGAGTAGATTGGTGATTCCCAATGTTTTGACTCGCAGAACACCTTCAGGAGAGAAATTTGTAAAAAATCACTTTAAAGATAACAAAGCGTCACGGAGCACTAAGTTTCAGGTAGTATCTGTAAAGGTTCTGAACTCAACGACAGCAGTATCGACAGAGGAAGATATTTTTAAATTTTTAGCATTTGGTTAAATGAAACACCAGGCTTATTTCATGAGAAATTTTATTTTTTCCACTTATTTCCCAGAAATAAGGAACTCACTTAACTACATAAACGAGAAATAACAATAAATATAGTAAGATTGTAAGACAGTACTTTTGAGAACAAATTAAAAGGGTGTATTTTATTTCTACAATATGTTACTTTATTTTCAATCCTTTTTTTGAAAAACGTGGAGGAGTTTCCTGCAGAACAGTTTGGAAAAGGCTAGATCATGTTACTCAAAATAAAGCATATAGAATTAAAATCCAAATAAATTAATGATTTAGATGAACACGAATGACCTGGAAAATAAACCACGGTATTCCGCCAATACAGTAATTAATTCTAAACTAATCTCAAAACACCGTCAATCGGGAGAAAATCAAGCAATGCCAATAAAACGTTGAACACTGAAGGCGAGAACAGGAACTTAAGAAATCAAGTCAATTGATTTAACTACCTCACGAACCTTAATAACAAAATTTGTTTATTAAATCTGTTATTTCAAACAAGTTAGCTTAACTCGGTTAAAAAAAAAACAGTGTCACCAGGTCACTCTCTAGAACCATATGTTCTGTTACATATATACACGGTAGTAAACCTGTAGTGCAAAACAATTAAAAAACTAAACTTGTGAAACACAAGTAACTGTCAGTTTTATTAAATACTAATATTGTATTTTACGAAGTGGCTAGGAAATATTAAATCACTGTAGTTAATACTCGTCAAAATAGTTTAGACGATAACAATAATTAGATGATAGTTAACTGTTTGGAGGAAACTACAATAAACATGAAGATATGAAGTGATTTTTGTCATAAAATTCATAATATACTAACTAATTACAACAAACATTATAAGATAAGTTCACTTTAATACTGTATTTAAGGCATTAGAGACTTATTACTTGTAGGCCATCATAATTACATGTTACAAGTTTACGAGCGTTGACACAAATAAGAAGATGGCTCTACATATTAATATTAACTCCTGACACAGAAGTATAAGTCTAAATGTTTAAGCTCATCTACGAAAGCGAAATGGATACATGATAACTTATACACGAACTCCTACGCAGTATACGACATTTTGGTACAAAGACTGTAAAACCAACTCCCTCTGTTGTAAACCATTTCCTTCGTTGTTAATTCGTACAAGATCTGAGTCGTGATCATAAGCAAAAATACCGCTTCTTTATAAAAATAAAAGTGTAATTAATATTTTTATAAGGGAGGAGAGTGCTCCGGTTTGTCATTACGGGGGCTAATATACCGTCACCCCTTAACAAAGAGGGGGGGGTTATTTAGTCGAACACAAAACATACAACACGTGAGTGAAAGGGAACAATTTTGCGCTTGGCAAAGCACGCTCGAATCAGCGGTAGTTCGATATGTCCATTGTAGACCAATAAAGCGCAGCTATTGTTACTTTGTGGAGCATTAATCACAGTTCTCTTGACAATGGGTGGGAGTTAGCACCCCGTCTAAATGAGGCGAGGGTGATCCAGCAGTTTGATACGATAACGATTGAGGAAAGGCCGATATCGCGCTCCCGACATGAGACTGAAACCGGTCTCGTTGTCACAACACATAACTCGATTGTGTCTGGTAAATACGTATTCCAGGAAATACGAAAGAACCTTATTACAGTCTGTCACAATCTGTTTGTCAAACAACATACGGGAGCATTTCCTTTAATGCTGCGTAACGTAATCTATCTATGTGTATTTGCATAGGTTAGAATCCTTTCGTTATATTATCGAGCTCTATGAATATATTTATTAGTATAATTTGAACAGATTTTTTAATATATTCTTCTCGCTACTAATCTGGAGGTCCGGGTTCGATTTCCGCGCGCACCGTACTACCAAGGTGCGTTTTTTTTTAGCCCTGAAGGTTGTGGAAGTGAATACTTGAGACAACATTATAGGCGGCTGAATCGTAACATTGGTCACACTGCTTCATTGTATCCCGAGCGGTTCACCTAATGCAACCTATCCTGCTTAACTGTTAAACGACTTCAGTAGTATAAAAAGGGACCATTATTGCTTTCTTGGTCAAAGAGCATCATCATCGTCACAATGTGCTGTTCTGTTGATCGGCGGATCCCGTAAACCATTGTTGTCTCCAATTTCTTCTGTCCAAGGACTGTTTTTAGACCTCTTGTGCCCTCCTCCCTTAATATCGTCTATCATCGTAAATCTCTTCCTTCCTGTTTTTGTTTCCCTTTTCACTGTGACCTCGAACAACAGTTGTTAATATTCCTTTTCCTTGACGTCCTATGGCCTTAATATCGTTAATGTCTTCTCCTTTTTTTTCGATATTATATCTAAGAGGTTGTATTCTCCTCTATTCTGTTCACACTAATTCTTCGTTAGAAACTTCTTGTTGTTCACTTTGTGAACTCTCTTTATTCTTTCCATTTTACTACATACCCACATTATAAGAGTCTGAATCCTATCTCCTCCACTCACCCTTCCCCATAGTTCATATTTCACATCCTTATAAAAGAACGTTTGACAGGTAGACTTTCATCAGTCTATTATTTCTAGATCTATACTGCTACAGAACAGCCCCTCTTCGTATTAAAGGCTCGAGAATAGGTAATGTTATTTGTTACTGCTCTTAGTCAGTAAAATATTTTACCGAACACTTCATTTTACCAAAGAGAATAAACATCTTTAAACATGTTTGTAATGAATTGCTTGTGTTAAAATTTGAAAACTGGGGTTTTCACAACTGAATATATAAAAAAACGACAACAATTCGGGGTAAATAAGAAATCGTTGAGCGCCATCAGGCTAAATTAATACTATAACTATTAATAAAGGTAACGTAAACATTAGTCATATCACTCAATTCGTAGAAAGTTACGTAAAAAAGTTATAAGACATTAATGTTCACTCAATGTTGAAGCAAAACGACTTGACTTACAGAATCGTGTCATATAATAATTTTGTTTTTAATTATTAATTTTCGAATATTCCGTGATAAAATGTAACATTCAGTAAATTCTTTGATTATGAATAATGAGTGACCTGAGGGATTCTGACTACTCCAATAACGAGAGGACACCCTATCCTAGAGTAGGTAGGATTTTATAACTAGTAAATTGTACATAAATCTTTTTTTTTTAAGTCAAAGGGGTTAAACCACTTAGGTGTCCGCACTTCATTATTGGTATTTAACAATTCACTAACTTGTTATGATGTGCACTCTGCTTATCAAAGTAAACTGCACTCACTTTTGTGATTATCTCACTCACCGACTTTATTCCAAGATCGCGTCTGTCAACTTCATTTGATACATACATCGGTTCGTCCACGATTCCCAGCAGGACTTTTAGCTTCAAAACTTCTGATTATGCCAATGGTAGAGTTACCTATTGAGCCCCACAGTTGCCGGCATCTGTACACACAAGTCTAAAAACTGTTTTATAAAGGAGAGTTTTACTATTAATTGGTAAAGGTGAATTTCGTCCTACCAACCAGTGCACGTTTGTATATTTAAAACGTAGACTTTTTTTGTCTCTGCGTGCCACTCCCATGTAAGTCCACGGTCCAAACGCAATAGCAGGTAGTTTACGGTTTCTTGTTGAGGGATCGATTGCCTGTTTAGCATACGTTTGCTGATTTTCTTTCGTTTGCTCTAGTTTGTCATTTCCTTAACCTGCCTGCATCTTTGTAAAATAATTTTGAAGCTGTTGTGTGGACATCTGAACCGTATCATCTTCACAATACATATGTTTACTGTCTGAATTCCTTCCCTTCTGACTTTTAATTTTTTTAGGTCACTCATGTAAGGAAGCCTTTACAATGAGCACGTCTTTATCGATCATCGATTCATTCGAACACAGTTGTTTGAATTCCTTGATAATTATAAAATGATAATTTCTCTGACTTGATTTCCTGAACAGAAGACCGTAGGCTGTGTCCCATCACGCTGACTCTCGTAAGACACATTTCACTCTACCAGCTACACTGTGACTTAATTGTCGAGGGAGATAAAGAAATATCCGCAGACGTCACGCTAATAATAAATTCTACACAAACTAAAAACTGCACCTGCCGAATATTCTATGCGCCTTCCAGAGAAAATTACTTTCGCACACCGTGTTATACGTAAACAATTATATACTAATAAAAATTATTATCATTTTACGACTACTGTTACAAAAGGTATGAAGCGTGCAAGCGCGGGCTGGAATTTCGTCTCATTAGAAACAATGGCCAGAAACAATTCGACGCACGGCCGATTTTTTGCCTCGTTCAGAGACTTCTAGTATAACAATCGCTATTCGGTTAGGTAATTGATTTACTGCGGAGAATACCTTAAATGTCATAATTTAGTAGACATAAAACTCGTATGTTGCCCGATCCGACCGTCATGTCAGATGGATTACGTGCGCTGTCATACCTGCAGCCGAGGCGCGACAATTTATATTGTTACTGGTTAGCAAACATATACACAACAAACAGTTTTAATCCGAGTACAGCAGTAATATATACATTTGCAAATTTTATGTCCTATACAGTTATAATACAATATAGTATATGATATAATAGTTTAAACATTTGCAAAATATCGAATAGTAATAGTTAGGTCAAATTTTACATGTAAATACACAATATATGAGCACACTTAATCCATCCTACAAATGAATGTGGAAACTGTAAAGAAATTTTGAAATATTTTCCTCTTTTTCCAGCTTTAGATTATTACAGCTCAATTTACTATTTTACAGTTATAATTTAATAACCACTAAAGCAATTATTTCCATTTGCAAGTACTTTTAAGGAGTGTGTTCTATATATTTATATAAACTTAAACACTCATCTATTGGCTGTATTTGTATCTTTGAAAGTACAGGGAAATGTCTTGAGAGTCTTGCATTGATCGCTATAATTAAATGATAGTGACAATAACAGATATTTGTTTGATAGAAGAATGGTTTGATAGTCAGGATACGGTGCTTGTGTGTGTCGTACATCACTACTGCTTCAGGATTCATTGTAAGGACAGGGATTACATGAGGCATTCATTTCCGCAGGCTGAATGGATACAGAGGATGCAAATATATCTTGATTTTATGGTTTTCCATAGACCAAACCCAAGAGAGGCTATATTTTTTATATCATTTGTATTATTTTTTAATATTCTATATGTATTTTTTATATACATTGTCAATATTGATGTAGTAAAGGCACAGGGTAAGTCAATACTCAATTCGTTGGGCAATCACATCTAAAACAGCGACCCAGAAGAACTATGGGCTCTATCCCGTGAATTTCTACGCACATTTCAGACGTTTAAGGAAAACGTTTATCGTGGGAGTCAAGATTTTATGTTAAAAATTAATACACGTTTTCACGTTTAATACAATACATAATTATAATTTTTGTATATAATTTGTGTTATTTAAAATATACAAGCCAACACGTAGGCCTATTAAATTTACTGTAATTACTTGAAACATGTTCGGAGTGCTAATGTTCATTCGTCGTCTGTTGAAGTAATTGTTTTGATTATTACTTCACCAGACGACGAAAAATATGGCTGATATAAGGATTAAAGCCCAAAACACGTCTGGTGTAAGTCGGATACATCTTGATTTGTAAATGTTATATTTATAATATCAATTATTTAACAGTTTAGAAAAGGAACCGTACTACTGTGATATGTATATACATTATGAATACAAATGTATAGCTATAAGTAGTAAGCGCGCTTACGTGTGTCTATATAAAATTATGTATTATGAACAATTTTTAAACAGTCAAGCACAGCCTGATTACTTTTATCAGCGTTATAACTTGTAGCAGACCTATCTATAGGCATAAATAGACATTAAACTTGCAGAGAAGTGACGGCTCACACGATGCCTACTAATGACGATCGGGCAGAAACAGAAAAAAATAATCTCGAACACAATATTTACGGTGTGGAATAATCGAGTAATAAGGGTTAAAATTACTAATGCAGAGATTACTTTTACACCTGCAATGCACACAGACTCCGGACCCACTATCCGACATAAATCATAACAAAAATGAGACGCAGCCGAGATTATATCATTAAGATTTATTTTGGTCTGGCGTAATTGAAAACATTCACAGAATGCCAGCTTGAATTATTAATACAGGTTGGCATTCCGGCAATGTTGCACAGCGATCGTATTATGAAGAAGAACCACTCACAACATAGTGAGTTAATAGTCCGTTTGTTCTCTTTTAGCCTGTGAATTAATGAGTCATTTAAAAATCATTCCATGGATTCTATTGTTTCAACATGGACTCACGACATGACTAAACTAGTTTGAAACATGAGCCAGGGAGTCAGCCGGCCTCAATCAGAAAAACCTTGTCACCGGTCATTCATCATGCTTGTCTCGCTCATAAAATCCAACTCTTCTGAGAAAACAGATCCGACCGACGAAAAAACGGCCCCTTGTATCGAGAATCATCTTCGTGTTGAACAATGGGTGCATAACAACTAACTGTCCAGTTATCAGTCAAGCGTTCGTTTACAACGTAGCTCGATCTACGACAGACGTCTCGTCATGTCTGCACTTTTCGGCATCGTTACGCTTTTTTAATTCGATCTCTTTTACGTGCCTTCCCTTCTTCTCGTTTTATTTTTTCCCTCTGATTAATTTTAATGTTTTTATTTACAAGGAATTACTATTGCCATTTTATAGTTATTTAGAATTCTTTAGTGGCAGATACAACAGAAGCTACAGTGTTAAGTCGTGTCTTTCACGTTTTCGATAGAAAATACTTGATCGTATTTATAGAATTATGTGTTAGTGCCTTACAAAAACAATATGGGTGTCTTACAGGTAATTTTAATAGTAATGAAACACAGACATTATATAAATACTGTTTATTTAGACTAGTAGCCTGAATTACGATACTTCAGGAGGTCAAACTGAGCCTGAATTTTTTGAATTATTTCTTTAGAATTCAAAAGTTCGGCATTACCGTTTTAGTATTATGTTTTGCATTATATTTGCCCACATTATTCTTATATATATTTTTTATTATTTATAATAATAAATAACACTTTTCTTACAAGAATATATTATATATTTTTGAATATTTTACAGCGTTTTGATTGTTTAAACTATCATCATATTTATTAGAGTTTGCTTACACTTCTTGCTGCCGTAATAAGCCTGTATGTTTACGTACAATTCGTTTACACAGAACTACTGCGGTCCATGTAGGCTGTCCTTTAATCTCCGACCGAATAAATGATACAACGGTTTTACGGGTAAGTCATCGTGATGAGGCGTGCACTTTTCCACACACCTTATTAAGCCTTTAACGGTGGTTTTTGAAAGGGACCTGAAAAATTGTTTCATATCCGTTAGGGGAGTAGGGAATACTTGTGAAAAACGCCTTTGATCTTCAAGTAATTGCATTCTAAAAGACTGGCCATAAATAAATTCATTTTTATCAAGTAACTTGGCCGATAGCCCACTTTGTAATTTTGTTTAAACTCGTTTTCAAACTAACTGATAAATGACATCTTGCACAAGAACAAGAGTGGTATGTCCGTTTAACCTGGTTCATGGTACAGAAGAGCTGCAGCAGAAAACGGGTGTTCCGACAACATAACAAACCTTTATCTGCACCAATTTTAACTGATCAATCAGTAAATTAATTACTCGTAGGCCTATTTCAGCGTGATTAAGTAACATTACTTATCTCAACTTCATATAAAATACTGATCACAAAATAACATGAAAAACGTTTGGAGGCAATAGCACAAAACCCCATCACCCCAGTCATAATGATTATTCTGACATATGATCACTTTCTATTTATAGTCAGATCTAGTTGAAATCTACGGTGTCTTGTGAATGGATACACGGGACGGTATTACCACAATTGGATTCCAGTTCATGAGCATCATCATCTTCTACAAGGATTAAACCAATAATGATTTGTTTCCGTCCCAAGAAAATAAACTAGAGCTGATCACTTCAATGCTTCCTCGGACGTCCCACACCTCTCCGTCCCTTTGGCTTATAATTGAGTAGTTGTTTGGGGACACGGCAGTCAGCAATTCGGTTAAGATGTTCCAACCATTGTAGCCTGTATTGGGCAACCCTATCGAGTATACTCATAATATTCAGATCCTGCACATATGTGAATTTCATCTGCGACTTGGGATTTCATTGAAGTCCAATTTTCAGACCCACAGAGAAGTATGCCGTTTAGTTATTCTTTACTTGAACAGTTTATGTTACCATGTTACTAGCATATCCAAGGGTAAGACCATGGTGGTGCTGCCGCCTTCTGGCTTCAAAGGTAAAGTTTCTCCTCACCCCCCCAGCGCCCCGCCAAAATATTTTCGAAAATTTTGCAACGCCTTCGAAAAACTCAAATCAAATAAGTGGAAAATCTTAAATCATGAACAGTAACCAGTTGTACTGTACACCAGATCATTTATTCTTTGTTTATTAATAATAGTTGACTAATAATGTACGCAAAAATATTACATAAACATGTTTATAATATTTCATATAGTTTCATTTATTATTCTCACTGCTGTAACAAAACGTTACAGTTAATAATTTTGCAGAGAAATATTAATAAAAAATAGAATTTTAATTAAAATTTTATATAAATTGTTACCGACTGTACACTCATATGAGCTTGCTGGAATTACATGCATAATCATTTTTGTTTAAGTAGGTCAACACTTATGTTAGAAAAGGTAGAAATCTTACAAAATTGTTCACAATTCAAAATGTAAAGTTTTACATATGTTCACTTCTCATTTTCTCTGAAATAAAGAAATTTACATTTAATATAAATAATATACCTATGAGTGTAATTTACTGACAAATTAATGTTTTAACCTGAGTTTATCTATCAGTATACTACTTAGTTGTGCATGGTACTATTAAGCTGCCTAATTGTTTTTAATACCACGAACCTGACGAGTGTTTGGAAATAAATTGAAAATAAAATAACAATGGTCTTTTTGTGGTCAAACTGCACACTACAATTTGAGAATCACTGCTCTAAGGGGTAGTTTATATCAGCATAGTCGTCAGTGGAATAGAGTAGGCCTAATGGGGCTTCCATAGCACTTTTGATGAGCAGACATGCTGGTTATTTACGTATCATTGTGACGTTTCAGACAAGTTAAAATGTTATCCAGGGTGAATTGGCTTTATAAAGCGAGTAAGCAAGTTTTCAAATTTACTTGTTCAAGAACTGCTTAGAACCACGTCCTGATTTCTTTGATTTCATAACCTTAGTGCTTTCTTGGCTGTATGTAAGTACTAGTATTTGGTTAATGTCTATCAACTTGGGGCCAAATTATTAACGTTAAAAGGATTACAAACTTTGTCAGTCACGTCAACTAAAAGTGAACGTTTGAATTACCAAACAGTTTACCAAATACCTGAAATGTTTGCCCTGCTGCTGGGTTTAAGAAAAACTCTTCTCGCCACCATTCTTCAACCGCGTTATTTTGTTAATTCATGAATCATGAAAATTTTTATTAAATCTCTAAATCAAAAAAATATTGATTGAACTTGGGTGATTAGATTTTTAATTTTCCACAATTTAGTCAGATCGGACAATGTTTGTTCTATGTGCGGAAGTGGTCTAGACGCTTCAACAACTTATTTTCTAAAGGAACGTCAATGTTTCCTGCATGCTTTTATCGTTGTATATTATTCTACTACGTAAAGATCATTAGAAATATTTTTTTAAGAGGAGAGTAGGTTGAATGTGGATAAACAGCTTTGAAACTAATCTAGTACAATATATGTGCCATAGCTTGCATGGAAGAACTGTATTAAGGCATAAATGAAGCAATAAATTATTTCTAACCACTTAAGATGCAAAATTAAAAATAAATAAAATAAAATTGTAAAAATAAAAATGATAATAAAATGTTTACAAAAAGTTATCATGACGAGGTTCTTTGGGTCACTGATTGTGCTTGTAATTTAATCTTGTTAAGCCTATAATTTAATTATGTATCATTTGGCTGACTATGGCGAAAGCGACTATTTAAGAGGCAGAATCCTACCATCTTGATAAGTACCTACCAGCGTAATTACCACATGTATGCAGTAGGTTAAAACATAAATATAAAATAGCAATGTGACACTATCACTTAAACCAAACATCGGGTTGATTGTTGTGGGAGGTATGAAAATTAAAATGTCACTTTTAGTGAACATTACAAAATATCTGTTGACAGGATTTATAATCCCGTCATCGTTACTACCTGGGTTCCATACATACGGAGCGTATACCGAGGACGTCTGTCTGCTTGAAGTCAACAATATCAAATTCCACTTTCCCTCAGCTTTTACCGTATTCCTATTACACTACTAATATTCCATAAACACCCTCATGCTCCAAACCAATGTGTATATCTCTTCTGATCACTTCCGTTTGGTATAGTTGATTAGATCACCGATAACAAAGTAACAGCCACTCTATCAAACTACTGTCTTTACAGTGAAGAATTCTTGGGAAAACGGGAAACTGTAATGGTGGGAGTAGTATAGTGGTAGGATACTTAAACGTTACCAGTTTCTACTCCAACACCTCTACTCGGAACCCTATTCCATTGAGTGTATACACTGCACTCTAGCAAGGACTCGTCTGATCACTCTGCCTGTGTAAACTAGTTTTAATTGTTACATATGGCGGTTACATGTTGTAGCGGGTTCAAACTAAAACAGGTCATCGTTTTGGAAATAGGACTGTTTGCCTTTGACAGTAGTTTCAAGTCGTAACATCCGACTTTACACGTAGCACAGACGTATACTATACTCCCCACACACACGCGCGCGCACACTCAAAACACAACAAGCGATCACTCTTCCTAATAAAAGCGCCACTAAAAACATATAGCCTACGTAAAGTTCCTGAGGTCACTCTTCGGGTTCCCAGTCTGCAATTTAGATTTTATGTTTGACCATATCTCTCGACTTCAGGTAACCCAGGGGAATGAGTGACATTGGTAATAATTAAACTATTTAGAACACCGTAACAACAGAAAGTATTGCGGACTACCAATCATGGGTCTTGAAGTTGTAATAAAATTTGTCATGTTCGTTGTACGTGATATATTTCACACACATAGAGAACATCAAAATGGCTTAAGTCTTATATGCATGTGTAATTTAAAGACGTTTTGTAAACATATAACTTTGCAAATTTGAACTGGCTGACTGTATCATTAATTATTACGGATAGTAATTATTTTTACAAATGTAGGTATGCTTATTGACACAGGTCTCACGTTGTAACACTTATCCAAATACGTTACTGTAGAAATTCGTAAAGCTACAAAAATACTCTTACATTTAACATTTAAGAATCGAAAATCAACTAATGTACACGTTTTAGGCTACTTGGTATTAGGATTGACATACAAGTGTCACCCGATGATATAATGTACAATTCTCAATGAGCCACTGGTTCGTACGCCTAAATCTAGGTCTACGTATATAATACAAAATCGAAATACCGCTAACTCACTCATCACGATATCTCCCACTAAACCTACGGTCATGAAATTTCTTATATGTTTCCATTCGGACCTGGGTGCTCGCTGAGGAACTTTAAAGATACTGAATCCTTAACTGGTATAAAAATAGTTTAAAACGGTTAAAAGTCAGTTGAATAACCACAATTCAAAATCTAAACTTTTTGAGTTGCCAATGGCTTGAATAGTACATTTTTCAAAAGGAATTAAAAACATTAAACAGAAGAAATGTCATAAGAACGCCTTAGATGTTTAAATATAGTTAACGGTTTTTTGTGATTATATCCTACCTCTATGTTCAAGGATAACATAATATAGTAAACTAATTTTTAACGTTGTTTTGATTGTTCACAGCACTAAACTTTATAGAATATTGAAACTTTCAACTTGTGAAACTTACTTGTCTTTTCTTCTCGTACGCGTTTCGGCGTGGTGTTCGCCTTCGTCAGCTTTGAAACAGACTGCCATTAACTTGTAACGGTTTTGTTTTGAAAGGTATAGTGGTGGTGGTGTGTGGAGGAAGGGGATTGGCGCGGGGATCCAAATTATTGTTAGTTTTTTGTATAATTGTGTCAAAAAGTGTGTGTGATTTATACTGTAATTGGTCGTTAAGTATGTTGTTTGGTTGTGTTGTGTGGTGTTTGTATATTTCATATTGTTCTGCTGTGTTAAGTTTTCGACCTTTGGGTAAGTAGTGTAATATTTCAAGATTAGTATCTATGTTGGTGTAGCTGTGGTTTTTTGTGTGTATGTGTGTGGCAAACGCGGAATGTATATTGCTGTTGGATAAAGCTTTTAGGTGTTCAGAGTAACGAGATGAAAAAGATCTTCCCGTCTGGCCTATGTAGAAACTATTGCAGTTATTACAATTTAATTTGTAAACACCTGTTTTGTTGTATTTGTCTATGTCCGTGTTTGTATCATTGATGTGTTTTTTTATGGTATTGTTTGTTCTGTATGCTATTTTGTACTTGTGTTTTCTGAATGTGTTGGAGTTATGGTATGTGAGTGTGATGTATTTAGTTTGTAGTGTGTTGTTGGTATTTTGTGTTTTGTTGTTTTTGTTTATGATGTGTTTGTGTAGTTTGTTTATTAAATTAGGGTTATATCCTAGTGTAATTGTACGAAACGCGTACGAGAAGAAAAGACAAGTAAGTTTCACAAGTTGAAAGTTTCAATATTCTATAATTTTCAACCTTGTTTTATTAAATTATCACCGACATAGCCCTGATTTATTATATATTCACATATTTATTTTCTTCTTCTTCTTCTTCTTCTTCTTCTTCTTCTTCTTCTTCTTCTTCTTCTTCTCTTCAAGGATTAGGTTATATAAACCTGTTCCGGCACCCATCTCATCCTCGGACAACACACGTCTCTTCTACCACTGGCTTTATATTTCAGTGCCGCTTTCGGCAATCGATCATCTGTCATCCTTTGCAGATGATCCCACCATTGTCTTCTGTAAATTGAAATAATTTCATTTATGTCATTTACTTCGAGTTCTGCTCTGATATCCTCTTTCCTTATTCTACCTTTCAATGTATAATTTAAAGTATTTCGAAGAAACTGCAATTCAGCACTCTGAATCTTGCCGCATTCCATTTTTGTCATGACCTATTGTCTTATAAAATTTAATCCTTGTGCTGTGTCTTGTTTTATTTCTAATATGTCTATGAATCGTACCACAAATATTCCTAAATTTATTTATCTTCTCTTTTAGATTGTATTCAGATTCATAGCTTACTGCACAGCCGAGGTATTTAAAACGTCTCACTTCTTTTTTCAATGTTATAAGTCACTTAATTGTTGAAATTAAATTTAATTTTAATTCAGCAAAAAATACAGGAGTAAATGTTAGTGGGATATGAAATATTGTAAATTTACAGTACAATGTTAATGACATATATTCGTTGCCGCGAGACTTCAAGAGGGTAAAATTACTCATCAGTAACATATGGAGATTGTTGTTTTTTAATTTTTCTACTATAAAATAAACGGGATTGGAAAATAAGTCTGTTGACCTCTGTTTGAAGTTAGAACACAATAACGTATGCTCATGCGAAGTAAGGGTAATTGTGCTTCTACGATAAATACGTGATTAAATATAATCTTACCTGAAAGCTGTAGTTAGTACTAAAAGAAATCCTAGAATTATTGTAATCACAGTTACAGGATTTCATAAAAACAAACGTAAATCATATTGTTTTATAAACTAGCCATTTTGTATCACTGATAAGGATTTAGAATCAACGTTCATTATTTAAAGATCCCGGTACATTATTTAAGATGTAATCTCTGTATCATTTGTGTTCACGTCAACATTAAGCGTTCATGTCAACTGGTAGTTTGCCTTATAGGCTCAGTATTTAATATATTGAAGTGGTGTAGTTAGTTCATACCAACAGCAAGTGGTAGTGTCTTTTTGTTTAGATGTTTAGACATTTAGACTTTTAATTATAATATTTGTGTATGTGTTTAATCTGTAGACAATAACAAGAACAGCTGTCAGTGGACAACTCTTCAAATCATGTATGTGTAACAATTGAGATTCAATTTGTTTATTGTTTACAAGACCAAAAATTACAATTTTTTTAATAAATTACAAAATAAAATAAGAAATTATTTAAGACGGTGCACAAGTCGGGCGACGTGGTTAGCATTACGTCTACTTACAAACTTATTTAATCATCTTCTTGCCCATTGGAATATAGGGCTTCCATGACGTGCTTCCATCTAACTCGATTTTCACCCTCAGCCTTATTTGCTGCCATGTCCTGCCACTTTGCTTTACTTCCTCCAAGACACTCCTGTGCCACTTTGCTTTGGTCTTCCCCCCTTACTTTTTTCAGCAGGATACCAGTCAAGTGCTTGTCTCGTTATGTCCTCATGAGATTTTTGGAATGTATGACCAATCCATGACAAATTTTTTCTTCTAATTATTTTAGGGACTGGGTCGTGATTTGTTCTCCTCTGTGGTTCTTAATTTGATATTCTTTCTGGCCATCAAGTTAAAAAAATGTTTAACATATATTGACAAATATTTGTAGTTTATGTTCTATATTTCACATAACCTTCCAGGTTTCTGCTCCGGGCTGTAACACAGACAGTATGCTGCAGTTAAAAATTCTAGTTTTTGTTTTTATAGAGAGACTCCCTGAATACTTCACCTCATTCAGTGTACGAAATATGTTTTTGCTTTCCTTGTTCTTGTTATCACTTTCTCAACAGCCCCTTCTTTTTATCAGCAATACTCCCCAAATAACAGAACTTTCCTACATCTTCCAACGCTGCAGTCTCTAATGAAATAAACTCTGAGTTTACTCTAAGTTTATCTTAGTTTTCCTTTTTGTTGATATTCTTTTCATTGCCTCGAATACCAATTTCTTCTTTTTTTTGTAGACGTTGTCTAGCTTATGATATCAGGGAGATGTCATCACCAAAATCTCCAGTTGTAGAAAGGATTCCATTGTAACCCCGTTCTTCCGTTAGTTGCCCTTCTCATTACCCAGTCCACCTACATCATTAAACAGAGTAGGACTACACAAGAAATAGAGACTAGTGACAGTATACATCCCTTATCTGAATCCATTTTGTATCTGTCTAGGTTGTGAGCACTTCCCATTATGAACAATTTTTCTATGTAGTTTTTATACAGATGTTTAATTACTATGTTAGTGTTTAATAGGATTTCATAATTCTTTATGATAATCCATATTTTACCTACTGATACCGTAGAGTGCGCGTTCGAAATCAATGAATTTGAGACAAAGTTTACTGTTCCACTCAAATGATTGTTCAGTGATTATTATTATATACCTGCGTGATCGAAATCCTGCTTGATTTGGTCTCAACGTATTATCACTTGCTTCCTTTCAGCCTTTCAATTATTATTCTTGTTAGAATTTATTACCTATACTCAACATCATTATAACTTTCCAACTGTTACATTTATTAACACTCTTCATTGGTATCTTAATGATAAGTCCTCCTCTTCAGTCGTCAGGGATTTCTTGAATTTCCCAAATTTTATTCGGCAAATGAAATTACGTCTAGTTATACGTCTAAAGTATCTTTATCCATCAGTATTGATGCGACCATACATCTAGGGCGAGGTAAACCGTAATTTGGTAGGATGTGATTCGTGAAACGAGCCATCCCGAGATAATTCGAACTCACGACGCCCAGTTTTGGAAGCCAGCGTGCTGATCGTGAAAACAGGACGCCAATACCTTTTCTGCAGTGATTGAAAGTGTTAAATAAAGAAACAATTATATTACGTGATTTAATGAAATTTTAGTTACCGCATCAGCTTTACCCCAAACTAAGGTACCGCCCGCCGGCTGAAAAGTCGCCACTAATTCCGAACTACGTATAAGGAGGACATTATTTAAACAAACGAGCGAACCGTGGCTCCTCTCAATAGCTTAAATTTATCTTCAGGTCTTTAATAATTCATGACGTTCGGAGAAGCTGCTCGCAACGTTTCCAAAAAATAAATGAAATTCTCCATGTAAAAGTAAGTGGAACAAGGGGGGGGAGTCGCCGTTTAATCTAGCAAATTGGTTGACTCTAGAACGGCCCAATTAGTATAAGAGCATTACATATGTGCACTGGACGGAATCAAGTATTTTCTTATTGTTAATTTATCTCAATGTGGACAGATCGCAGCACTGATTTGAAAGTACAATAGCTAAACACGCTTCTGATTGGCCCATTTGGACAAACTAATTAACTAAGTGCTTTTTCCTATGTTTCTATTGGCTCGGTTTTGTTACAACCAGCGTTGATTTACAAAGAAATGCCAAAGCAATAGAAACGTAAAATGAAATTATAAATTTTAATGAACAACGAAAGACTTCTGCCTTGACGTATTCAACTTAATGTAGGTCTAAGTTACTTAGATTTTTGTAAGCATAACACCTTAATAAGGAACCGGAATATTGCTGTGAAACTTATCAAGTCGAACTCAACACTACACTTAACAATAACTTGGACTCCCTAAAAAACAAAAATAAAATATTAAAAAATTAAGTAAAGTTTCTTTTGGTAGGCCTTTTTTTAGAGGCTTAATTATTTACTGTTTTTAAAGCACAATAAAATTAAATTTCCACCAACATTTATTTACAATAATAATAACAGATATCTTTTACTTATTAATTTTTGTGTGCGAACAGCGCTGATTGCAAAAGATTGTTGTTTACATGAATTTACTTGTATGTTGTAGGATTTCCTATAAAATGATCAATACCTCGGATTCTTCTTTAATTCGCATTAGGTTTCGTTCAATATAATCCGAATGACAGAGAATTTGTAAAGTAACAGAGTTATGACGATTTATATTCGTTAATTATAATTGATAATGAAACACGTATGATCAAACACTTTGGCCTTGTTGTGGGATTAAGAATGCTCTTTGCCACCGCCATTTATCCGCCTCTCATTTATGTTAGATTTTCTCTTCGTTTGTCTATATTTTATGTTAACTACTTATAGTTGCTGTACGTGTACCAGCTTTTTTACAGAGACTGAACACAAAATAGAGTAAAGTTGTGTGCGTAAAAAGGGAGACACAGAACGAGAAAGAGAAGTTCGATGAAGAGAGGGTTTCAATTTGACACTGAAACGAATTGATGAAAACACTACTGCATGGGAAAATGTAATTTCCCGGCTTATAGCCGCCAAAGTGTGAACTGTATGGAACCCATGGTTGGCCACGGAATCGTAAGTAAAATATTAATAATAACCGTTGCATTGAAGTTATAGCCGTGGTCGGGACTACAAGGGATATGCTATCACGTGCTATAGATGATGACGACGACGACGACAATAAAACAAAAGCCAGTTTTACAGAAATTTGTTCTGGTAATTACTCCTCATTCTCTTCACAATAGTAATTTTCTGTTAAGAAAACCATATGATAAAAGAGTTTGCAGGCTTAGATGCGTTACTTCATTAAGCGCATACTTGTCTAGTTGAATAGAAAATTACGTGTAATACTGTCGACAGGATCGCTATTATTCTGCCTCGTCGACCACAGACTCATTGAGTGACTAAATGGAGTTCGATTGTTGCCGATGCTAACTTAGCATAAGCAGTGGCGTAACTACGGTACAGGGGAAAGGGTACGGTACGGGTACAGGGGAGAGGAGTGTCAAAGGCGGGGGGGCCTATTAAAAATTTCAGTGAAATTCCATAAACACTTATTTCTAAGCCAGTCGCGTATGTTCGAATAAGTTAAGTAACTGTGTAAATATAACCTGTGGGAAGAATTTTTAAAATTTCATTTATTCTGAGGAAAACCGGGAACTTCAGCCTTTAAGCTAGTCTCATACCCCCCCAGGAACTCCTAGCTACGCCACTGGGCAGAAAAATGGTTTGTAGTATCCACATCGACGTACGTTTTCTGGACCTATAACACCAAAATGTAAGACTTTTATTAATCCAGGAAGGTTTAAAGCAGTTCTAAAAGATTCTTATAAAAATTTGGAACTTTTATTGAAATAGTATTGAAATTTAAATTGAAAAAATAAGAAGGGATACCACTCCACATATCTTACTATATTGTTGTAGAGTGTAAAGAGTCGTGTGACATTAGTTCACAGAAGATTAAGTTTTATTAGATTAGATAGTTTGAATTTTTATGAGACTAGATAGAATTTTTATTGCAATGCCAATAAACATTTTCTATAAGCTTCCTTATTTCTATACCCCTTTTTATACGCTTACAATAACAATTAGCTCTAAATTAATATTGAATTTTAGCAAATTAATATTGCTTATTAGCAAAACAATATTAAATGACTGAAAGAATAGGGCTTAGCATGTTTTTTTTTTTTTTTACTGGTAACATCAAATAGAAACACGACGATAACACGAGTGATGGAAGTAACCGAACTCTGAACTACTATCCTCTGTCTGTATTATTTCTTTTAGGTAACGCGGACTGTTTTCGTCTACAAATGATTTATCAGTTAGAATGCAATTGCAGCTTCAAACAGTCAAAATATTTTAACAGCAACGCAGAGGGCGCAAGAAATGGAAAGAACAATTTGGAACAAACAAGGACATCTTGTTCTTTCCACAATCCAGATAAAAAAGATTACA
This sequence comes from Magicicada septendecula, assembly GCA_034769895.1. Classification (NCBI taxonomy): domain Eukaryota; kingdom Metazoa; phylum Arthropoda; class Insecta; order Hemiptera; family Cicadidae; genus Magicicada; species Magicicada septendecula. The sequence continues at coordinate 170,975,166 of CM068368.1, read as the reverse complement.
AGACGAATTATACAGGTTGAAAATTTAGTTATTGAAAAAAAAGTTTTCCATAATCTAAAATCCTTGAACCATGCCTGCGAAGACTGGATGTGTAAGATTAAAGTTATTGTCTATGTACGCTTTGTAATGCAAGCAACGTAATATTACTATTCATTTGTCAGTGACTGTGTTTTTAATCATGTTTGCAATTATTACATTTGATGGAATCTGCAAATATTATAAAGTCTCCACATTGAAGATCAAGGTGATAGTTTTTCATAAACTCCCAACGAGCAAAAATTGCTGTAGACGGTACTGTTCTGGAGCAGGTCAGTAGTTTTAAATAGCAGTTACTTATTTTTTTGCGTACCGTATCACTTATTATATAATTATATAATTACCTTATTATCCACTCTAGTGATACAAAGTTTCGTCAGTTATGACGCGTTTCGGGACTAAGTCCCATCCTCAGTTAACACTTATTTCAATATAATAAAATAATACAATAAAAATCGCAACCATGATACTGGTCATGTCAATCAAATAAAATAAAATAAAACTTCAAATCGCATGTGAAATGTTATACGAACCACGGCTGGAGCTCCCGCATGCGTTCACCCTCAACCGCGATCGCCACGCGACTGGTCAAAGATTAAATCCAAACCGATGGCAGTGTCGAACAAGTAGTTTGATGCAAAATTTACCTGATCATTTAATAAACTGTTTTTAGTGGTACTATTTTTTATTATATTTTGAAATTTATAAAGCTATAAAAAATAGTACCACTAAAAACAGTTTATTAAATGATCAGGTAAATTTTGCATCAAACTACTTGTTCGACACTGCCATCGGTTTGGATTTAATCTTTGACCAGTCGCGTGGCGATCGCGGTTGCGGGTGAACGCATGCGGGAGCTCCAGCCGTGGTTCGTATAACATTTCACATGCGATTTGAAGTTTTATTTTATTTTATTTGATTGACATGACCAGTATCATGGTTGTGATTTTTATTGTATTAGTTTATTATATTGAAATAAGTGTTATCTGAGGATGGGACTTAGTCCCGAAACGCGTCATAACTGACGAAACTTTGTATCAGTAGAGTGGATAATAAGGTAATTATATAATTTAAATAGCAGGCTATAATATGCCTTACATTGCAAACAATGACGTGGTGAATAAGATACATAAGTTCAACCACATTTGCAGCACCATCAGGAGAACTATAAAATCAATGAGTAAAGAAACAATCCCGAAGTTGCACAGGGTTATGTCCCTCCCAACACTATCTATGGGTTTGAGAACTGGACTTTCACGAAATACGAGGCCAGTCGTATTCAAGCGGCCGAAATAAGATTATCAGACACGTGGAGGAATATAGGTAGTCTTCAAGATGGCAGAAGATTGCAGTTCCTGTACGGCAGAAAATGAATACTATGAGTATACTCGATAGGATCACCAAGTATCGGCTAAAATAATTGGAACATATTAACCGAATGGATGACTGCTGAATTATAAGCCGAAAGAACGGAGAATGTTGGGACGTCCGAAGAAGCGTTGGACTGACCAGCTCTAGTCTACCTGCTTGGGTCAGGAACACCCACTCTTTTTGTTTAATCCTTCCCGAATATGATGATGATGATGATTATTATTTCATTAAATTATGAGTAGTGCTTACTGAAATATTATGTCACTGATTGTGTCACAGTTAATTGTAGCATTAACTGTTAGACTGACAAGTTGGAAAGTGATTAAAATTACTCATTGTTTTATTGTTCCAGAATTTTTTCTACAACTAAAGACCTCAGTCGTCCCACATAACAGTATCAATTTTACAGTTTATTTAATTGTGTGAAAAACTAATATCTGAAAATGTACATCCGCTTTTTATCATCTCACGATTGTTCATTCAAGTCGCAGCACTTCAATAAATAAAATGTCAAGAGAACGAACGTTTCATATTCCAAAATACATTTATTTGTAAAACTGGTGTGCATTACCACACAAAGAGTAGAAATAATATTTTCTGTTCGACACTGAGTTCCCTTTTGCGACACCGTCGTACTCAATGAAAGTATTAAATTCCGTCTTGCCTTCATTTTTCTGTTAAAAAAATTACGTAGCAACAGAAAAAAATAAAAAGGCAAGAGAATACAAAGAGAAATATAAGAGGGTATATATAAAAAAAACTGTAGGAGGGCGGACTGAAAAATGTTAATACGGCAACGAATATATTCTTTTATCAATTATGCAAAAATGAAGAAAAAAAAGAAAGCGAAGTGTGACTCTGTCTCCTTCCTGCTACATTTAGGAGCAAAGTTTGCCTTACAAGTCGTCACTAATCAACGTGCAAAGAAAAAATTCATTCTTTATAACCACGAGGCAACAAACTTTATCTGTGCACCTTATGAAAGCAGAAAATGTAATTTGTTGTATAAAAAATATGCACACTTTTTAACGTAAAAATGTGTCAGGGCAGCATATTTTGCCTTTGATCAACAAGATTTCGCTCAAAGTTCTTAACTTAGTCGTTAGTCTTGTGAAAAAAAGCTTGCAAGCTTGCATCTAAAATTAGGTAATGCTGTCGGCTTTACTGCATCGCCTAGTCGCGTCCATTTGGGTCAGTCTTATCGAAAATTCTGTACGTAATTAATTTAAACATGGTTCTGGCATTTAATTGAAATTAAACTATTCATTTAAACCACAGTTTATTATATTAAACTAAAATTAAAATTAAGTTTAAATTATTCAAATAATTAGATTAAATTAAAATTCACAAACGTTATGAGGTTTCCTTAACGTAAGCATAGCCTTAGAAATTCATGTACAAATGCGTGTAATAATTGTATGTCGTAGTAAAGACAGAAATTGCCAAATAAGGGAACTTTTTTTTATTCCGGAAAAGTGCACTATTCTGTTCATATGAAGTACTTTTATAACTACTGAAAGTCGGCTTGTGAGGGTAAAGAAAATTTAGGAGGAAGAAAGTAGCTTTAAAGGGAAAGGTCAACAAGCAACAAGCTAGTTGCAATGAGAATAGAGATTTCTGCAATATGCAATTTATGTTTGCCTAAAACAGAAATATTTAGGCCTACAAAAAATAAAGGGACCAACAATATGCGGTTTTGGATCCGATTATATTATATCCGTTAATTAACATATTACCTTTTGGTACCATCGAAATGGCGCTGGCTTAGGAGAGACATATTAAGCTTCTGACGTGACCCGTACGGCATACAAGAAGGCAATGCGTTTTTCCACCACGCTTCAGCCGCCTGTTATTGTAGGCATCTTTCCCATGAAATTCATTTCTGTAGGCTGAGTCGGTATAGCAACAGTGATAAAATTGGAGAAACGACATAAATTTACATGAAATTACAAAAAAGTTAGTTATGTTGCCGACAAATAACGTGAGGTACGCAGTAGGCCTACACGTAGGATAGAAACTGTCTTTTTCGTGATGACCGCAATGGTTCCTTTGATTGAATCTCACTGTAACATAAAGGCTTTAAAGAATTCTAAAAAAGCTGACACGAAAGTTTCATAGAGTAAAGCCAGAATGACACCTTTGGTTACGTAACGTCATTCAAGATATTCAAGACAAACGATTAGCGAAGTGAACACAAGATTAGCGAAGCTTTTAAGATGTGTCAGCGTTTTATTATTTTTTTCAGGTACTTAGAACAACCAAGCGTACATCCTGAGATTTCTGTTGATAGTTGTAGGACACAACTTGTGTAAAGATCTCGACAGGGATGATAGAGAAAAGGGAGGAACAGCGCCAACACGTGGTCGGGCGGTAGCGTGGAAGATAGGAACCGCGTTGGATTTGCTACACGAGACGGAAAACTGCTTCTGATCAAAAAAAGAAACCAAATCGGTGTAATGAGATAAGCGGCCATACAAAGTTAACGAGCTTCCCATTGTCGCTGGAAAGATCAAGATGAACACTGAAGAAAATGTAACCGCAGACGTAACCGAAACGCTGAAGAATCTTTCGACTGTAGAACAGGTTGTAACTATCAGAAAAAAAAACAAATCAGGGAAAACTAAATTCATTTTCTTTTCTTGAGAATATCAGAAAGGCTGAGAATAATTTTGTTGCCATTTGTAGCGAACGAGCGCTACGCGTTTCATTTCTGCTTCTGTAAATGCCGATAGCAACCTCGCACAGTAGTTGGAAACATAACACAATGGAAATAGATGACAGTGTTACTGACATGATGGTGGCGACGACGACGATGATGATGTGACGACGATGATGAATACAACAATAAAAATAAAAACTGTATGCCAGGAGCCTCATGATGAATTAATTACTTCCAATATGTAGAATAGCGGTGTTTCCATTTGCGCACAAGCTAGCTTCTCAACTATGTAACCTTATTTCGCATTGGCTGAAGAAAAATTCCAAGAACAAATCATATTCTTAACGATCGGAAAAAACAAAAACAAGCATACCAATTATACTTTAAAAAGTAGGCCTATGGTAACTTCAAACAGTGGCGTAACTAGTTACTGCTTCTTGGGGGGGGGGATGAGACTAGCTTCTAGGGTAGAGGGATGAGACTAGCCAAGGTTGGATTCCCCTTTATTTATTAATTTAAAAACATAGTAATTCCTTATATCTCTCCAATTATTTATATGCCTTATTATCCCACAGCCAACAGGCTTAGAAATAGGCCTACGTTAAGTTATTATGGAATTTTGCTTTAATTTCGAATAACTTTGGGGGGGGGAACTGTTCTCCTGATCTCCCCCGTAGTTATACCACTGACTGGAGAGAAATATTCTATACTGCTGCGTAAGGTAACCTCTGAATATATTTAGTAGTCAAGTTGAGGATCTCTGTATCATGTACTTAAGCCACTGGTAGGACGCAGGTGTAGAAAATGAGTTTTGGTTGGAACATATGATATTATACACGATACAATAACACTATGAGCCGCTATAATAATTAATGTAGCCAAAAGAATATAGCGAGTTCACTATCGTAGTTGCGACGGTGAAGGCAGCCACCACACATTTTGGCAAATCTTCCAATAACGAACCTCGACCTCAGTGGCCTCGGAAAAAAAAAGAAAAGAGCGAAGAAAGTTTCATTGCTGGAAACATGAACCAGGATCGTATTTAAGGGGGGGGGTTGATCGGATTTCATTCCCCCCGAAATTTTGAACCCGTGAAATTAAAAAAAAAAATAATCAGGGTATAAATACACACAAAATATCACATAAAAAAAAATATATAATGATTACCTGTAGACCTACTGTGAGTTGACAATATTAAGTTTTTCACCCGCCTTCAATTGTTTTTGTTCTTGTAACGGAGAACATTGTTCATTATTTTTCTGATGCCTCGTTAAATAAATTTGGATTCTCTCTCTCACTCTCTCTCTCTCTCTCTCCCTCGCTCCTCTCACTCACACGAAGAACACACGCACACTCACACCCGCGCGCGCGCCGACACACACACACAAACACATATAAACACAAGTAATGAAATTTCAACATGATTAAATGTTATTATGATATTGATGACTATAGGCCTATATATGTTAAAATCGTTTATATATTAATGAGTTTTTCTCATGTTACAATTACATTACTTTTGTATAAAACACATTCACATCTTCCCATATATTCTTGTGTATTTTCTTACTATTATCCTTATCAATAAACAACACTTTTCTTACAAGAATATATACTTTTTTTAATATTTACAATGTTCCAATAGTTTGAACTATCATCATCAGAACTATAGATTCTGATGACAATAGTTCAAACTATTGAAACATTGTAAATATTAAAAAAGTAATATATTCTTGTAAGAAAACTGTTACTTATTAATAATAATATATGTATATTAATTCTGTATTTGACATGCAGAACTTAATTTATTTTCTGTATGTGTACATATATCACAGACATGAAGCTATAAGTGTACGCCGATAATCCTGGTAAATTTGCAGGCGACTTGCTAAATTTATTAAAGAGAATTAGTAAAAACAGAACAGAAGATTTAGACTTTTTTGGGCTGTATTATGATAGGTTGGATTACATTCTTAACAATATACCCTTCTCACAGTAACTTAATCAGCATTTAGTTGGCTACTCCCTGGTTCACAAATATGGATCTGTACAAGTGTAATCATAAATAGCGTAGCTAAAGTGCTAAGAACAATGAAAAGTCAAATTTTAAATGAAAAACTATTAAGTAGGAAAAAAATCAGAAACAGAACTACGATAAAAGACATTTCAGAAGTAGTAGCAAAGCTGAAGTGGTCATCACGAGAGACACGATGACAGATGGAACAAATATATTGCTCACGGATAAGATAAGCGGATGAGTTGGCAAGGCATACAGACTCAAGATGGGCTGATTAGACAGAATGGAATTAAAGCAACTGGGGAGATCTATATTCAACAACAGACGGATCTGCCTATTTAGAAAAAGAAGATGTATATATGAAAATCGTATTTTTTTAATAGATATATATTCAAGGGAGCAGAAATTAAAAAAAAAACTTAACGGACGTAGGAATAACATAAATAAAACAAACAAAAATGAATTATTCTGTTAAAGTAGCAAGCCTTTATAATTCAGAAAAAGGCTTATTGGCGTCAGAAACAGTACCAAGACGGCAACAAATTGGAAACGTTTAATGAAAACGGCACGTTTAAATTGAATACAATTACCAGCGCGTACAGTTTATATATTAGAATGAAGTCATCATTTCATCAGATTTATTAAAAACCATCTCTGCCGCCCGTGGTTTGTGTCAAGGTAGAGTAGGGTGAAAAGAAGCGCCATTCCGACCACAAGTACAGTTGTTAAAGTCAATAAAATTTATTGTTATAGCATTTCTACTTATAGCCTCGATTAACTCTAACAGATTTGCAAATGACCCCCTCAGCGGGACGGGACATTGTAGCGACAGATGGAACATAACTGGCAGTAATTTGTAGCAAACAATTGTTACGGCTCGGCCTGACCACATGTCCCGTTTGATTCTGTGGTTTACCCTTCTCGCTTCAGGCTTTTCCCTTAATTTTTGATGCTTTTAACTTTGATTTGTTACGGCCCATCGTAAATCCTGGCTTCTGAAAACGTTGCCGTACCAAAAAGGTTGCTCACCAGGGTATATTTCACTCCACTTGAGCCACCTTCATGCACAAACGCCTTTTATCACAAATAGGCCTAAGTACATTATACAATTAAGCCTGTTCCGCCGCAAATAAAACACTTGCCCAGGTTTCTCTGTTAAAATTTCTGCGTAATAATGTTTCGGCTCTTTGTTGTATGTACGAGATCATGCAATTTTTAGTAGGCCTACATGTATAGATTGATTCACAATCGGCTGTATGTATTTAACTGTACATGTGTTCTTTGTACTTATGTAGCCTACTCATGATTTAACCTGATACAAATAATTAACAACAACGTGTTTAATCCACGATACTTGCATTAGTCTTCAGATCTATTCACGTGTTACTTCACTTATCTAGAGGAGCGTGTTGCCGTAGAACAACTTAATATATCATACATAAGTTTTTTAACTACTCGTTATTTAAATCGTATTACATGTAATCGTAAATTAAGATGACGAGCAACAAATACACGTGTTCCCTGACAAATTTTAGATTTATTTCGCCTTGCAATTTTAGCGATACTCCACTCGAATGTCGCTGAATGTACATGTAGGCCTATAGAGTCTACGTTTACGAACAGCGTAACAAACGCTAATGCTCGCACATACACAAATATCCTGTATTTCTTGCCATTTTATGAATCTCTCTTAAAAACGCCGTTTTGTTTATCGGGCATAGAACTCAGTCGAAGTTCAAAATCTAATGTAACGGGTTTTGCAGAAACGACAAGTTGGCATAATGCCAATGGCTCTGCTGGGAATACTTTTTTCTTCCGCACGGCAGAGCTCCTATATCACATTTGCAAGAAAGAAAATTTTGCAACGGTTTCGAGTATTATTTCTCATTATCGGACATATTATTAATGGTCCCCCCCCCCCCCCGTTGAGTGATATTTAGCCCGACCTGAGAATGTGGTAATTATTTGATAACGCAAGTCGTCATCCAAGCAGTAAACTACACTTTTCTCTCTTGGATAATATCCATACCCACCAATCAAGTTTAATTATAACCTTAGAAACTCGCATTATTAATACTGCAGAAAAATCTTTTGTCTTATGCCATACGCCCTCGCATACATTCCATAACCTTGACCAGAACCATTGGTTGCTACGTGAAATTCCCTCTTTCAAGCGTCTTTTGTAGTGGTATTATTGAAGAACAAGTGTTACCACCTTCAATGAAGCTTAACTCTTATGACGTAGACCTACATGTACATACACCCAAACCTGTATCCGGTACAGTTTAACCACACCATGAGTTTGCTTCCTGTGTTTGGTACAAAGCAGATTATCAACCTTCCCTTATGTGACACGTTTTTGCCACTGTTTTGCATGTTCCTCCGAACGAGTGAGGAACACATATAAAAGTCTGCGTTCTCGTACGTTGCTCGTCCATGATGTATATTTTTTCTGAAGAGAGGTAGTCTTCAATCAGACACCAACAGGCATCCGAACTTGCTACACGTAAAGAATAGATCTTAGCAGACATTTAAGCAACTTCTCTTGGACATATATAGCCCGGCGACCTTTGTTCTTACCGATTAAATCAATCTCTCGTTGGGATCTCACAAATCCTTTTTTCGCAAACATCTTCCATCCACACCACTTCGTTATTGATTAGATCAGATGTTCTGGTAGCCTTCTCTTCTTAATCGCTTCTATTTTCTTGTTGACTGTTGCTGCAAAGGTGCAAGAAGCCCTTCATTATTCTACTGACGCAGACATGCCATTACCATAGTTTCTGGCTTAATGGCTTCATTTAGTTTTTTGATCATACGTTTTTTGTGGAAAAATCAAAATGTAGATCGAAAAGGAAACACTTTCTATCTCTTTTAAACTCCCGTTTCTGCAGAGGTTTCACATAATTTCTCACACAAGTTAAATCCGATGAACACCGTTTCTAATAAGTAATGAATGAGCAGCGGGTAGTGTTTGACTTTTGTACTGTATGCATAAATTTTTGCAGAAAATGTGATATCGGAGTTATTCGTCTCATACATAAATTACATAAACGTCCACTTAAATAACCCGTGAATCGCATTACAAATTTGTTACACACTACGTTTTTTTATGAATACAAAATCTGTATGCAAGCTAAGCTGGAACTTTCACTGGTATAGAAGTCTTATACAGCGTCAAAAATGTCTGGACGTGTAGTTAATTTATAATTAATGGTACATCTTCACTACAAATAGAACTTGTACCATCTGTGTGGTACAAAAAGCTTTTCGATTGCCGGTCCCTTATGGTCTACTGGTAATCGTTGATAGATGACCTGACGCCCTTCCACCCACCCACCCCCGGAACACATTTGCTTATGAATAGCACCCACCTCTGTCGTACTGCGACACCCTTACCAGTCAACCAATAAAACGCTGATATATTACCTTTCCTTAGGCACACGAGAATTTGTAACCTTGAACTGGATGATGCATTACCTACGCATTCACTCGAATAAGTTGTTGCAAATCCCCTTTAAATAAATAACAAGTGTCCCTTTAAACCTCTACGTATAGACCCATTAAATGGTCACAAATAGACGTACACAACATATTCCCTAACTGAAACATATTCTCACTCTGTGTGTGTAGAACGCACAGTCGTGAATTAGTGTAAATAAATTTTCATCAGTTCAAAAGTTCTCATATTGAATTACAAATTCACATAAATTTAAACTTATGAATTATTTCCTGTCTTCCTATAAAAAATCTACATACACTTTTTCCTACATCACTATTAATTCCTAGACATATTAATATTAATAATAATAATAACATAATAAACAATACCCTTTTAATTTAATTCTCTCTGAATGACTCTACAGTAATTATTTAGGACCATAATTTAAAGATACGCTACAAATCTGTACAGCAGATTTTACTTACCACTGTCTACACAAAGCGTAGCGTACACAAATGGTTATGAAACAATGCCATTTGCAGAGTTGCGGTCTCTTCATTTCCCCTATACACTGCTTACCTAACGAGATGAACCATATCCGTCTGCAGACATCAAACGCCTACCACTTACTCCCATAGCGATTCCATAACAGTTTCAATAAGAATTCAAAATTGGTAATGATCGTAACGTGCTTCACAGATCCTGTTGCGGTCCTTTTGATTTGAATATAATGTCTCAGTAGACTTTTTCTTCGCTTTCGTATCGAGGAAAATAGGAAATGATAGCATTAGCGGTATATGATTTGAACATAGCAGGAGCTACGATCAATTAGTAATAGCGTCTGCCGCGTGTGTCCTTTCTGTCCAAACATCAATCACTGTTACACGTGATAGTAAAACTACGCTTCACCACATAAATATGGATATGAAATTATATCTGGCTAAAATTATTAATGTATGCAGTTAAGTGCCACAGTCGTAGAACTGTCGAAGTCGGTAATATTAGACGTGGTAAACTGAGAATGCAAAACCGTTTCGTGTGACACGTGTTCCTTAAGAAACAGCTTTTCACTACACCAATTCGTTAGGATAACGAGGGCGGAAAATATGATTTGGAGGCTGACGAGAAATTCAAATTAAACCGCACAAGGGCAGTTTAATAATAGCTCTGACTATATAGGAAATATAGAAAATATAGGAAAGAAGACAAACATAATTTACAATAAGGCTTCACCAAGTAAAGAGATGAAAATTTACTGGAGGAGATGATAGATTTGAAGAAAGTGAAGTGTTTGGGTAAAACAAACGATCCGGATGTAGACCTAATACCATAAATTATTAATAGAATGAAATCATAGTGCATTTGCAATTAGAAGCGACGTTATATAGAATAAGAAACTGCCTTTGTGTCCAAAATTCAGTGTTTAATCAGTACGAGTAACCTGTAATGACTTATTGGTCATAAACGTGGACATTTCCAGCATATGTGTGCACACAAACCTGGACCCTGAGGAAATTGGAGATTAGCTTTTGTGACGTGGTGCTGGAGGAGAGTCTTAAGACTGCCGTGAATAGAAAAAGTGCCTAACGATGACGTTTGGAAGAAAATGGATGAAAAAAGGATCCTGATTAAAATCATCGTGGAAAGGAGAGTCAATATGGTTGGTCAACTACTACGCTATTCAAACTGATTCACCACCTCGATCAAGAGAATGCTTGAGGGACGTGGTGGGAGGGGGAGCCCTAGAAAGGATAAAAGGAGGAAGAGGGTGTGTGGTGATTAGGAGACTGTCTTTTAAAGGGAAGGAATCGCAAACCCACAGCCTCTGGGTTGAGGAGAAGAAGAATGGAAAAGTGAACAAATACTACGAGAAAGATCAAAAACTGAATTCTTAACAGACGCCAGTGGCGTATCTAGAATTTGGTCTTGGAGGGGGTCCGGTCGAGTCGGCTTCATACAAAACAACAAACAAGATAAGATTACTCAACAATACTATCTTTGAAGTGACTGAAAAACGTGTGATAACACCCTGAAATCAATCCCATTAAAGTCAACGGTAATAACTCAATAACAATACGCGTTACTGAAACACTGTTTAAAAGTTAGGCCTGCTGACTGAATTGATTTCCTATATTTCATATTTCATAGGTATACGGAAATTATGTGTAATAAACCTGTTTTTACATCTAAAAAAGAGTTATTAATTTAAAAACACAGCTGAAAAAAAATAAAATAGAATAAAAATTAAGTGATTAAAAAAATTCATCAAATTGTTTCGACCTCTGGCGGGTCCGGTCCCGTTCGTTTCCCCTCCCCCGTAAGTACGCCCCTGACAGACACATACTAGACATAACGAGAGGATAATGCTTGAAATAACACATGAATATAGAGGAACAATTCAATTGATAGGCAAACAATATAGAATGGATTATATTACTTATACAATTAACAAAATAAAAGTGGTGATGGACACTATGTTAAGCTAATCGAAACACTTTTACGAAGCTTGCAACAAAAAGAGGTAACGACGGTGGCAAGCTGGAAGGTTGATCTGGTTAAATATATAAGTTGTACTACTGCGAGAGGGCCGCAGACGCGATGCTTGAAGGAGAAGAAGAATTATCAAATTGATTTTCGTTTTGAATTTAACGAAAAATTATTATCAAGTCAAGTAAGAAGTCCACATTGAGAAGGAGAAGAATGTAACAAACATACATAGATAAATTATACGTAGTTAATTAATATGGATGATTTGTATTGTGGAGCTAAATTGCCACTTAATACTACTCCAGATTAAAAACACCACATACCATGTTTACAGACGTCCCACTAAATTCTCCGTCTTACTCTACCCAAGTTGTCTCCGTTCAAAATAAAATAACATGCTACTAGAACTACAATTCTAATCCTCCTAACTGGGACAAAAACGATGAGATCTAGTCCACAAGTTATTTTTATATTTCGAAAAACTTTTGTATCAAACAACGTAGCTATTTCGTTAATGAGTTCTCATTTTAATTCTTTTTTTTATTAACGACAAAGTGTTAGGGAAAAGGTTAGAGGGTTTGTAAGTAAAAACAACCTTAGTTCTGAGAGCATGCACTTTAATTTAATCCAAAGGCGCTGGCTTAAACAATGTAATACAGTATATTCAATAGTAAAAAATGTATACATTAAAAATTGTATTTATACATAAAAATATTGCTATAAACGTAAGCTATAAATATATGTTTACAGCAGTATTTAAGTGATCAATAAAGCTTATCAGTCCGCGTACATGAGCTATCTTACGAACACACGGGGCACTCTGAACAGTCCTCAACACATGCGTCACCAAGCACTTGTGTCACCTGCAAAAGTAACAAGACCACAATTAGTACTTTGGTTTTAACATCAGTCGTCATTATTTCAATGTAAGTAATGCAGTTCAACGTACACACTAATAGACTATTGTCTGAACCTATATATGTACTACGTGTGGAGTCATCTGACTGAAAATTGTAAACAAATAAACCATCAGACTGGCCTATGAATATTACTGATTATAATTATATTAGCACGCGTAAAGACAAAATCTGAGGTGGCGAGATGGAGGATGGAGGAATCCGCAATTGGAGGGTAGTTGTATCGGACAGATACCGTCGGCGAGGCGTCCTTCAGAAGGTCAGGACCCGCCCTCGGTTGTAGCGCCCCTGATGATGACGATAATTGTAGTATTTACATTTTTATATCTATTCATAATTGTATAGTATATGTATTACCAAATATAATTACTTCTGCAAGTAGAGTGTTCTTATTTTTTATTGTTTTAATTTAACCTGTCGCACGTTTACAGAATATATCCGAACGTATAGTCAAGGGTTTCTAAAATGCAATTAAAATAAAATTTCTATTTATAATTATATGTTTTTTTTACCGTTGTTTCAGTTAATATGAGAAACTTTAAAATATTCACACAGTATGTAACCAACAAATATCAAGAACTGACGACAGGTTCCTTTCGACATTGTATAAGTTATACAGGTCGACTTATTTTCGTTTACTTTGAAGTTCCAGATTTTAAACCAAATCTGTGTTTAAAGGACTTTTACGGGTTTTTATGTAACAACGACTGCATTTTTATGAGAAGCCGGTACGACAGTACATTCTGCAAATGTGGCAGGTTTATTATTTAGCTCGTTAATACTTACAGCTAACCGGCATAGTATTACGAAGATGGCAATTCAGATGCAATAGCATTATAGTATTATAAGTGGCAAGCGAGCACGTGCGAGATCAAGTATACATGTGCGCGCGCTGGAGAGAGAGAGAGAGAGAGAGAGAGAGAGAGAGAGAGAGAGAGAGAGAGAGAGAGAGAGAGAGGGGGGGGGGGGGGGGGAGAGAGACAGAGACAGACAGAAGAATACTTCATTTTTACAGAAGAATACTTAATAATTACAATGCACTGTATTTAGTTAAAAAGGAGAGGTCGTTATTGAACTTCAAGTTTTATGAAACTGTTGAAAACAAACTTTCAGATTCGTTTAAAACAAAACGGCAATTTGTCGTAAAAAAACGTGTTCGTGACGTTAATTGCTTAATTAATTTAAGTCGGACGGAAACTGTTCTTATTTCAATCTTCAGTTTGAAAGTAGCAATTTATTCCGAATGAGCTGTTTTTCAAAAGTAACAGTAGTAATTCATGCGAGGCGAACATACGCTGTCATATGTAAATAAAGCCGGTTCGCTGTGTATAAAACAGTAGTATTGTTGGGAGGCGATAAGGTCTGTACGGTTGAACAGCTGATAAAGGACGAGGTGACGGGTGTGTGTGTGTGTGGATTTGCAAGTTTCGAGCTTCAGCGACACTTCATCCCGTGACCGTTGGAGCGTGTGATCCCACTGTCAGCAGCATCCACGCTACCACCACACTTAACTTGACAAAGCCACCCCGGTAATACCCTACACTACATTATGCTGCTACCTGCTCCTGTGCACTTTATCAAAACGCCTTTTGTTATGTATTATACACTCGAAAATTGCTAAATACTTTTCAGCTGCATATGCTAGTGACGTTTATAAAACCAGGTTGCGTTACGAACATATTTAAAAAATGCTGTAATACCTAATAGCCTTCATAACAGTTAGCATTTAGTCTCAAATGTGGCTTGCTTTAAACGTGTAAAAACATTCTATTACACTTTCCTGTTTATGCGTATAGCTTACCTAAATGTATAATCTATAAATTTATAAAAACGAACAGTTTGTAGATTCGTTGTTTAACTTTCTACCCCGCGATCATTCTCTAGCGTCGTGATAATTTGTCTTGACGTTTCGGACTTAGAAAGCCATGTTCAGAATTGAAACTATATATAATTAAGAAAGTTGTGTTAGTGGTTATAATCACAAACAGAATTATCACTGTTGCACACCACTATAGAAAAATTATTCCGATTAGCGCTTCCAAGCTTCACAGCTCATCGTCATATCGGAAATAACAATCTTGTGAAGCTTCAAAGCGCTAATCGGAATACATTTTCTATAGTGGTGTGCAACAGTGATAATTCTGTTTGAAACTATATAAGTACAAATCACACACTATACATACATAAGTACATCACTAAAACTATAAACATACATACCAAAAGGTAGCAAACAGGTACATAATATCACTGACAGTGAACGTCCATCACTTCTGCATGATAGATAATCAACCTTTAATATGTCTACACATTTGTGAGTGTCTGTGATTTTTTTATTTTTACTTTTGTATTATTGTCAGCTATGTTATTGGTATTTTTTTGTAATGTTAGTTATACGTGTGTTTTTAGTCACTACACATAAAATTATGAAAGCTTGAGATTTCGAAATCTGTAACTTAAACAAAAATAATTAAAACAGTGGTGAATTTCCATGTAAATGAAAAGTGTTTGATAATATAGAGCCATTAGGTAGGAGTTTTAATGGTGGAAAAACTATCCACCCAGAGATACACTCAATTTAATCTCACCTTCAAAGCAGTCTGCAATGTAGGCCGTACACAGTAAGCTTCCTGACCTACAGAACTCGCTCACTATTTTGAACAAAGTATATTTATTATTTGAGACATTTTGATATTAGATAATTTTCCAATTATCAGAATAGTTACGAAAATCTACTATTATACTCTACTATTATTGTTCAGTAAAATAACAATTGAAGAGCAGCCAGTCATACAGTAAGTACTAAAAACTCCAAATATTCGGATTTTCGTTTAAATTCCCTTTAACCTGACATCCAGCTGGATTTTTAGGCTTACGACATTTCTAAATCTTTGATCCCTTTTTCGGGGCCTTAGGTCCAAAAATTCAGAAATTTTCAAACTTTTACACAATATTCAGATTCTGGTTAAAATTCTCTTAATCTGATACTCCTCATACAATTTGCAACATTATCAAAATTTTTAGGCCTTGATGTATCAAAATTTTGAAATTTCCTAAACTTAACACTACATATATTCAGTTAAAATTCCTTTTAATTTGATACCCACATTGACATTTGAAATTTTTTATCGACTTTGACTACTTACATTTTTGCCTCCCGCCCCCTATTTTGGGAGGGATCAATGTCAAAAACAACAGGGTTCTGTAGGTTAAAAGTATGGACCTGCATATCAAGTTTTACAAAAATCGAGTTGATGCATTCAAAAGTTATCGTGAGACATACCCCAAATAGACAGATAGACGGTTAGACAAATGGACAGACAGATAAATGCCAAAGTGTCGAGTCAAAACTGAGAACTCGCTTCGCTCGTTCAAACATCACGTGTTTTTGACCTACATATTTTATTTGTACGTATTGTCAACGAATACCTTTCTACATGACATATGGGGTATACAGTATTTCAAATCAGTGTCATATATTGAACTGAATAAACAATGAAAATACCTCTCGCTATGACTTTAGCAAGAGCTTTTTGAGTGAGATGGTACAGGCCTACTTTTCTACAGTCAGATAAGTTATAATTACGACGACAGGGGACCGATAATCCCTCTTGTAAAACACAAAACCCGTGCGAGCAAAAAAAAGTACACACACACAACCACGCGCGCACGTATAAAGTGTCCGGATTTGAAATCCTTGGTTTTCATCCTTCATTTTCGATGAACCTACTCTTTGAGGGTATGTGTTCGACTTTGCCTCTACTACACATAAGGCTGTATTCAGGTTGAAATAGTGGTCGTCGTAAATAACTACAAAAAGCCTTTTCTTTTCTTGGATAGGTTTAGGAGCTCAGATGAGCCTACGTGAATACACCATGCAAATTACTATCAAAAGTGACCAGTAAACAGCTAGAAGAATTAATTGGTTGGAATCATGGAAGCAATCACATGAAAAACAAAAGCATAAAAAAAAATTAGTAAAGAATGTAAGCTTAGAAGAAAACGATATTTTTAAATGATTAAGGTTCACCATCCATCAAACATTATTACAGGAAGACAACGATCCTTTACCATTTCACTGACGTATAGGAGCCTTTTACCACTCTGAATGTAATGTCACATAAATCGCGTGCACATATGAGAGTGAAAGAAAGAAAGAAAGAAAGGAATAGACAAACGAGGGGATGAAGGATGAGTAGATGAGAGGCACAGAGGGGGTTTTAAACTACTGACTACAGAACCACCGAAAGTGTAAAGTGTAAGTGAACGCTAACATTATTTAAACAAGACAACGAGAATTACTTAAATCTTGAACGTTTCTGTTGTTGAGATATCCTAGGAAATTATTTAAATCAAATTTGGTCTGTTTTATTTACTGCTAGGTTTCCTCTCACGCGACTTTTTGAAAGGGGATTTTTCAAGGCATTTTGGATAACCGAGGCTTTCCGTGTAATTGATTTGTAATTAAATTCTTTACAAGCGAAGACATTTCAATTTTCAAATTTTAAATCTAAAAATAGTAAATTTTTTTTTTTTTTAAACAATATAACATATATATGGATATTTCCTAAAAACTACAAATTACATACAATTTTCACCTGACAGAATACGCAATACGGTGAGTAATGTAAGTATATTCGTTTATAAATTTACGTGCTAGTTTTGTCATTACCAAGAACGTATCTGCAAATGAAACAGCGCTAATTTTGTACCACATGAATGTGATAATTTAATATTAGTTTTTATTTCTGTAACACTTATTTAAGTCTCAAAGGAAATTTCTGGGTGGCAAAGCGACCAGCGCCTCGTTTCAAACGCGGGGTAACATGGGTTCGCTTCATCGATCATAAAGTGAATAGATTTTCCAACAGGGCATTGGGCTCACACGGTCTCATTAGATTGAGAAGGTGAAAAGATCCGGACATAGTGATACAGCGCTATACGGACCCGAATACAACACCGGTAAAATCTTCATCTGTGTTTACCGCAAACCTGTACATCGTAGAAAAAGAATATCTGTAATAAAATTACAGAGAAAACTTGGCTACATTAATTACCACTACTACAGCATCTGAGAATCGAATCAGATATGCACCTGTCTTAACTTCTTTTTCGAAATAACCGGTCCGTCATCGAGTAGATTTCCAACGCTTGGTGTTATTAACACCACAAGTGTCATCAAACACACGTTTCATTTTGTAATATCAAACGTTTCGCCCATTCGAAGATGGGGCATCCTCAATTGCAACACTGACTACATCCTCGGTGAGCCACTGACTACAACTGGACGAAGTTAGAATTGACGAACAGTTTGGTGTAACAAAAATAAAACTTGAAATATATGGAAAGAATGTAAATTTGAAATATAAAAACTACAAACGTCAGTTTTTTTTGCGTATTTCAAATGTACAAACACTGAATATACCTCTTGTTATGCATAACATGAAAAACGCCTATATATTCTATAATTCGCTTATGGCAAGTGAGGCTGAGGACCAAACTAGAAGCTGATAATGTAGTTTCAGTACTGCAGTTACCTCAAGAAACAGATTACCCGATACTGACGGTCTGTGACATGGAGTCGTTCAATCATGCGGCAAATTAAATATTGTTGAGACCTTCACTCTGGAAAGTAAGAGTATGGACTGTAGACAATACCTGTTCACCATGGACTATACCCGAACATGGACTAATCAAGAGTACAGGATGTACTGACCGACAGAGGATGTCTTCTCAGATTAAGTTTACATTTTTTTTCGGATGATGATCTTTCGAAGCAGCAAAAATATTTGACATCAAAAGTGGGAAAAGTAGACTCTATAACAGTTAATGTAAAGTCTTCGAAGTTTGATCAAAACGTTGTCCAATTTTTTAATTTACTATGTTGCAAATGTCTAATTAAAACAAAAATGTCTAAGCTATTATCGGTACACATCTTACTGACAATCGTCTAAACATTTTAGCCGTACGGATGCATAATACAGATTATGCAGCTAAGTGAGGAAATTGTGTTTTGGTGTATTCGTCGATTTGTTGACGTTGTACAATGCAAGATTGAAGAACATGCATTACATTTTGTGTAAACTATGAGATACACTGCTCTATTGTGTCAAAGTATTGCAGAAGGCTTCTTGTGAACCTAGTATACATCAACAAGGAGTTTACAAATGTTAAAACTCTTCGTAACTGTCGTGGATGGGTTGAAGATTGTGATAGTCAGATGGTGATTGTGATTTTGCCTTCCAGAATTTTTATCACTAGGTACCACAGTTAATAAAGAGCATTACTTAAGTATTTCATGTCACTTTTGTGTGAAACTATTTGTATAAAACCAGATTTACGAGAATAATTTATGAAAATTGGATTCCCATAATCCAACAGAACGCACGTCATTTTGTTGAAGAATTCCAGTAAAAACAGTATGATAAGACCACAACACCGTATTCACCAGATGTGTCCCAATATGATCTTCCCTCTTCCCAACAGAAGAGGAAAGAAGATCGTTTCGTAACAGCTAAAGACGTTATAACGTAAAATTTGCACTCTCAACAATTTTACGGGGACAAAGTCATGTTATAGGCTACCCAGGGAGAAAAATAAATTCGTAGAAAGCGGGGAGAAAATAAAACTAAAACTACCGATTAGAGCGGTGGTACTTCAAAGTAAGAAATATTAAAATGTTGTAGTAAGGCGCGGTAGTTGTTCATAAAGACGACCTTGAGTTGACGCCCGTAAGTCGGCTAAAAATATGAAAAGGTAACATAGCGGACGAACCGTCATAAAATTGGATTATTTTCAAGGGTGTCAGAAGACTTCCCTAAGATTGTAAAAAGTTAAGTGCATCTAACAAAAGAACCGTTAGGTTAGACAGAGAGAGATGAGAGCGAGATGGAGATAGACGCTATGTTTTCCCACTACGTTTATACGCGCAAATAGTTGACGAATAACGGAAAGCGTCATTTTTTACGCGGGACGTGTTCACTAGACAGATTGGGTAAATTTGAAATTAGCGGTATGTCAGACCGATCGGCGTGTATTTTGTATATAGTTGGTGAGGGTAGTTCGAAGCAATGTATAAAAAAAAAAACGAAGTGTAAGAAGTTAAGTTAGTCTACGGGGAGATTACAATTCAAAGACTCGTATTTAGTGTATTAAGAAATTTGTCGGTAAATTAAATAAATATGTTTCAATCGCAACGAAAAAGTCAGTTACGGTAACGCGATATTAAGCCTTGTGGAAGCTGCGTATCATAAACACTTAATAAGCGTTTACAAGAAAAATGTTCAGAGTAATTAGAGAAGATAAATTAAAACCGAGTAATATATCCAAGTTTTACTTAGTACAACATCAATCGTTAAATTCCGAATTACATAGCGAAATTTAAGGTGTAAACATCACAGTACGGGACAGTCGGTCGATATTAGTTATCAATCCGGTGTTAGACGCGCTTAGCTTTAATAAGGATATACTGAGTATTCAACAAGTGTATTAGTATACGGCACCTGTGTAATTATCACTAAGTTATTTAAGTGAATGGTGTAATACCTGTGAAACCAGTGTAAAATAGTGCAAACTAACAAGGATAACTGCTCAACGATCAACGTCGGACGACCATCCTGGAACCAACAGAATTGATGACATCGCATCGCAGAATGAGATCAGCATACAAGTAACTAATAAATGAACACTCATTTTACTATTGCTTATTAATTTTAAATGTATGTAAATCATATTTAGTGACTCAATAAGTCTAAGAATCGATAGCCAAGAATAAGCACGAACAAATTTTATAGTAAAATTATTAAAGTAATGACTTTCAAATTTTGTAACATGTAAATGAAAAATAGTTATTAAAACTTAATTAATAACAATCAAATTGTGTTTATTTATTACTGGCGCCCTGGGATAATTCTTAAGAGTCGGTACACTAAAGTAAGTGTGACATCCTGTTGCTGAGAGTTAGTATGTGATAAATATTAATATTGTCATTGAGTAATTTAGCTTGATAAACTCTTACTTTACACATCCTCGTAGGCCAAGTGTAGTATGAATAATTGTAACGTGAAATTTTATTAAGGCCTATTAAAAGTGTATTACAACGTAAAACGAAAATAGCTGAGCGAGCTCAAGGCTAAATCAAAAAATGGATTCAAGAAACGTTTTGAAGACCATTAAAACGGTGGTAAAATAAGCAGGAATTTTTATACAGGAAGCAGGATAAACGTAGATGAAACAATGCATCATTTTACACAGAAACAAAAGTTTCACGAACTTCTTGATCAATCCTTGTATGTCAAGTGCAATAATATACGTACCGTCTTTTTAAGAACGTACGCCATTGTATCTTATTCTACACGTTATTATCAAACCGAAGGACAATACAGTACTTGATCGTTCAGTTCCAACATTTGGATCTGAAAGTCTTCATTTTTAAAGTGGAAACTTTCGCAAAACGATCGAAAATATCTAAGACGATATGGATTCCTCCTACAACAAATGTCTGTTTTACTAATACGTTAATTATTCTATATTAATTATTAGAATAGACTTCTGTTATCGAAACTTTTAAAGTACATTATAAGTTTACGGAACATAACACTGGATGTGATGGTAAACGGTCACCGCGTGAAGAGGAGGTAAGTCATACAGGAGATTTCTCTGTCAAGTGTTAAACTTTACAGGCTCTTAATATCTGAAACCATGATGGATGCTAAGGGACATTAGGGAAAAAGGAACAAGAAACGCTGAGAAGGTTTGAAAGACAGATTGTACGACGTGTTTATGGAAGATGATAATGAAGAACAAGAAATCACCAGGGTAACTGTTGAAGCACGAGGACATTGTATGATTCGTAAAGGCCCAACGAATGCAGTTGCTATGTTTCCTAAAGCAGCCGGATGATCAGCGTATGCCACAGAAAAACCTGAGGGCACGGGTGTATAAAAGCAGAATGAGAAGTTGATCTAGGATAATATGGTTGGATGATGTGTTGGAAGACATCAGAAGAATAGGTGTGAGGTGTTAGGTTGAGATGGAAATGGATAGAAGTCGACATTGAAGAAGTTTTGTGTTTGAAGCCTGGCTCACGTTGGGATGTATTACGAAAGAAGAAGAAGAAGAAGACGAGGGACGCAGAAGAGTGTGTCCACTGGCGAAGTATAAAAAACTTAATTTTCAGCACCCTAAGTCATTAATCACCACTCGATGCACACTGAGGCAACAGGGCTTCAAAGCTGGCACAAAGCAAAGAAATGAAATCTTGTTTACATTCTCGTTCTCATCTACCCTGGTCAAAACAACCCGAATGTGTTTTGACGGTGACTCCATTCAGCTTCAGCATGGTTCCCTCATTCAGAGCATTTATCTCGAGAGACTGCAGTCCGCTACATAAGTCTTTTGTTACCCATTTTGTGCAAGTTTTTCCTTAACAATATACGTGTCATTTCAATCTTTTATTCTTAATTTTTAAAAGAGATTATGTAATAAGAATAAGTAACTGGTATTTTCAAATACGTATAACCAATTTTAATGCAATGCTTGTAAACTGTTGATAGGTTAAACCTATCAACAACGGTTTCTTAAATATTTATATTAAAAAGTTATTTTTAGAAACACACTGAAAATTGCATCAAATCGCGCTTCCATTTTCACTTTTTTCTAATGAGTATTACTTGTAGTTTCTAAAACGTTCCGATTGTTGGCGCTTTTTGCGCTATTTTTCAGCATTTTATTGTCTTTAAGAGAAATGAGAGTTTCAAATAACAGTTAAGTAGTATAATTACGAGGGTACCTTTATATGCGAGTCAACTGTTAATAACAATATTTAACATAATTAAAAATTAACAATAAAGAAAATTAATTACGTTTTACTACCATATAAAATATGACAACATGACAAAATTCCAAAATAGGAGGCAGAAGCGTAATAGATACGAACTGTTCCATCAGAAAACTGGGTATCTAAATTTTCAACAAGGCTAAACAAGAAGAAAAAGTACATAGCCTATAATTAACTAGGTGTAGTTTGCTGTAGTGCTACGTGATCAAAATGGTTTGCAGCCAGCCACAGTTTATCTTTGCTATCCATGTAATGTCTTCACACTTACGCCAACACAAGAATATTGAATATTTGATAGAACATCAAGAAACTTGTATTGTTTTGACAATACAACAAGAATTTGACAGAGTAATGGAATCTGATAAAGTACGGAAAATATTAACTGGATATAATAATCTGTTTGATTATATTTCATTTTACTCTGGAGATGAGATAAGGCAATTTCTGCTTAAAATATGCTGCCATTATATATACATATAATAACTAGAATAATACTATATTTATCTTAAGAAAAATCAATTTAAGGTTCAGTTAAAGTGTCACTATTTCTTTTTAAAGAAGCACAGTATTGTTACGTAATGCGGAAAAAGTGTTACAATACAACATGAGATTATACTGTATTGGCGCAATACTAAAACAGAAATTGAATAATAAATTTAGAATCTGAGTTGTCCATTTTATAGACTGCATACATTTTCCTATGTTTTCTAGTCTTATTCCGTAAATTTCCCACCAGGAAATAGCAATATTTTAGAATGTTAGAAAGGTTGTTGCAGAAATCCAAACCAGCATTCACCAATACAAAGAATTAAAAGGTGATAGTCTTTTCAAAATACCCATAACTGCCGGTTAACGTCACTAAATTGAATGTAGAAAACATTAGGAAACATGCATATAATGATAACGTTGTGTATCTAGTGGCCACGAAATTAATGTCGAGAAATTCCAAGAGTTTTGCAAAAAACGTTTCTTGAGAAGTATCCTCGTCGTTGTTTTGTTTGTTGAAAGCCCTCTACACTGCACAAACACTTTATTGCGATCTGGAAAAAATTATCGTCTGCTCTGCTGTCCGTAGATCAGTTAAATAATAGTCTAATAATCAAGAACCGCTTAACAAGAAATTTGTTACGCCTGTACAAACAAGCATTAGAATCACCATCATCTGTTAAGGTCTATTATGAAAAGACGATGACAGTGACTACGGTGAAGACGACTGTGCCAACGACGCAGAGCGAACGATGCTGGAGATGATGATGATTCATAATCTGATGCTAATGAAATATTTGAACGTAATTTTCAATATACTGACTCCTTTAAAATTACAAAAATAGGCCTATAATTGTAATTTCAGAATTGTTAATAAAAAATATGATGATGATGGTGATAAATTATTTTTCATGTCACCAAAGTTGTTAAAAAACTATGCAGGTTAGGTTGTCAACGTGAGCCGTACGGCATACAATGGAGGTAGTGTGACTTCAGTGATGCTGCTGGGACGTCTAGATTAGTAGCCAGGCTCCATACCAACCGGACTGTTAAACCCGTTTTAAGGAAATTAATATTTCTTAAAATATTATATGTTTATTTTAGTCAATTACATTTTTACGAAGAGATACTGACTTTGGGAATCCACTGATTACGTTTGTGACATACTACTAAGTTTGAAGACGCGTTGCCCCAGTGTGCGACGGAACGTTCCGAATAAACACCGACAGAAATAAACAAAATTGGCAAAACAATAAATTTCCGAAAACATTTTACTGTTCAATATTAATTTCTCTGAAACTCAAAAACATGAAGACAATAACAGTTTTTAATAATACAGCTAAATACCGTTTCGATATTTATATTTACTCCGCGTCTACTTACATTAAGATGCACCCAAAAACATCTGGCAACAATACAAAACAGTTCTTAATATATTTTAGTCAGTTGTGTACAAGTGCAAGCTAGAAAAAATATTTTCTGGCACATGATATTTGAAAGCGTAAATATTTAAAGGCTAATTTAAACACTCCATACAACTTATCTGAAAACGAAAAACTGATATTGGTGAACCCCCATTTGAATATTAACATGAAGAGACTTTTGTTTGTAGGCTACCATCGATACAGAGGCAGGGTTGGCTGCCCCCCTTGAACCACAAGGATGGCAATGTGGCCAATGCTATGACACAAAAGCCTATTCTCCCAGGTGTGTTTCCTTAGGTAGGCTACTAAGTCTCAGAGAGTCGACCTGGAGGGGCTGAAAGCGCACTTTGATTTTATGGAACTGACGGAAATCGAACAGGCGATATAAACGGTATCATCCTAGCTCCATATCCCTTACTATACAACCCTCTTATGACAAATTCAAGAAAAAATGATAAAAGTAAATAATAAACATATTTTCAAGTCATCTGCAATAAACTAAATGGTAGAAAAATAGCAATAGGAGAACAGATATAAAACACCTCTTAATTTATTAATTAAGATCAGCTGACACAAAAACGTTCTATAAATTAGCTGACATTACCGCTCTACAAATTATTTACAACATTATTATTGTAGTAAATGTACAGACATACACCTCGAACTATTTCCACAATTTTCGCAACAACACAATGTAACAAATATTCCAGTCTGTGTTTCAATAAAATACTTAAATGATCCGTTTTCAGATTTTCCTATGAAAACGTTAAACAAATGAAATTCAGTATTATTCTCTTCTCTAATGTGAACGTACATATATAACTATTTCTTAGAAATTAAAATATTACATACAATACGCCCGTATTCTATTATACTGAAATACGTTTAACAAAGCAGGTACGCTGTTTGCCTAAAACGCAGGCGCAATTTACGGTTAAGAAAAGTTGGAGTCGCGGTAATTACTTTTAGTTGTAGTCTACTTTCTAGGCCTATATCCTGTCACTAGGAATGTTATGAACATTTGAAATACTTTTCAACGTCTTTTACACAGCTGTTTAAGACTATGAAACGATTGAAATCTATCTACCAAATTTATATCTTCCTGTCTCTTTAATGACGGCAGAGACCAAACATTTATAATCGTTTCCTACTATAGCGTCTTTAGTATTGTGCTTCTACTATGTATTTACGGTTTCATTCTGCTCATTGTAACAAGTGGGCTATCAGCTTATGCATTATTTCTATTGCCCTAATTATCTGTAAACTCTTTCGCTTTTAGAAAAATTTCAGTCTTTGTTTCTTTTCAGTCTCGTTTACTTTCGGTGACGTGCTCAAATCGAACGATGCTACTCGAATGTACGTGCACGTGCGCGCGTGCGTGTATGTCCATGCGCGTGGGGTGTATGGAGTCAACAGTTACAGCGGCTGCGAACTGCTGAGTCATCATCACCATCTTCACAAGGAGAAGATAATACAGGCAGTACCTTGATGACGGTAAGGTATAGGCAAGGCGCTGCCTGTTCCACCTTCAATGATCCTCCAGCCATCTCTTCCTGGATCAACCCACACACCTGTGCCCTGTAGGTTTGTATCTCGACGTACTTTTTTTCTAAACATACGGTTGATTGTCCCACAGATCGTCTGGGGCATCAGTATCATAATTCCTATCATAGCCAATATCGTTTCCCAAATACGAGTGGCTTTAATTAATTTCTCGTAATTAAAGTGGCTCACCTGTTCTAGAATTCAATCACTAATCGTTATTGAACTGTTAAGTAAAGAAGAGTTTACTACGTTGGGGTACAACTTGCTGTTTTGTATAGAGTCCGCCAGTAAAGCGGGAAAATTAAAAGTAACCAATTTTTCCATGAAACATTTATTATCAGAATTTTTTTTTACAGATTTGAGTTGAGTAAAGTATGCCATTATTTTACTTTTTAAAAATAACGCCGCTCAAGTGAGAGCCATTTCTGTGTAAACATTCTTCTAATCTTGACCGAAAATTTGCCATCACTCGACGAAGCAGGTCAGGTTGAATCCGTGCAATTTCTTGTCTGATATTCGTTTTTAATTCCGGTATGGTGTGCGGTCTATCAATGTACAGCCTGCTCTTCAGAAATCCCCAAAGAAAAAAGTCGCATGCGGACAAATCTGGGGATCTTGCAGGCCACGAGATGTCGTCATATCTGGATATGAGTCCGTCCGGGAAGAGTTCTCTTAAAGCAGCCACGAACACACGAGCAGTATGACTTGTGGCCCCATCCTGCTGGAAAAAATTAATTTCCGAAAACCTAGGGAGCTGTTGCATCAAAAATGTTCTGACCATGTGTGTGTAGCGGTCTGCATTGACAGTTGTGGTGTTTCCTCTATCGTCTTGGAAAAAATATGGCCCAATAATACCAGATGATGAAACTGCACACCACACCGTAACTTTCGGACTATGTAATGGCTTTTCATGCAACTCACCTGGGTTTTCATCATTCCAATATCGACTATTTTGTTTGTTTACATATCCATTCAAATGAAAATGTGCTTCATCTGACATAAACATGCGGTGAATAAAGTTTTCATCATTTGCACGTCGCAATATTTCTTCGCTGAAAATCCTGCGAGCCAGCATATCGCCATCTTTCAACTCCTGGATTACTTGAATTTTGTAAGGATGAAAAGATAAGTCTTTATGCAAAATTCGTCGTAACGATGTGTCACTAATGTTTAGTGCGGATGCATGTTTCATTGCAGAACGTTGTGGACTACGCGTCAATGCTACTCGAACTCTTTCAATGTTTTCCTGTGTTCTTACAGACCTTGTTGCTCCTCTATGCTTTAAGTTTAATGTGGAACCAGTTTCTTCAAACTTTTTCACCCATGACATAATTGCATGAGCGGACGGCACTCTTCCATGTCGTGGAATATTGAAATGATTACGAAACAATCGTTGTACAGAAGTCACACAGTCACCATTCTTATAAAACGATTTTACGCAGAAGCACGCTGTGCACCGGACCACTGCTCCATGTTTTAAAACATATAATAACAAATGACATTAAATGTAAAACAACAATCGAAAACCTCCACGCCCTCTCGTGAGCAGAAAATGAACTATTGGACTTTATTCTTAGTATGACTTGAATATTAACATGTGTTTACATAACTTTTAACCGTCAAACTTTGGAATAAATAAGCACTTCAGTTAATTAGGTTGTGACGTCTTCTGTGTCCAGTTTAATGACCATGACACAAAGTTACAGCGTTTTCAATAGCTGATAGCTGCATTAAAACGTACCCCTCTTAGTAAAGTTACACTAAAAACAACAAAAAGTGCTACATCATAATGGCGGTCATTTCTTTAATATATAGGCCAAATATCTTCCAAATATCGAGAGATTTGGACACTGACACAAGCCAGAGGAGGAGACTTGAGGCAGTGGAAGTGAGAATCTGGGCAAAAGTGAACAGAAACGAATACTAAACTCAGAGAAAAATTGAGAGTTAGAAGCAATTCAGAGAAACTCCAGTAATACGGAACAAAATGGTATGTATATATTTTAAGGACGTTGGTAGATCGAAACCATAAATTATTATTATACATATTTAAGGCACAAGGGAAAAATGTTGGCCACTCCAGGGAAAAGCGGATAGATCAATTCCAATTTGCTTGAAATCAAAACACACACAATTGTCTAAGCGGAAATTGGATATGATGACTGAATAGGCCTATGTACTTACCATAAAAATCGTTTGATAGAATCGTAAGTCGTATTCAGTATTAAAAGTTTTAATAAAACAGAAATATTGGGAAATCTAATTTAGCCTACATGAATCTATCGACTAAATAGCGTGTCTTCTCCTGTTTAAAATGTGTACTGAAATGATAACGTTTTATGCTTCCCGACTTAAAATAAAACATAGCTTAGACGTTAAAGTAATTTAATTAATTATACAGTGATAAAATGGTAAATTGTAATAAACAAACGGGCTCGTCTTTTTTTTCTAAGTATTACCGAATTACTTCATTATGTCAGTAGCCTACTGTACATTTGTTCGAACATATTTTAAAGTACGTTATTTTTATTTAATCTTTTGTTATCGTTACGTTTTTGTTTTGTTGCGAATTTCTTACTTTGGTCTTATTTATCACAGTCATTGTTATTGTTAATACGACTTTCATAATCTTCTTTGTTATTCCAGTCATTTACAAATTACGTGTACTGTTTTACGAAAGCGTATAAAACATACTGAAAAGTATACGTTTTGTTCAATGAAGAAAAATAGTGTCTTCTTTTAAAATGAAGTACCGGTAAGACAAAAATAAGCACAGTATTGACATTTCTCATTTCAGCGGAATGCTGTTTCTAGTCCAGCAGAACAGACAAGGGCGGAGAATTGTGGAATTCTCCTACACATCCTTTATCACTGCCTCTTTGCTAGCTCCTCATTGGCTGGCTGGCGACACGCCTACTGACACTTGTTTTTCCTTTTAGTACAGTTTCACAACTACTATTTCTCCACCTCCATTTTTCATTTTATTTTATTTTTATTCTATGAACATATTCTCTCCCATCTAAAATATATTCTTTTTCTCTCGTGAGCTAAATTCCCATTGGCTGGTATATCAAGGCAATTTAATACCATCAATCTTCACTCCAACATATATTAATTTTAACAAAAAGCAATTTCATTCAAGTTTCAACCGCTCATGGAAACGGCTAGTGTTTACGAGAAATCGCGCACGCGCGCGCGCACACACACACACACAAACACAAAAGCTCGCTCATACACACAGGATCAAGGTATTCACATAAGGTGATAGATCTGCTTACGGCACAATCAGAATAAAACATTGTGTTAAAGAACTATCAATTCCAGTTTTTGAGATGACAGTTTATTTAATTCATACGCACTCTACATGGCAAGCGAGCGTACACACACAAGTACTGGTTGTATGCACACAAATCTCGACCATGCCCACTTGTCTAGCAAACCCATAATAAGTTGTTTATAGATACAATTAATTATCGATCAACATACCGTTTTTATGAGACAGTATTTAACAGCTGTTCCTCCAGCCATACTTCAAGCACTGAAGCCTACTGAATCCCCTCCCCCACCCCCCAAAAAAAGAGAACAGAACTTATAGGCCTACTGAATTTTCTGTACTATAATTAGTTTCTCGTTTAATAATGTAGGTAAATCAACGAGTACAGATCCCTTGTACACGAAATATTGGTGGCACCAGCAGAATAGTTTGGTTTGTTGAGAACAGAGAATGACTTGTCAAGACGGTAAAAACACAGAAGGGTATAGCATCTCAACCAGCTCGGCAGACTATCGCCCCACCTGTGTTTTTTAGCAACGATATAATATGCCCACGTTTTGTAAACAGCAGTCCGTTGAGCCATCAGTAGGAGGAAAACAACAACCTAGTAGCCTACTACCCAGCCGGTTAAAGACAGACTGGTAGGTACCTAGCGAATTAATTTTTGCTGACCGACAAGGTTGTTAATACACAACGACTCTCCGGGAAGGTTAAGGTCTAATTTGATGAGGGAGAATGGGAAAATGGGTATGCAAAATAGAAGCGTTAGAGTGATGTTCAAAAAGATTGTATTCCAATAAGAACTATGACGAAGTAGCCTATACTAACTGAAGAATACTAAGGCCGATAGAAAAGCCCAAGGAGGAGAAGAAAGAGGGCAGACAAACTCCCAAAGGGAGAGAAAAGGCCTCACGATTGATACATTTCCTACAGCAAAATTCTTTCGGATTTCAGATTCCATTGCGTTGCGTAGAGACTTCCCAGGTAAGAGAGAAAGGGGGATCCCAACTGAGTGGATCAAATGTGTGGGAGGATCAACTGAGATGTTCGGAAATGTGGGTCGTAGAGGACAGGAAAGTCAGTGAAAAAGTGTGATCGTCCGTGAAGTAGAGGGAGTCCTTGAATGATATTTTCACATAAACGTTAGGAAAGTTTCCAGTGTGTAGGTATTGCCCGAGGAGAATTGTTAAGCACGGGACAATCAAAGGAATAATTGTTCCTTTTTTCGAAGTCATTTAGAAGAATTACTTGAGAGGGTGATCCACAAGGAGGCCTACGGTGACAGGTTTCTGGAGAGGTTTCGTTACTAAGCACTCCTGCGAAGGGGTTCGTTGTGAGAACGGGTGACCTTCTGAAGGATATCACAGGTCGATAAGGGACGACAAAAAACAATGTAGGCTATGTATGTATGCCCGAAACAAGTGCATGAAGCAACCACCATGTAACACCAACGTGGACAACGTGAATATATTGAAATTTCAACGTGAACGTCCCCTTTTCCGATTGATCTCTTCAGCGTATTTAGGACTAATCAGTCTGTTTGAATCTTCCTTTAACATATTATGTGTCTTCCTACATCCGATAATTTGAAGACACCACTAGTTTTGTTTTAAGCATATGTCATTCGAAAATAAATCATTATTTAACTTGTATATAGCATATTAAAATAATGATGAGGCGGGCTATTTAAATAGATGGGCTAATGTAGATAAGAAGAAGACAGTACATTCCCGTAAGTATGGTCAAAATAAGCCGATTTAAATGATGAGTTTACTAAAGATTTTATTCGTGTAACCGTTTTTAAGAAACATACGAAATTTGTTAGCATTTCCAAATCTAATCTCAAGTCCACAAACTGCATACTTGAAAGGCAATAAAAGGAACTGACGTTTACTGGAGTTAAAATTTATTTTGTATTCAATAGTATAAGTTATTTAAAAAAAAATTGTGTTAATGAATTTTGTCGATTGAAGTACTGCTACTGTCAGTATTCCGATAACGATCACAAACCTACGTGAAACAAAGAGAAAGTAATGCGTTCAACCGAAATATCATAAATGGAGTTTTCATTGGAAATTAAATTTTGAGGTGTACGGAAACAAAAATATGTAGGTCAGATTAACATAAACATAATAACATGTTCATGTGAAGGTGAACATAATAAATGTCTTACTAGGTACGTTCAAAGTTGGGTCAGTCCTATCAAATTGATCGTATCATTTCAAAATTTTCAAAATTGTGTGTAGTTGCACTGTACAAAAAACCAGCAGAATAGTTTGGTTTGTTGAGAACATAGAATAACTTGCTAAACATGACAAAAACACACATGGGTATAGGATCCCATACTGTTATGATTTGTTAAATTATATATATATAATTATACTATTATTATTATTATTATAAGTATTATTATTATTATTATTACTATTATTATTATTATTATTATTCTATTTAAGTTATTTTAGTTTTATTTATTAGTTGTTTTGTGTTAACATTATGTAATAACAAAACGATTATATTTTAATAAAAAAGAGTAATACATTTTGTGGAGTACAGTTACTTATGTGACATTCAGTTTATACGGGCATTTTAATTATGAGTACCACATATAAGAAACTTTATTCTTATTATGGGAAAATTAATTTTAAACTGTGATTTTAACTATGAATAACTTACACGAAACGCAGATTATAATTAAATGTGCAAAATATACGTTTTTATCCAACTGATACGAGTGTTTAGCCTCTGGTTATGATAAGAGTGTTATCTCTTAACTGAGATCCTGCTTTGAGAAAATTATTTAAACTGGTTTTTACGGAATAAGCGAAGAAAGTAACTAACAGAGTATCAGATTCGTAGGCCTTCCGTTAGAAAAATTTGATCATTAAACGACAAAAACCTATTCGATTCCACAATTCAAACTAAGCACAAAACAGTTTTGAGAAGTATACTTGGTTTACGTCTGTGCGCGCGCGTTTGTGTGCTTGTGTGAGGGGGAGGCGAGAGAGAGTATGCGCGTTTAGGACATGAAAATATAAAAGGTAATGGAGACTCGTCTACAGTGGAGACCATAGTTTTGAGACGATCCACTGAACAGAAAGGAGATCTGAATGGCCCTAAAATAAGACTTAATTTACAAATTTGTACGCCGGTGTAGGAAAAACAAAATATGTAGACAACTGTGGAGCTCGGTCGGATGACACAAAAGAAGTATAAAGTGTGAATGACGCGTGTCCATGTTAATCAGTTAGCCTACCTGCTGGTGGCATTGTTAGTCAATTTGCAGTCACACCTCGGAGCACACAATCTATCACCATTGTGTGTGTCAGCTCTGCGCCTACATTCCACATTTACATTATAAAACTCCGATGAATACACCGGGTTTACCTTTTTTTTACAGTTATGTCTTAATTATATGTTTTACGACACAACAATGATCCTGTCCGTCAAACAAACAATAGAATCGACTGTGCTTTGCTGCGACCGTGTTATCGAATTGTAGCATCGGAGAGCGCGAGCGCGCGCGAGTGAGCGTCCTACGCGTGAGTATAACACACCTGATCATTTAAACGTTTGTTATTCGATATTTACATTTAATCATTCATGTTTCTAGTAATCCTTTATACAGACTTGCAGTTCTTGTTTAAAAGAAGTACGCAAAACGCGTACGCAACGTAAAATTATCGGTATGGAGAACCATACATTACTTCCATGTTCTAAGATTTATATTTAAAATCATTTTCGAAATGAAATATTTTCATAGAAACTACTTCTTTCTTCAGCATTAACCACAGTACTGTGGTCACTATCGTATACCACCTTACGTTAGCGCATTCGATTTTCACTAATGATGACAGCCCATAGTACTGCCGAAACGTTTGGTTTTGTAGAAAACATTGGACCACCCCAAACAGCCCGGGAAGGAATTTTAACAACAAACTACTTCTTTGTTGCCGATAACGTAGTACCCATGTCATAGAAATAAAAATTATCCCCTCCCCTTTCAACAATCAATTTCATTTATAGAAAATTACTCCCTTCATTTATTAAAATTACCCCCACCTCTTCATTTATAGATATTTCAACTACGTTTCTACAGTGGATTATTATGATCTGCTTTTCAGGATACTTTATTTATCAAAATTAAGTACTTTACCCTTGTTACAACATAAAATGTTGCAGCTAAACTACCCCTTTCCCTTAACCGATCTTCACCAAAATCAACCGACCTTGAGGACTCTACAATTTAGGGATGTATCCAAAAACTTATTTGATTATGTTTGAATTTACGGCAGTTATCGTTCGTCATAGAAACAATTACTCTTGTTAAAACATTAAAGGTGGCTGGTAAACTACCCCTTTCCATTAACCGATCTTCACCAAAATCAAATGACCTTCAGTTCTTTACAATTCAGGAAAGTATGCAAACCATTATTTTATTCTCTTTGAATTTACGGCAGTTATCGTTCGTCGTAGAAAATATTACCCTTGTTTAAACATAAAATGTTGCAGGTAAACTACCCCTTTCCCTTAACCTATCCTCACCAAAATCAACAGACCTTGAGTACCTAAACCTTCAGTAACGTATGCAAAAAATTGTTTGATTCTCTTTGAATATGCAGCAGTTATCATTCGTCATAAAAATAAAATTACCCTTTTAAAACATAAAATGTTACAGGTAAACTACCCCTTTCCCTTAACCGATCTTCACCAAAATCAACAGACCTTGCGATCTCTACAATTTAGGAATGTATGCAAAAACGTATTTTATTATGTTTGAATTTACGGCAGTTATCGTTCGTCATAGAAAATATTAACCTTGTTATCACATAAAACGTTGCAGGTAAACTACCCCTTTCTCTTAACCGATCTTTACCAAAATCAAATGACCTTCAGCTCTTTGCAATTCAGGAAATTATGCAAAACGTTATTTGATTCTGTTTGAATGTGCGGCAGTTATCGTTCGTCATAGGAACAATTACTCTTGTTAAAACATTAAAGGTGGCCGGTAAACTACCCCTTTCCCTTAACCGATCTTCACCAAAATCAACAGACATTGAGTTCTCTATAGCTCAGGAAGGTATGCAAAACATTATTTGATTCTGATTAAATTTACAGCACTTATGATAGAAAAAATTACCCATATTAATACATAAAACGTTGCAGGTAAACTACCCCTTTCCCTAACCCGATTTTCAACAAAAACAATAGGTCTTGAGACCTCTACAATTCAGGGCTGTATGCAAAACATTATTTGATTCTGTTTGAATTTGCGGCTGTTATCGTTTGCCATAGAAAATACCCTTGTTAAAACAAAAAACGTTGCAGGTAAACTACCCCTTTTCCTTAACCGATCTTCACCAAAAACAATAGATCTTGAGAACTCTACAATTCAGAGTTGCATGCAAAAGTATTTGATTATGTTTGAATTTGCGGCTGTTATCGTTTGCCATAGAAAATACCCTTGTTAAAACATAAAATGTTGCCGGTAAACTACCTCCATCCCTTAACGGATCTTCACCAAAATCAACAGACATTGAGTTCTCTATAGCTCAGGAAGGTATGCAAAACATTATTTGATTCTGATTGAATTTACGGCACTTATCATTCGTCATAGAAAAAATTATCCATGTTAATACATAAAAAGTTGCAGGTAAACTTCCCCTTTCCTAACTCGATCTTCTCAAAAAACAAAAGTTCTTGAGAACTCTACAATTCAGGGCTGTATGCAAAACATTATTTGATTCTGTTTGAATTTGCGGCTGTTATCGTTTGCCATAGAAAATACCCTTGTTAAAACAAAAAACGTTGCAGGTAAACTACCCCTTTTCCTTAACCGATCTTCACCAGAAACAACAGGTCTTGAGTGCTCTACAAATCAGGGCTGTATGCAAACAATTATTTGATTCTATTTGAATTTGCGGCTGTTATCGTTTGCCATAAAAAAATCTACACACACACACACACACACACTTTTCGAAAAATGACTTTTTTTCATGTTTTGAGTGTAGTATAATCAGAATCTGCAATAATCTCGAACACGATTTTTTTTACAACACCATACTTCCATTTCCTTAAGGAACATGGAAGGAAAATTATTCGATTCTATTTGAATTTTCGGCAGTTATCGTTCGCCATAAATACATTGTACACATAGACACACAAACATTTTTCTGAAAATTACTTTCCTTCATTTTTTTAGGGTAGTACAATCACAATCTGCCCTTATCTCGAACACGATTTTATTCGCGACCACAATACTTCCATTTCCTTACGGAACATGGAAGTAATATCGGTATGGAGAACCATACATGACTTCCATGTTCTAAGATTTATATTTAAAATCATATTTAAAATATAATTTTATTGAAATGAAATATTTCCATAGAAACTACGTCTTTCTACTTATTGCTTCAGCATTAACCACAGTACTGTGGTCACTA
This sequence comes from Magicicada septendecula, assembly GCA_034769895.1. Taxonomy (NCBI): domain Eukaryota; kingdom Metazoa; phylum Arthropoda; class Insecta; order Hemiptera; family Cicadidae; genus Magicicada; species Magicicada septendecula. Next base: position 170,939,230 of record CM068368.1, on the reverse strand, counting down.
ACGTTACCACCTCACGTTTTCGCACTCGATTTTCACTGATGATGGCAGTCGATGGCACTGCCGAAAAGTCTGGTTTTACAGAAAACATTGGACTACGGCTAAACAGCCCGGGAAGCAATTTTAACAAAAAACTACTTATTTGTTGCCGATAACGTAGTACACGTATAAAAAGTCTCCCCTCCACCTTCAACTATAATTTTTAATAATAGAAAATTACCCCCACTCCGTTCACCTAACCTCTTCATTTATAGATATTTCATCTACGTTTCTACAGTGGATTATTACGAGTTTCTTATCAGGATACTTTATTTATAAAAATTAAGTACTTTACTCTTGTTAAATCATAAAATGTTTCAGGTAAACTACCCATTTCTCTTAACCGATCTTCTCCAAAATCAATAGACCTTCAGTCCTCACAATTCAGGGATGCATGCAAAAAAATATTTGATTCTGTTTGAATGTGCGGCAGTTATCGTTCGTCATGGAAACATTTCTCTTGTTACAACTTAAAATGTTGCAGGTAAACTACCCCTTTCCCTTAACCGATCTTCCCTTCAACAGACCATGAGTTCTCTACAACTCAGGTAACTGTGCAAAAAATTATTTGATTCTCTTTGAATTTTCGGCAGTTATCGTTCGTCATAAAAAAAATTACCCTTTTTAAAACATAAAACTTTGGTGATAAACTACCCCTTTCCCTTAACCGATCTTCAACAAAATCAACAGACCTTGAGTTCTCTTTAGTTCAAAAAGGTATGCAAAAACGTAGTTGATTCTGTTTCAATTTACGGCAGTTATCGTTCGTCATATAAAAAATAACACTTGTTAAAACATAAAATGTTGCAGGTAAACTACCCCTTTCCCTTAACCGATCTTCATCAACACCAACAGGTATTGAGAACTCTACAATACAGGGCTGTATGCAAAAAATCATTTGATTCTGTTTGAATTTGCGGCTGTTATCGTTTGCCATAAAAAAAATTACCGTTGATAAAAAACCGTTGCAGGTAAACTACCCCTTTCCCTTAACCGATCTTCAACAAAATCAACAGACCTTGAGTTCTGTATAATTCAAAAAGGTATGCAGAAGAGTAGTTGATTCTGTTTTAATGTACGGCAGTTATCGTTTGCCATAAAAAATACCCTTGTTAAAACAAAAAACGTGTCTAGTAAACTACCCATTTCCCTTAACCGATCTTCACCAAAAACAATAGGTCTTGAGTACTCTACAAATCAGGGCTGTATGCAAAAACGTATTTGATTCTGTTTGAATTTGCGGCTCCTATCGTTTGCCATACAAAATACCTTTTTCAAACATAAAACGTTGCCGGTAAACTACCCCTTCCCCTTAACCGATCTTCACCAAAAACAATAGGTCTTGAGACCTCTACAATTCAGGGCTGTATGCAAAATATTATTTGATTGTGTTTGAATTTACGGCTGTTATTGTTTGCCATAAGAACAAATTACCCTTGATTAAAAAAAATGTTGCAGGTAAACTACCCCTTTCCCTAACCCGATTTTCAACAAAAACAATAGGTCTTGAGACCTCTACAATTCAGGGCTGTATGCAAAACATTATTTGATTCTGTTTGAATTTGCGGCTGTTATCGTTTGCCATAGAAAATACCCTTGTTAAAACAAAAAACGTTGCAGGTAAACTACCCCTTTTCCTTAACCGATCTTCACCAAAAACAATAGATCTTGAGAACTCTACAATTCAGAGTTGCATGCAAAAGTATTTGATTATGTTTGAATTTGCGGCTGTTATCGTTTGCCATAGAAAATACCCTTGTTAAAACATAAAATGTTGCCGGTAAACTACCTCCATCCCTTAACGGATCTTCACCAAAATCAACAGACATTGAGTTCTCTATAGCTCAGGAAGGTATGCAAAACATTATTTGATTCTGATTGAATTTACGGCACTTATCATTCGTCATAGAAAAAATTATCCATGTTAATACATAAAAAGTTGCAGGTAAACTTCCCCTTTCCTAACTCGATCTTCTCAAAAAACAAAAGTTCTTGAGAACTCTACAATTCAGGGCTGTATGCAAAACATTATTTGATTCTGTTTGAATTTGCGGCTGTTATCGTTTGCCATAGAAAATACCCTTGTTAAAACAAAAAACGTTGCAGGTAAACTACCCCTTTTCCTTAACCGATCTTCACCAGAAACAACAGGTCTTGAGTGCTCTACAAATCAGGGCTGTATGCAAACAATTATTTGATTCTATTTGAATTTGCGGCTGTTATCGTTTGCCATAAAAAAATCTACACACACACACACACACACACTTTTCGAAAAATGACTTTTTTTCATGTTTTGAGTGTAGTATAATCAGAATCTGCAATAATCTCGAACACGATTTTTTTTACAACACCATACTTCCATTTCCTTAAGGAACATGGAAGGAAAATTATTCGATTCTATTTGAATTTTCGGCAGTTATCGTTCGCCATAAATACATTGTACACATAGACACACAAACATTTTTCTGAAAATTACTTTCCTTCATTTTTTTAGGGTAGTACAATCACAATCTGCCCTTATCTCGAACACGATTTTATTCGCGACCACAATACTTCCATTTCCTTACGGAACATGGAAGTAATATCGGTATGGAGAACCATACATGACTTCCATGTTCTAAGATTTATATTTAAAATCATATTTAAAATATAATTTTATTGAAATGAAATATTTCCATAGAAACTACGTCTTTCTACTTATTGCTTCAGCATTAACCACAGTACTGTGGTCACTAACGTTACCACCTCACGTTTTCGCACTCGATTTTCACTGATGATGGCAGTCGATGGCACTGCCGAAAAGTCTGGTTTTACAGAAAACATTGGACTACGGCTAAACAGCCCGGGAAGCAATTTTAACAAAAAACTACTTATTTGTTGCCGATAACGTAGTACACGTATAAAAAGTCTCCCCTCCACCTTCAACTATAATTTTTAATAATAGAAAATTACCCCCACTCCGTTCACCTAACCTCTTCATTTATAGATATTTCATCTACGTTTCTACAGTGGATTATTACGAGTTTCTTATCAGGATACTTTATTTATAAAAATTAAGTACTTTACTCTTGTTAAATCATAAAATGTTTCAGGTAAACTACCCATTTCTCTTAACCGATCTTCTCCAAAATCAATAGACCTTCAGTCCTCACAATTCAGGGATGCATGCAAAAAAATATTTGATTCTGTTTGAATGTGCGGCAGTTATCGTTCGTCATGGAAACATTTCTCTTGTTACAACTTAAAATGTTGCAGGTAAACTACCCCTTTCCCTTAACCGATCTTCCCTTCAACAGACCATGAGTTCTCTACAACTCAGGTAACTGTGCAAAAAATTATTTGATTCTCTTTGAATTTTCGGCAGTTATCGTTCGTCATAAAAAAAATTACCCTTTTTAAAACATAAAACTTTGGTGATAAACTACCCCTTTCCCTTAACCGATCTTCAACAAAATCAACAGACCTTGAGTTCTCTTTAGTTCAAAAAGGTATGCAAAAACGTAGTTGATTCTGTTTCAATTTACGGCAGTTATCGTTCGTCATATAAAAAATAACACTTGTTAAAACATAAAATGTTGCAGGTAAACTACCCCTTTCCCTTAACCGATCTTCATCAACACCAACAGGTATTGAGAACTCTACAATACAGGGCTGTATGCAAAAAATCATTTGATTCTGTTTGAATTTGCGGCTGTTATCGTTTGCCATAAAAAAAATTACCGTTGATAAAAAACCGTTGCAGGTAAACTACCCCTTTCCCTTAACCGATCTTCAACAAAATCAACAGACCTTGAGTTCTGTATAATTCAAAAAGGTATGCAGAAGAGTAGTTGATTCTGTTTTAATGTACGGCAGTTATCGTTTGCCATAAAAAATACCCTTGTTAAAACAAAAAACGTGTCTAGTAAACTACCCATTTCCCTTAACCGATCTTCACCAAAAACAATAGGTCTTGAGTACTCTACAAATCAGGGCTGTATGCAAAAACGTATTTGATTCTGTTTGAATTTGCGGCTCCTATCGTTTGCCATACAAAATACCTTTTTCAAACATAAAACGTTGCCGGTAAACTACCCCTTCCCCTTAACCGATCTTCACCAAAAACAATAGGTCTTGAGACCTCTACAATTCAGGGCTGTATGCAAAATATTATTTGATTGTGTTTGAATTTACGGCTGTTATTGTTTGCCATAAGAACAAATTACCCTTGATTAAAAAAAATGTTGCTGGTAAACTACCCTTTTCCCTTAACCGATCTTCACCAAAAACAATAGGTCTTGAGTACTCTACAAATCAGGCCTGTATGCAAAAAATTATTTGATTCTGTTTGAATTTGCTGCTGTTATCGTTTGCCATAGAAAAAAATCTACAGACAGACACATAGACACATAGACAGACAGACACACTGACACTTTTCGAAAAACGAATTTTTTCATGTTTTGAGTGTAGTACAATCAGAATCTGCAATAATCTCGAACACGATTTTTTTTGCCATCACCATACTTCCATTTCCTTAAGGAACATGGAAGTAAACATGGAAGTAAAAAGTAGAATCATAAATGTTTTCATGTATGACTGACTTTATAGGTAAGCTAGTACTTCATAGCAAAGCTTGGGTGTGCAGTTATAAAGTGGTTAAAAGATACAAGAGACAAGACGTTATATGAAAAGTTCAATACAAGAAAACACCGATGTAATTAGGCATGATGCAATACATCACGTAATTAGGCACATCTGGAATATGACTGTAGCATTTGGAAGGTAGAGTGATGTGTAAGGGAAAGGAAAAAAGGTCTTGGATCAAGTGACTTCAGAAATGGTTTCGAAATGATAAAGGGATTTTAAACAGAATGCGATCTACAAAATGACCTAACGACTAATCACTAATAACTACAACGAAGTACGGAAAAGAATATAAATTGTCCATTTGAAATCAGAAAATATTGTTGTTGCTCTTGTATGTTTGTAGTTGTGAAAGTATTTCGACGACCATGAAAATAAAAATAGGGCCTATATCAAAATGTATTTCATTGAAGAATAATACATCGTCAAATTTAGAAAAAATAAGTATCGTGATTTATAATAATAAGCTCTATCGTATGCTGCAGAGACAAGAAACGAGACAAGGAAAACAATAACTCACAACAGAGACATCAGAAAAGACGGTATTCAGAAAAGTGTGTAGCAAGTCTATACAACGGAAAATAAATGGGATTATGAGGTAATAATCATAATCATAAGGTAAGAAAAGAGACTACCCAGAAAAAGATAGAAAGACAGCTTTCTTCTGGTTTAATAGGCAGGCCATAGCTTTACATTTGGGGAACAAAAAGAAGAAAATAAGTGTGTTATTTGTCGTAAACTGTTTTCAAAAATAAACTGTAAAACGATATAGGGCTACATGGAATGTCCCTCCTTGTTTGAACAGCACAGTCTTGTATAAAAAAAGCTGAGATGTTTGTTATTCTACAGTTTCTAAACGGTGACGTGTGGTCCAGAAGTAACGGAAAATCTTCTGAAGAAAGCATATCACGTCAGAACCCTAAAAGACAACCTGCTGAACAAATCCAGTCCCTTATGCTGCTCGTACTTCGCTCAAAAGCAAGGAAAGATTTTTTTAGTTTTTTAAGATTAAAGTCCTTACTGCCTAATGTTCTCAAAGTTTAAGGTCCATAGAAATTGGCTAGAATAAATCGAATTTGGACCCCATAAAAAACAGATCGTAAGTAGTCTGGAACTCACACAAAACGCTAAACGCTACAAAAATATCAATGCAGGCATTTTACTGACAGATAAGAAGACAAGTTAGCGGATTATGTCTGAAATTTCTTATAAAATGTAAGAAAGAAATCAGCATGACTGAGACAGAAGTGTGGAGGACAATATAGTATGAAGGGAAGACATTAGATGAAATGTCTAGATACTCAGGATACTCAGAACGAGGTCATGTGTAGGAAAGAAAAGTCGAGGTACTGCAAATAACGATATGCGTGAAGGTAAATCTAATGACAGTTAAGTGAGAGACAGAAAGGGGGAGAGAGACAGACAGACATTAGAGTTAAACAAAATAGAACTATAAAAGACATAAAAGTGAGAAACAATAGAATGAAAGCCTCTTCAAATACGGGAAGCAACAAATAGGGCAGTGCAAGAGTTATAAAGAAACTGGAAAAAGTGAAGTACTAACTTACATGAAGGAGAAGAAGAAGAAGAAGAAGAAGAAGAAGAAGTAGAGGAGGAGGAAGAAGAAGAAAACTCTAAGAAATGCGACAAAGCTGGATAAAAACGTTATAATTACAAAATGCTTACAAGCAAGGACTCTTGCAGTTGGACTTAAAAAATATTATTGTCGAAGCCTCGGCTTTTGAAAAACTACATTATAGGGTACAAGCCAAATAAAATATTCAGTTGCCGTCTGTTTTCATAGATATACTTTGTCCTTAACTGTTTCAAAACAATGAACGCTAAATATTTATCCTAAACAGTATTTATCGTTATAGCCTGTCTATACCAGTTACATCGAATGATATTCATAAATGACACTTTTTTTCGTATCGGCCATCTAAGGACCACATGCCAATTTCAATTCTTGACTCTTTGCTCTATCCTTTTTTTCCAATATTCTTTCATCTTCTCACTGTGTCTCTTCTTCCTGTCTTCAGTCCACTTTGAACCTGCGTTTGTCTCTCTCCTACCCTGGATTTCCTCCATTTTTAACACTTTTGCCCGAAAAACGTCTCCTTCAATTGCTTCTTCTCCATGTATATTATTTTTTTCTAAATCCTTTTGGACTTCTTTAATCCAACTTGATGTTGACATCTTCCCCCACAGATATTTGAAGATTTGCTTTGTCAACCTATTGTCGTCCATTCTATATAAATATCCAAAAAATAATAGTCTTCTTTTTCTCATTGTTTCTGTTATATTTTCTATACTTTGATATATTTCAACATTACTTGTTGATGTTTACGTTATATTTCCAACCTTCTGAAGTTTTTTGTGGGCATAATATTTTCTTAATAATTCGTCTTTCCAATATTTCTAGTTTGTCTAAATTATAATTCAATGCTAGACATTCCCTTGCATATAGGCATTCTGGCTTCACTACTGAACTGTAATTCCTTACTTTCGCATTTTTAGATATGCACTTTTTATTGTAAATGTCTTTAGTTATACCATATGCCCTTTCCATCTTATGAATCCTTTCTTCTATAGCAGATTTTTCCAAGCCATTCTGTTGAATTACCTCTCCTAGATACTTAAATTTTCGAACTCTCTCTATTCGACCAATATCTATTACCAGGAATTTTGGCGCGTTTTTAATGTTTGTGAGAAATCTGGTTTTTTCTGCAGAAATTCTTAAGCCTGTTCTACTGGCTATGTCCTCTAAAAAATTAACTTGTGTTACTGCAGATGTAAGATGTTCAGAAAGTATAGCAAAATCATCTGCGAATGCCAAACAGTTTATTTCAATACGTTTGTTCCTTCTTCCCAACATGATTGGTGATATTTTGCATTCCTTTAATTTTTAATTCCAAATTCTCACTCCTTTCTCTAGGACACAGTTAAAAAGAACTGGGGATAAACCATCAGCCTGTCTTACACCTGTATTTATTTTGAATGGTTGAGCTATTTCTCCCATGAATTTTACTTTTGAGACTGTGTCCGTAAGGGTTTAACGGATTAGATTTGCCAATTTAGATTTAACACCAAATTCCCGGATTATTTTATCTATAGTTTCTCTATCAACAGAATCAAAGGCCTTTTTGAAATCAACAAATGTTACTATGATCTCCTTTGAATTCAGTAGCCGGTGACAGATTATTGACTTCAGAGTGAATATTTGTTCTGGACAGGATCTGCCCTTCCTAAAGCCACCCTGATATTCACCCAAATGGCAATCCAATGTTTTTTCGACTCTCTTCAATAGAATTTTTGAAAATATTTTATATGCAGCTGGAATAAATGACACTTTATTGGTTAAGAATAAAATTTCTGGTGTAGTTATAGTAGTTATTATGGTGTTGTAACCTAGTTAACGCAAATTTTATTACAAGAAAATTATAAATCTCGTGGCGGAAGTACTGAATAGTACTTAGCAACATGTAACAGAGTCACGTACAAGAGGCGTATACTTTGTAAGGCATTCATGCATTCTGACACAGTGTGATTGCTTTTCAGATTAAATACGATAGTGTTTACAGTTTACCTCCATTACGGAGAAGAAAATTTCCATACTGTACAGGAGTTCCTTATATTTCCAAGCTAAAAATGGTTCTTAGTTTTTATTTAAACATATTCCCCCTTTATAGGTTTGATATTATTTAGGGTCAGCATAAGTTAGACTGCAATATTCTAACTTTACAATATGAAAAATGAGGCAGCTCATGTCTTCTCCGCCTGTTTTTACGAACAGATTAGAACAAATGCGTCTAATTACCGGACTATAGAATGACATAAATAGTTTTCTTTCAATAATCTTGTAAGATTAATGTTTAATAAATGTTTACTGGTTAACTGTTTTTAGGCAACTGCTGCGTTAAGGACTATACATTTCCACTTAGGACATGTGGCTGGCACTACGTCTCGATCCTTTTTAACTTCCTGGCCAAGTAGACCTGATATCCTGAATTAGGGTTGGATGGGATCAGAGTCTGGCTGAGAAGCGATCCACCCTGATATGGATTCGAACCCACCACGCACCGCTTTCTAACATCGTAAGCGGACCCGGAAGAGTTTTAATTTTTTTAGGCTACTTCACAATACCTGTATTTTAAAAGTTACAGAAGTTATAATCTCTATTTAAAAAATCTCGGTTTTCAGTAATACCCCAACAAGAGAAAATACTACATTATCAACAGATTCATTCAGTTTAGATTATGTTATTGTCAGTAGCCCCGTCTATAAATTTGCACCATGAAATCGTACAGACGTATTAGTGGCGAATGTATGATATATTTTATTCAAGTCTTTATTTAATAATGTTCGCAAATTTCTGGCGGAAATCGTATTCAGTGGCAGCATCTACCCATTCGGGGGCTACAGCCCCAACCACTACGTCAATATTGTAACCCTTTACCTGTCTTGGATAAAAATGTATTTTCCATTAGATAACATTAGGCTAATATACTATAACCTAATTCTGTATTTACAATAGGTAATATTGATGTCTTTTTAATAACAAATAAAGCATCAGGGATGCATTATGCATAAATTTTTGCATGCATGATGCATGCAAAAATTTCGATAATTTGCCTTACCTTCTCTCTTTAATAGCGCTTAACGTCTGTTAAGGAATAAAACTTATGAATAATTATTTTCACATTTGGATCGAATTTAGTCACTACAATTAATGGAATGTTAAAGTGAATAAATTTAAAATGTCTAGAGTTCAATACATGTTAACGCATCGAAGTAAATGTTACATCAAACAGAAGAACCAATTTCATTAATAATCCATGTGTAACAGAAACAATAATTCGTAATTTTCGGAACCAAACAATTGCGATTGTTTATTAAAATAGGAACAGAGATGTGCAGATTGTGCATTAGCGGCAGCAATAAAAATATTTGCACATACTGTTGGTGCAGTCTGTGTCTAAATTAGCAACAGGCGGCTGATTGTAGCGTGTTTAACATTCAACCAGAGAGTTGTTGCCAGGAGTTGTTGCCGCGACCACGTGTACCAAGATGGTCGCTCGCAGATGGCCTACTATGACTGGAATAGTTAAGCAGATGTCCCTCCCACATGAGCCCCACGTTTTGGCTAACGATAAACCTCGTTGTCACAAAACAATACATTACCTACCTAAAGGTATTCGCTTAAACCCTCGGTGCGTGTAGTTTCATTCTTTTTTTTATTCTTATGCTAGTCACATATTGTAATTTAATATCAAGAAGTTTTTTTCTGTTAATCGTGTCTCTGTTACAGTGTAGGCAGTGTGGCAAAAGCCTTCGGTGTTTCAGGAAGACCGAAACGGAGTCAGCAGTTGACTGAATACAAAATATTGTAAAAATGGAACTTTGAATTTATTTAAAGTCCTACAAATTACATAACTTCTAAAGATCCATAATTAGTACAGTACGTGTGTTCTCATTGAGACGTAAAGGGAGACAGAAAAGACATTTTTCGAAGACCAAATTGCACAAATTCCTTTTTTGTAAAAGTAGCGTTTAGTAAAATATTATATCATATATTAAAAAGAAGGATGAAGAGAAACCTGGTGGTTAAGGAATGGGTAAGAAGGCAGTTGCCTAGGAAAACATACTTTAAATTTATTAATAAATTGTTATGATTAAATTTGTGTCATAGTTTAAAACACTTGTTATGCTCTTAAAGCCCTTAAAGGTCATGGCTGTGGTATTTTTATGGTACAGTTGCAATACTTATAGTACTTTAATTATTTTCATTTTCTTTTTTTTAGTCATCGAAAATCAAAACAGTGATAGTGTTGCATGATGTTTAACGTGTAGGATATTTCCGACGGGAGCGCTTCAATCCAGCGACGCAAGAATTCTCTCAATGGTCATGATGCTCTCAGAGTCTACGGGAGCGAGTACCACGCAGTATCTTCCCTGGTCCTGATAAAAACACATCTGAAAGTCTGGCAATAACTTGCAGTCCAATTATTACTCACTAAGAAAGTCACAACGAAAATACATTTGTATATTAACTTTTTAATCATTTTCGAAGTTACAAACTCCTCAACAAGTGAAATTGATAATAAATAGTAAAAACTGATCAATTATAATAACTCGTAGGAAAGACCTGTGGATTTACATAACACATACTGTACGATTCCACTTGGTTTTTTAACATTTCCTTTTATCCAATGAATGGGGAGTTGGGCCATTACCCTACATTAACCCCCAACCTGGAGGACCAGGCAATTTTTGATCAAAGTTTACTTCCTTTAGCCTTTGATAAACCAATGTCCAACTACAAGGCAGTAGCTGCTAGTTTTGGTCCGCCCTAGGTATTTTATTTCCCCGGAACCCACCATATCTGGTGAGCATTCACTATCCGTCACCTAGGGAGGCGCCCGATGGAAGACTAGCAACTCCACACGGAAAACTAGCGATTTATCAGGAAGAAGGAAAAGAGGAAGACCACCTGTCACCTGGATAGAAGAAATTCAGACTATATTTAGGGAAAGAGAAATTGAAGAAGATCTTAGGATGGACAAGGAGCAGTGCAAGATAAGAATTCAATCAATTCTGTAATCTTTGGTTCCGAAAAATGTGTAAACATTGTACAGCCGGAATAATAATCATAATAATACTGTACAATTCTTAAGAAATCATTATCTGTGCTTTCGACGTTTCGATACTGTACAATTCTGTTTACTACATTCAGGCTAAAATTTGAAAATCTTGGCTAAATAACTATACGAATCTTAGTAGGGCAGACAGTAGATTTTATGTGTTCCCAGACAAATTTTCTTTGAGGTCCTCACAACCAATTTCTAAGCCCGTGAAACTTTCGTTTTACAAATTATTTCTGGAAATTACAACTTATTACCACACTGAATTTAACAAGCGAACAGTAAATACTTATGGAATCTTTGTTAATAAAGCTGCAATTCAAATTAGTGTATATTTTACTTGTGTTTAGTGATTATCGCAAAAATGAAAACTTTCGTACTGCTCTCAACAATAATTGAAACTAGTACACAATAACGAGAATCTCGGCTCACGTCAGGTGCAATTACTATGTTATTTTAAAGGAAATGTTTTGTTAGAAATGACGTGTGTGTTATCTGTGTCATCTAGTGGGAGAATAGTTTCAGATGCTGCTCCAGATATCGAAAAATACACATTGTTCTCGGACCAACAATCATTTCCGATTTATGGGCCTTGTCCAGTAGCATTATTAACATGCCTGGCGTGAATTTTTCAATATTTAACAGTGAATCATTCATAAACATCTGTCGACTCAGAACCCCCCTCCCAGCAAGCATATGTAAGGTTTAGGTTTAAATGCATTTTACTCAATTGAATTACATGAAACAAGAACGTTTTTACAAGAGTATTTACTTCTGTATTTAATAAACTGTTTTTCCTTACATAATCACAGTTTTCTGGGCTGTTATGATGTGGTCTAAATTGTCTATGTTTACCTTCAGACGTTTCGTCCGTACCGATTACGGACACCTTCAGTGGCCCAGGAACACCTGCGAAGGAATACCAAAACGTTTGTGTTCCTGCGCCACTGTTCGTATTCGTTCGTAGGTGTTGTGATCTGTGTTTTCGGACTACTGAAGATGACCACGCCCTAACAGCCCGGAAAATTGTGATAAACACCGGTGGCCGTGCAAGCTTACGTTTACTTATCAGTTTTTCGTTACCTTCAATAGGCTATAAATATTTTGTGTACGGGTTGTGAGTTATATTGCTCTACTTAGTACATTATTAGCAATGTACTTTACTATTAGCAATCTACATTATTATTATTATTATTACTATAGCAAGTAAGTCAACTTGTACACCAGTTAACGTTAATAAAATACGGTTAGCATAATATAACGGTTTTAGAGTCTACTAAAACCACCAAGGACTACTCAGGTGAAATAAATACACTAAAGGAAGATCTACGTTGAGAAGTAGAAAGTCTGACAACGGAAATCAAGAGAAGATCGGCGCAGATGATGATGTATCCAACAGATATAGAGGAAAGGACGAAATTAGTATTCAAAGGGTTAAAGAAAGACAAATAACATTGTAGGCATGTTTTAAGAAATTCGGTTGTACTTCAGAAAGGACCCACATATTATATTTATACACATTACGGCACTATATGAAATTACGACAGAGCGGTTAAGCTATCGTGGCTTCACTTGTAAAGTCAAGAGTAACACGCAAGAATACAAAACGTGGATGGATGACCGTTTCGGTGGCCGAAAATCTGTATTTCCGTTTAAGTGCGTTGTACATACGTATTGTCGAGTCTACTGTCACCACGGATCATCGTGTAATCAATGGAGTGGAACCAAACATGCCCCAGTCTCGGTCGAGCCACTAAGGGTGCATTGCCGGACCGTATGATGCCAACAAAACTGAAACTTCTGTTATACGTCAATAACAGAGTTAATCTTAATAATGAAAACGTTGAGTGAGATACAAGCCTACAACTGTTCATATTACATTGTTACCATACATAATTCAGTTTTAAACATTTTCGGTGTACACCGATTTCCAATCTCGTTAGTTCCATAAGTCATCTTCCAGGTCCCCCTCCATCATATCCCTGTCCCTGTCATCTGTCCAGCAACTCTTTGGTCCGCCTGCTCTCCTTTTGCTTTGGCCTGCCAATTCAATGCTTGTTGTTTTAGGACTATGTGGCCGGCTATGGGTTGGATATGCGCGTACCAAGTCAACTGCTCTTTTCTGACGTCACCTATTATTGCCTGTGTAATTCCCATGATTTCTCTTAGTCGGTTGTTAGTTATTTTTCCCTACCAGCTGCCCGTCTCCAAAAATTCAATTTCAGTTCGTCTTAATGTTTTTATCTGTTATCTTTCAGTACCCCTAAACTGTAAGTTATTGAACTCTTATCCTTTATAAATTATAAATTTCCTTTTCATTTGAGATATTACTGTCCCATAGAATAGTATTTAGTGGACTTATAGCTTCATTCTTGGGATGAAGAATCTTGCTTCTTTTTTATTGCAGGATCCAGTGATTCCTCCAGTGAAAATTCCTCCTCCCCTTATGGAAGACACAATATTAATAGGTTCAACCCTACTATTAACAAATATAGCCTATTAATAGAAAGAATCTACAGACAGAAACATGAAGGGAGACACAAATACTACTGTACAAATTTATGGTGTTGCTTTATGGTAAGGGAACGTGGGTATTTTCGCTATGGGATTCGAGTAGTCAAACCAGGTGATATGTGTTTTCTTTCCATCTCAGGCATGAAGGGAGATTCCAGGGAGGACAGGGTGAGGAATCAGGATGTACGAAATGAATCTGAAACGTGCCCGGTGAAGCAGTTATTACAGGAAGCTAAGAACAACTCGGAAGGGCGAAAGAATGGATGATGGAGAAAGAATGGTTGCCAACCTTACCGAGGGAAGTTCTCACGTTTAAATTCCGAGGTTGGAGAGTAGAGTCGCTGGTAAGAATGAAATGGCAAAATCCTATGGAACCGGAACTGGTTTATAGCCTAATCATGAAATGCAGAAAAAGAACATTTTTGCTATTAATAATTAATCGTTGGATATTTTATTTGAATCCTATTTACCACTCATTTAGCACTGAAATAAATTTTGCTCTATCTAACTGAGGCTACAAGTAACATTTAATTCCTTCTTTAGTTACTAAAGTGTAGGCTTATATTTTAGTTAGGTCTTCAAGATTAAATCAATTTAAAAAAGCCATTCGTTAAAACAAAAAGTCAATAAACGCGTCTTATGAAAGCTTTTACTTTTCAAAGTATTCTCGGTGGAGAGTATCTGTATCCCCTGTTCTGTAAGGATACTCCGGTAAACATTCTGATAATACTCTACAGCCCCGAGTGGGCGTTAAAAGCAAAATTTCTCTAGGGTGTTCAAAACGTAGTTAGGCCTATGTTATATTGCAGTCCGTTACATGTAACTTGTACAATTTTATATGTGCGCGTACATTTTTCAGACGTAACTACAGAAGACTGTACAGTTGGCAGGGTACAGGGACAAAGTAGGTTAGGTCTACGTTAGTTTAGGTGTACGTTACGCAAGTAGGTGAATGCCGCTTACACTATGACTAGGTTTTTATTTTACCCAGCCGATGAACCGAGGTTCCTATCCGAACTCAATGAGTGAAGTCGAGTCCGGGTTGACCAAGTAGAATCGAACCCACACTACTCCATTCTGAAAGCGAACACGCTGGCCACTGCACCATCCGAGTTACAGAACTGTACTGATAAGGCTGAAACGAATATTACGTTTCGTGCAGGACTCTGTAACATAAATTCCGCATTCACGCATCGTAACGTACAACGGGAATAACTGTGCGCACAATATTTTCGCGTTATCACAGGAGGGAGGGCTCGGTTACACACAAGGATTACGTACGTAATGTACACACAGAATTAATAAATTTGTACAAGAGCGGAGCTGACAATCATAACCACAGGCGGGCTGTGCTCAGTCTGTTCGTTTGAAGCTGTCTTCAAGGTGTACATCAACCGTAATTTAACGCTAGTTTCATTAGCATAACATTAACATTATAATTCATGCGGCCCAAAGAAAAGGAAGTCATAGGTCTGCGGCACCGGCAATCTTCTGAATAATTACTGACGTCCACGTCCCTGCACAGACGTTAGACTACATTTCGTCCAATTTAATACGATTTTCTCCTGCCTACGCGTACAAGTAACGTTATGTTTTACGTCGGTAAATATGGACGAATATCATAAACATTTGATACGATCCTATCGTTAGTTGGGGTCACTAGGACTTACGCAAACTTACAACTACTACTCTCCATATGTTATACGTCAAGACGCAAAATACACACGCGACTTCTTGTTCTTCTTCATCTTTTTTCTTCTCCGCCTTCACCTCCATTCAAGGATTAGGTGAACTTACCCTATTGTGGTTTATCCTATCGCAGGTTTAGCCATCTTTTTTACGTGTGTTTCATCAATTCTCTTGCCTTTAAGACTGAATGTAAAATTCTTCCTGAGAAATGTCGTTTCATGCCTTTTTGTATGTAAGGTCTTCTTTATTAAAAAGTTATACACCCGTTGATTTACTGTAATTATAACGGTTGTTAAGATATAGGCCTACTTACTTTTTACAAGCTAAAATAAAGAAGGCAATCGTAGGATCTTTTAAATTATCGGGGTGTTCGAATTGATGCCCGTTCTGGTCCAGGCACTGCTGATAACGCGAATGGGTGGAACTGCAAATATCAGGAATAATTCTTTCGTACATCCGTGCGTTCTCGTTCAGTTGCTGTTTCTAAGTTCGCGGATTCCAACAATTACCGCTTTCAGATGTTACATATTTTGTGCCATAATCTTATCGTTGTGTTATAAAACTTGCCTGCACAGAAAAGGCATGCTGGAAAGGAGTTGAGCACGTGTCACGGAGATGAAGACCAACATCACGTCGTACTGCAATAACACATTATGTTTTTGCCAGTAAAGAAATATTATAACGTCTGGTCTTCTGAGTGGTATTATGGTTATGAAAGGCAATATGGAGCAGGTTTCACAGTAGGCCTACATACAACTTAAGGTTTAATGTTACAACATTGTTCTTAACTTGTCCGTTAGGACTGACCACATTTGTTCCTCGCCACTTATCGCTGCCTTTGCCTAATTTATTAGGTCATGCCAAGCACAGCCCTCTATACGCCGTGGCTTCTTAGACGTTTCCTCACCTTTCTTCCATCTGCTATCCGTTCTCGGACTCTTTTTGATTATCTATCCTCTGAAGTCGTAACAAATAAGTTGTTTTTGGACTACTGTATCCAGTAGTTCAACCTGCAAGTTGTTATGAACCTGCATGATACCTATAACTTTCCTCGAATACAGATGCATCTGCATCTCCGTTTCATCCATCTCAGTTTAAACGAGTTCTGTTTCTGTTTTTTTAGTTCAACAACTTCTCGGCTATACGTTAAAATACTCTCAACAATAACCTTATACACGGCAATTTTATCAGACCACAACACCGTACACTTTAGAAAATAGTGCCCACCAGCACAGTAGTTTTAATTTTCATAAGACAACGATTGCAGTTTTTAATTCATTAAGCGTGCATGGACCATCAAATATCCGAGAAGAAAGATCATCCGATGAGTGAGAGGGGTCGTACGTTCTCCGAACTACATCCAGAAGATTCATAATGTCGTCAGCTGTGTGCGCAGTAGCGCCATTGTGTTGATACTAGAAACCGGTGACAGGGCCGGATTTAGAGTTAGTAGGCCCCTAGGCTGAACATGTGCTGCGGGCCCGCAACTACCGGGGGGATCTGGGAGGTACAGAATACCCTAGAATACCCCCCCCCAGTAAAACGGGACGTCCGGGTCCCCTCCGGAAAATTTTGAAAAATATATCTTCCAGGACTTCAGATAAAATCATTGTTAAGCGTACAAAATAAATAAATTGGGATACATTGTTTCTTGTAAATTTTTAATAATATTTTTGTTAAACAATTTGACGGTTTCAAGGTATCTCGATGAATCTATGAAAATAATAATAAAAGATTGCACTCAAAAGACCCTAAACAGAATAGAAATGTAGGAAAAATAAAAACAACTGGTTTCCAAAGTAAAGCAATTCCATTGTAATTATTATAAATTAAGGATATTTTTAAAAAGAACATAAACGTATTAGGGTATATTTACATGGTAGAAATATATAAGTAAATCATAATTTTCTGCATCATAAAAAGATTGTAGTATACTGCTTTCATCAGGATTTGGTTTGATTTATTAGCTCGCCTACACTTAAAATTAACAGATTTACTTATGACATCTTCATAAGATAACTGTTTTAAAATATCATCCTCTAGTCTCATAAGATATAAAAAATTCAGCCACAATATAATGAGTCTCAGTTTAAATGAGTGCAATTTGAGATTAATTTAAAATTTAAGTACGCACTCTTGCCCCACTCTACCCTCATAATACCACCTTTTGCTCTAACAAATTCTACTGTTCTCTGAAACACGAACCAAATAATTTTTATGCAAGTTAACTGTTCTTTTTAATTTTAATTCTGGTACGGCCACCTAGGCTGCAGCATATGCAGCCTATGCTTAAATGCTTGATCGATGTTTCCGTCTTCTTCAAGTAGACAGACGAAGACGTGGAATATTGAACAGTAATGTTCGTTATTCTTGAAGGGATGAAGAGCCAACACCTTTGTTCTTGAATAAAGTGCCGGCTGTGCTGTCAGAATATCGCAACCCATACTCCGATTTTCTGGTTACGCAAGAGTGTTTCAAGCACAGCATTAGGATTCTCCGACGACACAGTCAAGTATTGTGTGTTAGCATAACCCGGAAGGTGGAACCAGCCTCATCAGTAAAGAAGGTAACATCTAGAACGGCAACAGTTTTTGGTCGAACAAAATTACAGTGACAGAGTTGCATTATGTAAATTAATTCTAAATGTTTATTTATTTTCACAACAGTTATTAAAAATTATGTTCCTAAGCTATTTTTTTTAGGTTATAAATTAATTGTTATTAACTCCTTTACTGATCTGATAACGCTTCTCTGATAAGAAGACCTCTTGTCTTATTTCAGATCTGTTGAAGAGCTTTTCAGTCTTTTAAGGCAAACAGAGTTTTGGATGGTGGTGCGTGAATTACAATGATACTTCTTTTTCAACGCTTTCAAGAAAAATTGATTCCAGACATTTACATTTAGGATGGCAGTCCGAACGCACCTCAAGCAGAGGTATAACCTTATTGCAAAACCACCCTTTGTCGAACATTGCTACTGAAGAATGCCTCCGCCAGGTGGCCGAAACGTTTATGTATGAATCAAGCTTTAACCAATCGACCACGGCCCAATAGCCTGTAGTTTTCAATTGTCATAATGTTGCCTCCGGCCGTGACAGCAATCGGGATAGATTGAAATGCTTGTGTTCATACAGAGGAAAGAAACTCACAAGCTGATCTGAAGAAAGTGTTTGCAAATAAAATTACACGATTCACACGCTGTATGGGCGTTCGTGAAAGTCACTTGCAACACTTCTTATGAGTGCAGAGTAACTTTCCGTAGCCCCTGTAGAACAGGCATTACACACCAAAATGTAAGAATCAGTTAAGAATATTTCTTTGCATAATAAATTCCTTCGTAGACGTTGTCATACTCCCATTTCAAATCAAAAAGGGCGTTGAGTAGTGCGCGATTGCACACGTACAATGCTCATAAATTATTATAATAAATCTATATAGATTTGACGTGTGCAGAATTGTAAATTACTGAAACAATAGTTCAATAAACAAATCAAAAACAGAAAGCGTTTTTTGTTGTAGTATAAAGAGATTTATGTCTCTTGACGTTACGCGCTGTCGACGCGTTTCAAGAAACCGCGTAGGCCTAAATAGTATAAGGCATTAGAACAGAAACATGAGTCTGTAATTTTCTGAGTGACGTCACTGAGTAATGGGTAACACCGTCCACACTATTAAAGATAATATAATTTAGTTAATTCGGGAATAATGATCGCTTTAAATGATATAACGTAGCCGCATAAATAATGTATTCAAAGAAAGACGAAGTTCTGGCCGGCCGGCTTAGTGGCGGCTGGGGGGACAATCAATCCGGTGAGGTGGCTGTATATAGTAAAAAAAAAACTAATTACAAAATCATGATCGGATGTGGGGGCGCACAGTAGCGGGGGGAACCAATTACAGAAATTGTTACCGCAATCACAGAGATTAGGGTCGGTGCTGCGGGCGCAACGTGTCCGACACTGGCGTTGTTATCACTGTGCAACGTTGTTACCAAAGGCTCGGCGGTCGGCATGACGACTAGAGGCGCTCGGAATCCGTGCCGTGGGAATACCACGAGTCTGTCCGCTGACGACTGGTATTTACACGTTAGCAAATCTGCCGAGCTGGTTTTACTTTTTCTATTAACAGTGTACGTTTTATGTACGTTGTTCCAAAGCATTTTCAAACGTGTTAGCGTACGTTTAAGACATACGGAAGATAGTTTCTTAGGTGAATAAACTTATTGTTAACTGCCAATTTTTGCGCAATGTCTTCGGTGTTTTTGCAATTAACAACAATTTAATGTACGTTTATATGTGTTTATTGTATTATTGTTATGTGTACGAGTGTTTAAATAATTAATTACGTAAATTATATTGCACCTACATACTCATCAAGGAATCCTTCCTCGTAAGGGGTTTTCCCAGCAGGAAAGTTTACCAGAAAAGGACTGCCGTCCCTTTCCAAAATTTTGGAAAACATTTAATCTTCTTATATACTACAGTGTTTACCCTGAGTGTATACGTATACACAGGAGAGTTGTCAACAGCTGTGGCCGGTTTTTCGCACGTTAATCCCAATCTATTTCTTTCTTTCCAGTCCTGATTATTGAACTATTAACCTCGCCCCTCTACGATCTTTCTGACTTTCCACTTTTTCCCCTTTTCTCCGGAGTCCAATTTCGCACCTGAATAGACCATCTGGCTTCTGGCACACGATGTAAGTGCAAAGACCACGGCAATAGTTTTGCTTCTTCATTTCTAATTCTCGCCTTACAAGTTAGATAAGCTATGTTCAATCCGCCATGTGACTTCTTGTTTACAGTTGACTAGCTGTTACCCGCGGCTTCGCACACGAATATTTGACTTTTAATAAGTATTTTAATATAATTTTTATCGTCTATGTCTATTTGGCGTTCTGTCAGCTCGTATAACTATTTTGTACTCATTAGTCAAATTCTCTCTAAAGCTGTTTTCAACACTTGTACTAAATTATTATGTTGGTGCAACAGCCTTTGGAGATTTAAAAGTACCCGTTTATAATGTCTTTGTAGATATTTATAAAGCACCTGTTAAATCAAAAACGCTAAATTCTTTATTTTAAGTCTTACTGTGTTAGAAGCATTGTATAACACATTAAACGTTATGTTTTCCTCAACCATGGCTTTTATTTATTTCAGCAGTAAACTAAAAACCAAAAACCGTTGTCACCTAACCCCACAAATGAAAACAACACGTATTTTCGTTTTGCATCAAGTAGGCCTAATAGGACAATTTACAATTAGTACACTTCTTCTTTTCCACATCGTAATATATCAATACAATCGCATATTATATAAAACATCGAAAATGTACTGCAGGAATGGATAAATGTACAGTTCCAATACCGCTAAATATATGGTGTTGTTGACATTTTTAGTAGTAGTATTTAACATATTTCATTGCTTATTCGTTGCACCATCAGAAATACGTATAAACATACATTTTATAATCGTTTAAGACACTTACAAAATATATAGACGTATCTGTATACAAAATTACAAAAAATATCGATACATTAGCAAATTAAAAACCGCAGGAACGGATAAAGGTACAGTTCCGATGCCGCTAAATATCATTAGTTTAGTTACTTGTTACTATGGTAATAATTCTGGTCTCCATGGTGTTGACATCTTTATAAGCGTCAACGAAAAGGCATAATTAAAAGGGCCTAAATCGTGCGAACGGGGCAAAATATCAAATTCCAAGTTAGACACTATTTTTCGCCTTGTGTCAAAGGTTACCTGTGCAAAATTTGGTGGCAATCGGTGTAACGGTGTGGATTTGTATTCAGTACCCATAAATCCTCAGACTTTGAGTTTCATATATATACACGACGCGATCAAAGCATATGCTACATCATCATATCTTAAAAAAAAATCCCTCGTACGAGGTCGTCACCGTTACGATTCCAATTACATCTGTACTGTACGCGTTAGTAGGTGCGCGCCTGTTCGCGTTCCGTCGAACACTGAGCGGTTGTTCGTCTCTATCTGACAAAGCAGGTTCAAGGCGGTGTCGTATAGCGGATTGGATTCGTCTGGTTAATCAGTACGAAACCGCGACTGTTTATGTTTGTGTACGCTCTGTAAATTTCAAACCCCTCCAAGACGTTCATGATTCGGCCTTTTCACAAATGTGTAGTGGTTCCAAGTTATACTTGAAATCCGAGTAATTGTGGTCGTGTGAGACCAATTGGCGAGCTTAGTTAGACTTTATGTGGATGGAGTCAAGATTTTTTTAGTTGTTTATCAAGGAAACGTTCAAGAAAATTCCTTCCCGTTTGACCAGTATAAAAAAATAGTCATTACATGGCATACGCCTGTTTTCTTTTCTAAAGGCGTATATTTATTCCGCCTAAGTATTTTTAATATTCTATTATTCGTTCTAAATGTTATGGAAAATCTATCATTGTTTAGTACTGAAGTCAAAATCTTTGGCATGAAATCAGTGTTTCAAGATGTTATTTTTCCTATTTTAGTTTTTATTAGATTCCATTCTATTATACAAATTTCCCGGGTACTAACTTTCTGTTACCCTTTATCGTCTCAACACTGTAAACTTCGGTCATCTAATGACCTTGTTACTGATTGCGTTACCTCCATCCTTCTGCTATTAATGTTTTATCGTCATGAGTTACTTTCTCATACGATGTTATTTTACAATTCTAATTTTATCTCTTCTTCCATTCAAATAAGGCCACATTTCTGCACCATAAGTCAATACGTTTTCAATTATAGTAGGGAATATCATTTCCTCCATCTTTTTACTAACATTTTCATTTCAGAACAACCCTCACAGAAATTTAATTATCTAAAGCAGCTGGAAATATTTAACTAAAGGAAAAGATTTTGTACAGGATCATTTTTTTCATTAAATACAAATTTGTTTTTCTTATAGATTACTGACATAATATCATTTTCTTTATACAGTTTCTGCCTAGCCGGATTTACCATAAATTTCGATCCTAACCTTATGTGATCAGTAATTATTTGATTTGGGATTATATTCACGGGCTCTCCAGCCAAACGATATGCTGGAGACCGTCCTGCTTCTGACAAACATGAGTATAATATACTTGTAGGCAAGCATTAACTATTTAATAAATTGTGAAACATTTTCAAGTACTACGACGTATGCACTTCATGTGGCCTTTCAGGGCCTTAAATCGCTAAACGTACTATAGCCTACAATTCCCTTATATGTGAAGACAAGATAGGATTTAGTTTAGTTTCCTGAATACAGAAAACCGTTCCACACTTATACTAGCGTCGCCATATCGGACTGCGTTGTAGAATTTCTAACAGCCACTATCACAGTCTGAAATCTGGCGCAAACGTAAGCTTCGCGTTCTTTGCTTGTAATATATAGGTAGCCTACTTGTGTGCGTGTGCGCGCGCTCGTTCTTCTACATCCAGTGGAATCTCTCTTTTATGATGTTCAGGTGTTTAAAGGATAGAACAGACAGACAAGAACAATAAAAATAAATGTAGTAACGTTTATCAACTATGTAATTGTATTTATTCCTGGTAGTCTGCAAAACCGCACCAACAAAATGCATAGTAGAATTTGTGTATTACTACAAACAGGATATTGTAAAGGAATAATTACAGTATAGTATATTTACAAATAACGAGGCTAACTAAAATACGGAGAGTTTATCACTTCAGTAAAGAACTAATTTTTTTATATCTACGGCCACCTCTTAAGAGCAATAAATAAATTTGATGAAAAAGAACTTGTCTACGCGCTGAACAGCTCTAACGCCATCTGACTTCTCCATATAATAGAGTTCCTAGACACAGTACAGTATGACATAACTGATTCGTATAGACAGAAATCAGCGATTAATATGCTTCCATAAGTCAACTTCATAGGAAAACTATAGGAAAACATAGGAAAACCTATTTAGTCTTTGTGGATCTCGAGAAGGCGTTCGTCAATGTTGATTGGAAGCTGTTGTTTCAAACTATGAGGAAGTCAGGAATTGACTGGAAAGTTAGAAGGGTAATCTTCAATATTTATAGGTTACAAAGTACTGATACTTTACATCAATGGATGTAAAAAGGAGGCAATAATAAGAAGAGGGGTACGACAAGGTTGCCCACTGTCACCGTACTTGTTTAATTTGTTTATAGAAGATGTTGTAACTCAGATGAAAAGGAGTTCTAGGGGAATTAAAATAAATGGGGAACAGATACACAGTATTCGCTTCGCAGATGATATTGTACTGATGGCTGACTCAGAAAAGGATATGACCCGAATGTTAGGTACGTTTAACAAAATTCTTCACGCTTGGAGATTGAGGATAAATGTTAAGAAAACTAAAATAATGATTGTAAGTAAAAAAAGAGAAGACATTAAATCAACCATTATGTTGAACAACACAATATTGGAGCACGTTACTGAATTTTGTTACCTGGGTAGCATAGTTACAAGTGGGAATAAGTGTCTGGCAGAGATTAAGAGGAGAGTAGCTCTGGCAAAACAAGCACTCCAGAGCAAAAGGAACTTATTAACAAGCTACCATATTAGTATTGAAGCAAGGAAAAAGTTCGTTAAGGTATGGAGTGTTTTAACTTACGGGTGTGAATCGTGGACCTTAGGGAAGGTGGAGAGTGACAGACTTCAGGCAATGGAGATGTGGATTTGGCGGAGAATGACAAAAACTAGTTGAACAGATAGGAAGACGAATGAACAGATCTTAGAGGAAATAAATGAGAATAGAACACTGCTTAGGAGTATAGAGGTGAGGAAGATTAAGTTGATAGGGCATGTGATCAGACATAGTGCTTTTTTAACTAACATCTTTGAGGGCAAAGTAGTGGGGAAGAAGCCCAAAGGAAGACCAAGAGCTGCATACTTCCGCAGCACAATGAGTGTCGTGAATAGTGGGGTCCTATACAGAAATGAAGAATATCGCAAGGGATAGAGTGACGTGGCTACAGCGACAAGGCATTGCCTTCAGGAGTTAAAAAAAAGTCAACTTCCATATTATGTATCATTAGACTCCACTGTGGACCACATGGCTGCTCGGAGATCTCCAACGCGTAGACAAGCTCAGTATAATATGAAGGGAGAAGTCGTCCTGTTATGGCACTCCCTTAGTTAATTAAATAGTGTTAGAAAAATAAGTTAATCAAGTCTGAAAGTCACTGATCCTTCAGTCTTCTTGGGGCTTCAGGTCGATCTGCTGCTGACTGTGTCGTTTCGATGTAAGCAAAGCTTGTCGAAATAGCTGCATACTCTTCTTTTGATTTCCTCGTCAACAGCTGGGATTTTTGTATCGTCGTGTATGGTCTTATTAGTCACGTACCACGGGCGTCTAAAAGAGATCGTAGAATATTCGATTGAAGGCTTTGGATCTTGGTATTGGATGGACGGGACTAATCCCACAGCTGGACTGCGTACGCCTGACAGGTTTGACGGTGGTCTTGTAGGATCGAAGATGAGTCTGATCAAGATACTCATGTTCTCTATTGCCATGTACGTATCCGAACCGTGGACTCGGGACGTTGTATGCCGACGTAGAACTGGAGCTTTTGAAATTACCAACTTCAGGAAAATGTCGAGAACACCGTACGCTGCCCGTAGAACTAATGTTTCAATTCCGTGTGAACTGAATAGACGACAACGACCAGCTGCTTGCAAAAGCAAATCCTTGTTCTTAGGGCATATCTTACGACGGAACGGAATTGAAAAGCTTGTTGTCCAAAGTAGATGGAAAGAAGACTAGAGGTCGATAACCGATCTTATTCATAACAATTGAGACACGTACCGTAAAGCAATAAGTACACTATGACCGACGAGAGAGGATGGGGCTGATACGTGCGACGATTGTCCTCACCTTGCGTACCGGAGGCTGACGGTAAATGATGCTGTCTGTGCTCTGAGCCCGCGGGCGCGTGTTAGCATTATATTGTACGTCTTGAAGTTCTTGTACTATTCGTTAAATAATGATTAAGAGTTACGTGAATATAGAATATTTTTTTTACATTCTTCGTACAGCAAACGTTTTGTAATTTTTTAATTAGTCAATCACTTTCTTTTACGCACGTCTGCGTAAATGAAAAAATTGTTAACAAAATTTGCACATATAATTTTTTGGACTATTGTGGGAGCAGCTCACATACAACAATCTCTGGTGTATTTTTTCATTTCAGAATTTTCTGAATCACCCATTTTCGCGAAAATCTTAGTAATTCTTTGCAAGTTTTTCTTTTAAAGTTATTTTGAATAAATAACGTCAAATGCATCATTATTTGTAAACAAACCTGTTGTCACGTTGACAAATGTACAAAAGTAGTTTTTTTTTTTAATTAAAATAACTGTTAAACAATGCTTGTAAAAAAAACAGGGTCGTGTTTAAAGTATTTGCCGTAGGCCTACTGTCCGCCTCGCTACGCTAATTGACAATTTTCACGTTGTCTGATACTTATTCATTCAGTGACTCAATACTGCATCATCAAAGGCTCTACTGTGTAGAATCTGAGCCTGCGAACCGTTGTCAGACTGCACAAAATTTAATACTTAGAAGAGAAATTTATTTATAATAATAATAATTTTATGAAAAATTATAATGTAATTACTTTATATAACATTATATATTCAAACACTTTTTGCTACACACACTCCAAAAATAATTTACAAAAACTAAATAACCCATACAACAAAGATAACACAACAACTAATGGAATATACAAAATTGAATGCCATGATTGCAACAAATCCTACATAGGACAAACAAACAAAACCAATTAAAAAAAAACGTTATTTTGAACATCTAAACGCATACAAAAACCTAAAAATATATAAATCTAATTTGGCCACACATGCAATAAACATAGGACTTGAATTCCCAGACATAACCAACATGACACCAATAAAACACACAGCCTACCACACAAAACGAACGTATGGGAAATTTTACAAATATACAAACACAAAATACAAAACAAACTAATACCTGAACAAATACAAATCAATGAAAAACATGACACAATTTTCAAAACACTCGACATCGAAAATACAAAAAAGCTAATATATACACCACAATCCCACACAATAATACCAGTTTAAAATATAAAACCCAACAGGAAACCATAACAGCAGCCAACCAAAACACAAGTACTCCACAAGATTCAAAATTAAGAAGGCTGAGGATGGGAACAATGTTTCCCGAAACATGTTCCAAACAAGAGGAAAAACATCTTGAGGTAAAGTAATTATAAATTTTAAATATATTTAAATATATAACATTACACACACATATATATATCTGTATGTTCGCGCATGCTTGTTTGTGCGTGTATGTATGAGTTTTGCGTGTCATGTAGGTGGGTGTACTCGAATACATATTTGTTTAAGTCCACGTAGGCCCTCGTAGTCACTTAAATTGTACCAAGCTCCAGACATCCATCACGTTACCCCGGTATAAACAATGTTGTTACGTATGAATTCTTATTTCTTATAGTTCCCTTTGTGCCCACCAGACGGAACATTCAGAAACACGACTCGACACGTATAACTTAAATGTGATGATATTTGTATTGTCTCTTGTCTAGAACTTAAATACAACAGTTTTCACTGTCTCAAAGAGAACGTATGTAGGTTACCGGGTAATTAATATGTAGGTTGGATGGATTATGCAAATCTGAAAAATAAACACGCATGCACGCAAGTCTAGAGTAACTGCCCCACGCCAGCGCTGCCAGTGTCCACCTGCTCAGCCGTTACACGTACGTGTTATAATTATTCCGTTTGGTAACAAACTGTTGCCCTCACTATGAAAATTGGTTTCTCTTGTTCCCTTAGGTACGCAACTATCGTGAGCAACAGAGTCTTCAACGTAAAATAATTCTACGTTCTCACATAGAAACATAAAGATGAAAACGAATGGTTTAGCCGTTTGTTCCGGGTTTTCAGGTGTTTTAAACATAAAAATACTTTTAAACACAAAAATCGTGCATTCTGTTTGTCTGTTGCCCTATTATTCTTAGAATGTATAATAATGTATTTATAATTACCTATCGTATACAGTACGATTCTGAACTGTAGCGAAAGCCAGTAACAGTGCTCACCATTGTTTGTCAGACTCAACAAATTCTTTAAAACAAAACATACGTACTTTAGCAATATTGACTTAGTTTCCCAACGAATTTTTTAATATTAATGTAAAACAAACGCTTGTTTTTACAAGCGTTTGAATATAGGCCAGTAGAGACGAGAGATCGTGGAAGACCTTGGAAAAAATGTTCAGAGACTCTGAGAAGTCAGGACGGGCTATAGCCCAAGCTATGTAGTGCAGAAGAAGAAGAAGAAGAAGAAGAAGAAGAAGAAGAAGAAGAAGAAGAAGAAGAAGAAGAAGAAGAAGAAGAAGAAGAAGAAGAAGAAGAAGAAGAAGAAGAAGAAGAAGAAGTAAAACAAAAAGTAAGTTGTCTTGGGGTTGCTACCAGTTTATGGGATCAATCCCTTATGCTAATACGAATTTGATCCTAGCTGTTACAAATGCGTTACTTTAAGTAAGGCAGCAAACGTATGACTACTTTTATCAACGTCTCCCGTGAACACTGAATTAACTATAACGGGTTAGCTGAACTGAATTAATTAACTGAATCGGATTTAGCTGAGTGCTTATTATCTCAATTGGCGGAACGCGCAATGCGGAATTTCTCCCCGTCTTCACTGACCTCAGTTGCAGAGTAAAATTCCAATCAAAACAAAACAGAATAACACTCGAAGTGACAGTTGCAAGTGTCCTAACAAAAGGGTATTTTCTGTTATCCTTCTGTCACCGGAAACGCCGGTGTTTGTAGGTCTTACGAACGTCGCGAGATTTGATACAAAATGCTAAAATGCTTAAAAGAAGAGTGTATTTTCCGTCAGTTACATCTGCCTCCAGCGGACCTCAGACCTCATACTATCTTAGTAACATCTCTTTTTGTGACATGCCCCTCAGAGCTTAATTATCGTCGCAGATTAGTTGTCAGTAGACAGTTCTTAAAATTAATCCAAACAGCATTGCTATAGAGAGATATTTTTCCCGTACGTGCACATGGGATCCGCTTCATCCTGCGGAAGCAGGTGATTTAAAACTCTCAGTATTTTTTAAGCAAGTCGCATTATAGATCCATAAAGAGTAACTGGACAGACTGTATACTACATTAACCTTTGTCTTTGTGTTTGATTGTCTGGAAAAGCTTTCTTATTTTAGTCGTTTTCATTATGTCGTTGTAATTTCTATCCTCATCTTGATTTCTCCAGTGTAATTTCAGTCGCTTGATATTTGAAGCCTACATAAAAGAATGTAGAAAATATCAAAAACAATAAGTTAAATAATAATGGTTACTTCAACTTATCCGATTGTAAAAATTAAAAACAGGGACAGGAATTTTCTGTTGGCCAATTTAAGTTAAAATATACATGTCAGAAGCTTTGAATATAAGCATCCTATCTGTCTGAAAATCAGAATCTAATTATTTCATAATTTTTTGTACTTGTACAGTTTTCCCAAGACTGTCTACGTTTACCTAGATAATGGATTTTCAAACGTTATCAGGTGAACACCTATTGGAAGGAAACGTGGGATGAGAAATGTTTAAATTAATCGAAATCTCTAGCTGCATGGAGTAATAATTATTTACATCTGTTTATATACTGTACACTAGGTAGGCTGTTATAATTCTTAAGAGATTAATATATTATATGTATATGTAAAAATACATATGCATATGTATATTATATGTAATATTATTTTATACATACATACATTCGTACATATATACCGGTGAGCCAGATATCACGCAACCCTAAATTTGAAAACATATTGTGGCGGGAAATTTAGTTTCTTGCCGGCGGGAATGTTTGTGTTGGCAACGGATGACCTTGTGGGAGACGCAAAGCATATGATATCCAAGCAATTTCCCTCCTTTTTGATGTCAGTGGTGAGTTAGCTGTGTGCGGATAAACATGGTTTTTTCCCAGGCTGAACGTGCATTCATTCTTGAAAGTTACTTTAAATCGCAGTCATTCTTACAATGTCAGGAAGACTTTACGGTAGCTTTTCCTGAAACACGGGTGCCTAATAAATCAACGATTTCACGCATAGTCGCTCGTTTCCGAAAAACTGGTAGTGTGATGATTGTTTACGTTTCGGCCGACCTTCGGTGTTAAGTGGTGCCTCATTGGAAAATATCCGCGCATCCGTACTACGTTCACCAACAAAGTCTATACGTAAACTGTGTCAGCAAACCGGAATGTCTTACGGGAGTGTTCGCAGAGCCACAAAGAAGCTGAAACTCCGTCCGTATCGCATTCACGTTGTGCATGAGCTTCAAGAACCTGATAGGGGAAGAAGACTACATTACTGTCAATGGTTTTTGCGTTTTATTCGCAACAGTGTTCGGGTGTTGGATTACGTTTTCTACTCTGATGAAGCATGGTTTCATCTAAGTGGCTATGTAAACAGCCAGAACGACAGATATTGGAGTTCAGAAAACCCTCACGTTTTCCATGGGACCCCATCACATTCACAGAAGGTTGGAGTTTGGTGTGCAATTTCGCGCAAAAGAATTGTAGGCCCAATTTTTTTCACGGAAACGATAACAGCTGAACGTTACCAGGACATCATCATGCAATTCGTAGCACTGTTAGAGGCTGATGAACGAGACTGCTGGCTGCAGCAAGATGGTGCAACAGCGCACACAGCGAATAGCACAATGATAATATTGCGTGAGTTCTTTGGGGGACACATCATTTCACGTGGACTGTAGCCGGCTAGATCCCCAGATTTAACCCCCCCCTACTTTTTTCTTTGGGGACATCTGAAGGATAACAACCCTCACACATTCGACCAACTGAAGCACAACATGGAAGACGAAATATCCCGCATAGGTGTAGCGACCATCCAAAAAGTAGCAACTAACATGACGAAACGTGTTAAGGCGTGTGTTACAGCTGATGGAGGACATTTCCAGCATCTATTGTGAGAAAATTGTGAGAATATTAATTACTGGGTTGCGTGACTTCTGGCTGTATATATATATATGTATATATATATATATATATATATGTTTATATATTTGAGGCGATTCACCGGTAATATATTGTCTAGCATCATACAAGTTTGATTCAACTTAAATTATACGATAGACTTATTACGATTTAGCTGGGAAGCTAACGGTCCTACTCAGCTCAAGAGTTTTACGCTGCATTTTATTAAAATTGTTCGACGCGAATTACGTAATTGTTAACAAAAAAAGAAAATCAATGGGGAAAGGAGAGAATTGACTAACAAGAAGAGAAGGGTTCTTTAAATTGGTGTTGTCCCTTGGGGTTGGGGGACGATGGTAATTGAGGGAAAGGGGTGTTGTCAGTGGTGTAGTCACGTCAACGGAAAGTAGCCTAAGGGTAGTCCGGCGCAAATGCACCATCTTTTTGTACTCGCTGTACTTGTCCCGCTCGTAACGGAGCGGAACAACGTGTAAGCATTGTATTCTTTCTACATATTCTACTGAAAAGAAAAGGGAAAATTCTAAGACTTTGTGGGAGAATAGTCTCACAGGCATGTGGACAACAGTGTAAACGGTGGCCAATGTTGCATCTAGCCTTTCAATAGTGGCTGCATACTTAATCCCTTCATTACGTATTTCTATTTTTTTGTACATTATGTACAACACAGTTCTGCGTAAATAATATGGTAAGTTAGTAAGATCTGACAGATAATTAACAAAATTGGGAGACTATTCCATTCATTGAACATACCTCTCAAATACAGTGACAAAATTACTACAGACAGATTGATGAACTTAAATTTTGGTCTGTTTTGTAACACGTTTTAAAGGGTATCAACAGTCGGTAGACAAATCCATTTTGTCTACCATGTAGTAGACCTGTCTCTCAGAATTTAAAAGGATCCTTATTCTCTTTACAATCTTCAGATCTTCTGAGTTTATCCTTAGGCCTACATAGTACATAGGCCTCCTATGTTCATAGAAATTGGCCTCTGTTAATTCTGAGCAACAAGTGTTATAAAGCCTCTAAATTCTGGTACTATGGCTATTGAATACCATATGTCATTGTGTTCTCAGTAAAGTTTTATAAATTAAGATTCTACTGAGTTTAAGAATTTCGTGGATAGAATCATAGATGCTGAAGTTCTGAGAAGAGTGGGGAAAGAAATGGAAGTTACCGAAATTATTAAGAAGAGGCATTATTATATCTCGGTCACTTAGTGCGTGGGCCAAAGTACTCTATGCTGCAAGTGGTATTTTTCAGGGAAGAACTGAAGGAAGGAGGGTATAGAAAGAAGACGAAAATCGTAACTGCGAAACCTACGTGAGTGGTTTGGTTGCTCCTCCCAAGTGACCTGTCCTGGCGGTGACGATGATTGCCAGCCAATTGCGAGGAGACGGCTCTTGAAGAAGATTTCGTTATCAACTTAAGTACGGTTAAGCAGCAAGCAGCCTTGGTGACTGGTATCGGATTGCTGTAGATATTAGGTTACAATTAGGCAATGCAATTAGTGTCCGCTTCCTATTGTCTTTACTTCTTAGACTGCTGCAATCTGACAGGAAAATATTTAACTGAATCAATTATTGCTGCTTCTATTCTACGAATCGTTAAGAGACCGACGCTGTTAGTACACCTACACCTACATAATTTAAATCATCAGTGAACCGTACAGGTTAAAACAACGAAACCAGCTTTAGAACGTGTAGCGTTCACTGCGGTTAGAACTACTTTCATAAATGTCACTTTAATCTCTTTGTCTGTCTGTCTGTCTGTCTGTCTCTCTCTCTCTCTCTCTCTCTCTCTCTCTCTCTCTCTCTCTCTCTCTCTCTCTCTATCAACCTATCAGTCTGTCTCTCCACGGATATATCAACCTATCTCTCTATCTATTTTTGGTAAGTAAATGGAAAAAATCAAACTGGCTACACTGTGTTTGGTCTTTCTGCGTACGCCTAGATTTTATCACAGGTATTTAAGGTCTCTAATCATAACTGAAATTAACCCAAACATATTACTGCAATAACCTCACTCCCGTCAAACTAATAAGGCGCATAAAGCAATGAGCATTATGTGCATTTGAGGAAAACGGGGTACCTCAGTAACGGCAGAAATATTAACAACAAAAATAAAAATTGATATTCACAAAAATAAAATTGTATTGTTATATTGCTCGAAAATAACTCGATCTAATGTATCTCTGGAGAAGAGCGGTAGGCAGACATTTACGAATGGAAATAGAAACGAGGAGTAGCATAGGAGAAATCGTAGAAGCAAAACAATAAAATAATAGCCGAACAAAAACAAGTGCATAAATTCTATGACACAGGAATAGCCAAATAGTTTTCATAACTGACAAAAGTAAGAAAGAAACAAGTAGGGCCTAATAAAAGTAGGAAGAGCTGCATTACCAAAGAAATAAGAAAAAAAATTAGAGAAAGACAGACGGATTGGGTGGGTATCTGGATACTATAAACCGACAATTTAAAAGAAGCATATTGTACCCGCTAAACATGTTTGGATCGGCAGAGCACAATGGGTACGTCAACAAAACACTGAAGTAACAGTCTGACGACAAATATCACAAACAAAACTCTGGATGCTACTATTGTTGTTAATGATTATAATTGCTAATAATGCCAACTAAAGCTACCTGTGACACAATAGCTAGTCGGAGTACTGTGCCCTCTGCTTCTGTCGAACAATAGGTTCAAAAATAGAGTACAGGTCAAATGCCACAGACTTGGTATATTGTTACCATTCAGTGAACGATCACGCGCGCGCTTGCACTACGCACACAAAATGACTGTCCTACGCGCATCAGTTTTATCGTTATGTGATACGGGGAATGTAGTGTGAAGTCGAAGCAGTAGGACTCTGCCCGTCTTATATTTGTGATACGGAAAGTACTCTTTTGCATGATGTCTTGAAATATAAACTTACTTTCAGCTTGTCTATAATTAAAAGTCACGTAGACATGGAATAATATGCTCTTCTAACATTGCGTTGCACATCTCAATTTTCAATACGATCATTCTATGTCAACTAACCTTGTACACATAAGAAAATGCCGTATAAAACCTAATTCTTTGAGTTACTATATTCAAAAAATTCCAAGTACCGGTACAGGAAGATTGGCGAATGTCTTTGTTATCATTTTCGTAATTTTACTTAAAATTTTAAAGATAAAAAATATTTTAAATTTCATACATAAAACATTTTTATACATTTTTTTTCACCTCTACGAGCATTATTAATTTTTGTATAGGATAAACCGAAAGAAAATTTGGGAGTGAGACGATAATCTTGTGCTTAAAGGCCTGAAGAAACAGAAAAAATATTTACTTCAAATGTTTTAATTAACTAACAACGGATGAAGCATAAGAATGTGGGACACTTAAAGAAAATTTTCATTTTTATCGTATAATATATATAGGCCTACATTCCTATATTTATATCAAGTAATGCAACCCTAACATTCGTTTTGTATTCTCCTGTCCCATCTCGTACACAAAAAATAGGCTATATTTTTCATAATTATGTGTCAACAAAGTTACAACAAGGAGTACAAACCGTGGCGTTTGCCATAATAATCTGGCAGACTAGTAAATCGTTTAATCAAATAAAGTACTTGCGGGACTTGTAGTAAATGAAAGTACTTGTAAAAATTACGTTCAGATACCTATGATTCGCAGTGTTTAAAAATCAGTAACACAAATTCATTATTTTTCTTTGTAACTTTGTTAATCCAAGTAAGCTTACAAATAATGCACAACTTTAATAATTATTATGAATTAGCAGTATAGGCAAGACCAATTGCAATGCTGAATGCAAGGGTATAATTAAGCATACTTAAGCGAAAACAAATTCTAGGACGTCTTAAGAGACTTAATATTTAAACAAAAAAAAGTTTTCTAAAACACTGTAGTTTTGGGTCGTATAATATGGGCACATAACATATGGCCGCACGGTTGAGGAGCGAACAACATATGTTTAAGCTTTCGCTCGCTATAAGTGAACTTAAAGTGTAATTAAATAGCGATACAAGCGTATTTGAGTCTCTCATGGGATATACGGCATTAATGCTAGCAATAAAATTGGCTATTGCCCCGTGGAGGGAGGGTGGCGACAGAGAAAATAAATGAAGTGAGGACGCAGAAGGGGCGATATTTTTAATAGAATTTAACTTTCGTTGCTCTGGGGCATTTATACGAGCGTCGTTTAAAAAGTCGCACAAAAATCCGTGTTTTCGGTACTTTTCCACGACTTTTGATGCGCCGTACTACCGGATTCAGAGTCACATCTATATATATAGTTATGTCCAATATATCCATTATGTCCAATACTTCTCTATTTATATGAGGGTGGGTCTATTTATTGTGTGCATGTATACATTTCCAAACTTTCTGCTTGTGTAAGAGACTTTAAACTTCGTATTGTGTGTCCAGATGGTGCCAAGGGCGCAGTGTGTTTGAATCCGTATCATGTTGTATCGTTTATCAGGAATACACGAAAGCTGCAGGACATTTAATAGACATTTAATAGCTGCTCTCAGGTAGGTGATCTGAAACAATGGACCAGATAAAAACCGACGTACATGTCCGCGATGTGGAACAATTTCTTTTAGCGAAAGTAAGCCGAAATTTTAGTTTGACAATCCTAACTAACCCCTTTCTCTTTGAAATACTGTTACGATCCCCTGAGGTACACAAGTGTATTTTTACAACGTGATAGTGTTTACGTTGTGAAAGTGATAGCGGCCAGAAGATACAATTAAATTCCACAGGAAAGAAGAGAAAAATAACTCATTTAATGTTGGACCAGAAAAAAGAAAGAATTTACAGAAAGAAAAAAATAGTAAACAGATATGAAGAAACCGGTAACGTTAGGTCTTCTTTGACAGCCATTTCCTTCATAA
This sequence comes from Magicicada septendecula, assembly GCA_034769895.1. Classification (NCBI taxonomy): domain Eukaryota; kingdom Metazoa; phylum Arthropoda; class Insecta; order Hemiptera; family Cicadidae; genus Magicicada; species Magicicada septendecula. The sequence goes on along the minus strand of CM068368.1, from coordinate 170,903,787 downwards.
AGGCTAGACTAGTTTTTCTGGCCCGAACTATGTATTTTTAAAGGAAATTGTTATTCAGCATAATATAAAACACACACACACAATATTATTGTATATCCAGCATAATGTAAAAAGCAAAATACAGTCAACAGCAAACAGGAAACGACTAAGTAAATCTAAATTCTAAAAATACTGAAGAAGACGATTTTAAACACGCTAATGATTTTAACAAATCTCGTTCAGTTAGACAGTCCAAAATCGGGAACGTGTGTTGGGTATCAATTTCAAGCATAGCGTAACTTCTCGTAGTTGTGTTTTCATTTCCTAACCTCCTTTGCAAGAAATTTTTTACTTCGTGTGGATAGACATTAACCTATGTCAAAATTTATTACACCTAGATTACCTAGATTTTGCGATAATCTCACGTGTGCATCTTTCGTGACACCGTTCATCTCGATGTCCAGTCAAATTTTGAGTCCATCTAACTTTAATGGCTATCGTACCTCACGTCATCAGCTGAGGAAGTTAAATACGGTACTAGCTTTATTGGCATGTGCGCCATACGACTAAAATAATGCAGCCTGACCCATACTGGCCTAAACTCTATCACAGTTAAAGGCGGTAACTTTAACTACAAATTGCTTATCTACTCCTCTACCCCCCACCACCTGTCACCGAGACTCTTTTCTCTTCTCTTACATCATTCCCCCTCTCTCTTTCTTTCTCTCGCTTCCTTTCTTCACTCACTCACTCTCTCTCTCTCTCTCTCTCTCTCTCTCTCTCCCTCTCAATTTGTCTTCATTTCCTCACCGAGACTCTTTTCTCTTCTCTTACATTATCCCCCCTCTCTCTCTCCCCCTCTCCCTCTCTCTCTCTCTCTCTCTCTCTCTCTCTCTCTCTCTCTCTCTCTCTCTCTCTCTCTCTCTCTCTCTCTCTCAATATGTCTTCATTGTCTTCATTTCATCTCTATACTCTCCTTCGCTTTTTTCTTTCTCTTTACTCCTAAAGCATTTACTTTTCAGATTTTTTTAAAGGATCGCACACTACAAAATAATTTTAATCTTTTCAAATGCTATTACAGATGAGATCTAACCAAGCTTCGAAATATTCTCCTTACACTCAAAACCGTCGTTAGAAGCCAGAAAGGGAGGGAAATCGTTATTCAGGTGCGTTTTTCAATTATTTTAAATTCAGTGGCATTTCTAATATCAGCTAGCACATATGAATATGGATTTCAGCTTATAGGTACCTACCAGCCTAAGCAGACTCAATCATTTTGACTCTTCTGTTCGTTAAGCAATCTTCATGTTTGTTGCACAGCGATTAAAAAATCACAAAACAAAGGAACAGATACAATCCCGTATTCAGTCCATATAGATGAGACTAAGATTTCTTACACCACTAAAGAAGTATTAACATTAGAAGTCATAATTTCGGATAAGAAATCCATTAATAAGCAGTGTACGCAAGACTGAACATATCGTTGCAGATGGAGTCAACATAATTAACTTCAAGACACACCTTACAAAAATACATAACCAAGAAGAAAATGTGTAGAAGCAGCCATAATTTTACCCAAAACGAAGAGCTTTTACATAGATACATAAAAAAATTCGATAAATTACAGTGATGATTTCTTAATGTTTCCGTTGGAAAACAATTATTGTCGGATTTAATGACCCTGAGTTGATGTGAAATTATTGAAAGCGATTAAAATACGTTCTGCCATCAGCCTGCTGAAAGCAGACAAAATGTTGTGCGGACATGATAATTGGGTTGTTCCTAGCTACGAGTGTCGGAAACGCCTGCTTCTCACCTTGTAGGTACTGTACTCCCTCCGTATGCAGTGCTCACAATCGTGAGAATAAACGCGCACGACACGCAAATATCATTTGTGCGTTGATGCGCAAGCGCATGTGCATGCAAATTTATATAATACACTATGTTTGTGTATCCGCATGCGCACGCACAAGTCTAATTATAACGGATAGCATCCGTGTACACATGACAAGGATCTTGAGAACAGAGTAGCAATGAGGAAACAGGCATTTTTATGTAGACTCAAGTGGAATTAAACAAGAGGCGAATTAAATGATAGGCCTATACTGTATTATAATTTAATCTGTTAATTCCTTGATTATAAGGTCTTTTTGAGGCGCTGGGAAAGAGAAAGGGATAGCAGAGAAGGGAGCAATATTTATCAAAATTTGTAGCCGATTTCGCATTATTAAATAGTTGATTTTGCAACACAGTTTTAAACAAAGTACATTTGTTATTACATAAATTTCGATTTTTGATAATGTTTTAATAATTGGAAAAATTACAAAAACCTGGCCTTGGCGTCCCAAAATTTTGATATTTCCAAAATGTGCACTACATTTACATGATAGTTACAATTTTTAATACCCACATGAACTTTTGCAATTTTATCAAAATTTTCACCCACTTTTTGGGCCCTGGCGTCAAAAAATTATTTAAATTTTCAAAAACGCACACTATATCCAGATTGTGGCTAAATTTCAAAACGTATCGTCGGACATACACCAAAGAGACAGACTGACAGACAAATGCCAAACAGTCGAGTCAAAACTGAGATCTCGGTTCGCTCGTTCAATTACCATAAATACAACGCTCCTGAATAACTGGAGTAGACAGCATCATCAGTTAGTTCAGCGTTTGTGATTTCAGCTATTTAAAACTGTTAGTGAAAACATTTCAGTCCCTACTGTGATTAAACTGGAATAAAAACTAGTGAAGAAAAAATTATTTTCCATAGTGTAATTTATTAAAACCGTAGTAGCGTATGGGACAGACACGTGGTCTTCATGAATAAAAAAAGGCATAAAATCGGAAAGGTGATTGTAGATTATATGAGAATACCCAAAGTTCAATCGCAACGATGAAAAACTAACAGTAGACCATGGAAGAGACATGGTCAGTAATCAGCACATCGGACAATTGTAGCTTACAGGATATATGATCGCGTTAAAAGGATGCCAGAAAATAACTGCTAAAAAAAAAACTGAGAAACTAAGGGAAGAACTAACATGAAGAACTAAGGGAGAAAAGCCACCAACTCACCTAAGGAAAGTACGAGTAAGGAAGATGAAAAATCAAAGAAGAAAGATAAGAAAGAAAACGCACGCAGCTCCAGCAAACGGAACTGTTTACACACGGCGCTTTGCATGCAGAGAACTTGCTAGTTGAGTTTTGTCAACCGCCTCGTGTGCAACTGATCCTTTCCGACAGAGCTGAAGTTCCATTAATTGTCGTATATTTCTATTCCTTATGGCTAGATAAACTCGCACAGATCTGCGGTAAGTGAATTTAGAATGTATATTATGGATTGCTTGAAATAAAATATGGATTTGAGTATTATGTGAGTGGATGTAAATGGATAGGTTAAATATGCACGCCACGTGGCGAAAACTTAAAGTATATTTAGTGTCATGTAATTTTAATTATTTAAACTCTGATACATCCTTGTGAATTGTAATTAATATAGAGCAATTGGCCATCGCATTAGTGTAGTAAAAATTATGTAATTTCGGGGAACTTTAAAGTATTAAATGGATTAGCACGTGGCCGTATATAACAGCGAACAGGTTATAGTGTGTTGAACTTGCTTACTCACGTAGGCATAATTAATAGATTGAAACTTTATAAATTGATTTTAGGGCATCTGTGAGAATTTTTGGGTGAGATGCAAAAGAGAAGATGTTATATTTAATTAGTATGAGCAGTGTTTAATTGGTCAGGGGTGCCTGTTCGATTTTGTCTAGACTGGCTCAGTCTATGGTGCGTGTGTGGGTTATGCTTGGAAATAAGTGTTTGGTCAGCTATTAATTATTAATTATGCTTAGGGCTCCTGAGCCAGTCGAGGATCTGATCCAAGCATGGAAATTCGATTCTCCATCTGGTCCTGAACATACCACAAGAGCTCTAGACTTCACCTGTCGGAAGGAAAAGCAGGATGAGCATGCCTCGGTAAAACTCCATCAGCTAGATGTCTGACTCACTGCGCACAGAACTCCTGGAAATCCGCTGGATTAAAATAAGTTGATATTCAACCAGTTTTATTTACACTTGGCCTACATAGAAAACACCTATTTGTGCATTTAACAATCCGTAAAACTCAAGTCGGACTTTTGTGACGCACTATGACATTTTACATCTTCATGACGTTTTGGCTGGGCTCCGGTCCAACGGGACATAATTTGTACGCGGATTTTTGGGAACAATATGTATAGAATGTACTTAGATTCGGCATTAAGTGTACGCCCGGTTGCTGGCATGTCTCCGGGGCTCATTAAATTTTATGCTCCACATTTTCTTACCCGGATACTGTAAGGGGGTTGTATAAGTATTGGGGGACCGGAAGTTTAGCTATGTAGGTGGGTGCTGTTTGTGACAGGATGAGCCTGACCGGCTGGTCTGGTTCAATTATTATCGCGGATCTGGTATCTATTGTAATTACGGTTTTGACACCTAATCATGTTCTTAGGTCATAGAAGGGTTGGAAGTTTTTTTAATCTGCTTTAGGCCGGTCCCCTCATTATAACCTCGGGTAGGCAGCTTTTCGGTGCAGATCTATGCAGGCCCCATGCACATGTTAACTTATGTCCGGTCACGTTCTGGAACATGTTGGCTGCCGGGTCAAATCAGATTTTCCAAAAATTTGTAAATTGTAATTTCACAAAATTTATACAGGCTGTTCATTGTCACGTAAAGGTTGTAACTTGCATTTACTCATTATTATAGTCAAATCAGATTTTCCTAAAATTTGTAAATTGTAATTTCACAAAATTTAAACAGGCTGTTCATTGTCACGTAAAGGTTGTAACTTGTATTTTTCTGATTATTATAGTCATACCAGATTTTCTTAAAAATTAATAAATTATAATTTTACTAAATTTATACAGACTGTTCATGAGCACTTAAAGTTGTAACTTGTATTTTCTGGCCATTACAAGCAAACCAGTTTTTTTTTTATAATTAAAACTTGACTAAACTATACAGCCTGCTTTCAGGCAATTCACATTTGGTAATTTGTATTGCATGGTTATTCTGGCCAACCCAGATTCTTTTGGTGCACAATATACATATATATATATATATATATATATATATATATATATATATTGTAGTTTTGACTTAATAATACTAGCGGGTTGTTACAGCAATTTGGCATTTCTATATGATGGGGTGATAATAAAAAAAAATAATAATAATATACAGGCGGGCCACAAGGCTTTTATGTTTATAATGTTGTTTGTCATTTATATTTGTTATCTTGGTGAATTGTCTGTGATCTATATGTATGTATGTATGTTAAATCAAAAAGGATATTTGAAGGAATTGGGGGTGATATTTAGACAATAGATGAAGTTATGACATATTAAATGTTGGGTTGTAATGGTGAATTCTTGAATTGCAATTAATATATATATACGTTTAAAAAAAAATTTTTTTTAATTAAAGTTGTTATTAGAGTTTTCATTGCAAGTCCTGTCTCAATGGACCCAGTTCTAAATATCTAGTAGCCTCTCCTAAAAAAAAAAAAAAAGTTAGGTAGCAGAGCGTGGTTGTATCTAGGGTTGAAACCGTGGGTCCTTTGGTGTGACGGGGCTTGCAAACTCGGAAACAGTTTGGGCGAATTGGAACTTCAAAAATTTACAAGACAGTAATATATCTGGCTATGTTTGTATTGTGATCAATGTTTTATGTATTTTGTTGATGTATAATTGTCAGCCTGTTCTGCATTTGTAAACTTGGTCCCGCCACGTGGCATGCAGTTTCAGTGGGAATTTTTTTTGAGACTTGAATTACCGTAGATCTGGGGCGCTGTGATGGGGAATGGATTTCGTGGTTTTTTGATATTCGAATAATAGCGCGTGCGTTTAGAGGGATGCGGTATGGCCCGATCGGAAGTCGGTCTCGTCGGGGATACGGGCGCCGACTTCATTGTTTACAAGTTTTTGGGAAATTTAATGTTGTTCATTGGTTGTTAAATCTGTCTTTGTGAAATGCGAGGTTGCGATAGGTGTTATGTGTGTCGTTGAGTATGTCTTGTGTTAGTGTAAGAATTGGTTTTCCTCTTGTGTGGGGTTGACGAGAGCCAGTTCAGGATAGTGGTCGGGTCCTCGCAACGCTAGGGAGCCCGCAGTCTGCTTGAAGGAAGTACAGTACTCAAGTTTTTCTGATTTGTTTTATTGTGGATTATTGTTACGTGTTGTGTATTTCGTGGGCCGGCCGCGGAGCTCGAGGATGAGCGTGGTGGATCCGGATTTATTTCTCCGGGATGAGTTAGAATTCGAATTACGGGCCCGGGGCCGAAACCCGAAAGGGGCGGTTACGGTCTTAAGAAAGCAGCTGAGGGAGGCACTTTCCGCTGGCGGCGTGCTCTCGGCTGTTGATATAGTGGATAAGGATAGGGAATTGGAAAGGTGTGTGGAGAAGTGGGAGGAATTGCAGGAGTTAGCCCGATGTGTTGACAATTTGGAGGAAGGACCGGGTTCCTCCAGGGGTGTCCGGAGGATTCGGCAGCGCCTAACTCATCTAAACATGCGACTGCAGAACCTCGACGATTAGTGGGGCACTCTTGAACAAGCCCATGATATTAAAACCTTAATGGAACAGGTCACCTCGACCCTGCAGGGGTCTCAATCCAGTAGGCCACACACACCAGAGGCAGTTCCTGCGTCCGAGGTCTCGGCTTTAGAGTGCTCTCGCGAGCCTACCGCGAGTGCCCCTGTCTTCTCTGGTATGGTGGCGGCCTCATACCACAAGCTGCCCAATCCACTCTCCCAGATCATACAACAATTGCCGGTCGTGGATGGGCTAGATGTGGATAAGTTACTGCCTTTCTTCCGGATTGTGTTCCGGTTAGCCGATTTTCCGGGTATGTCGGATCGTGCTCTCCTCGAGCTTATTTATCCGTATTGCCGCGGCCCCATGGCTGAGAGGGTGGCTGGCGTAATGCGGGGTAGAGGTGGAGTTGCGGAGTTCCACCGGGAGGTGTTGGAGGCGTTCGTGCCCGGGAGACTTATGGAGCAATTGAGACATCGACACTTCTACAGAGTGCAGTCGAGGGGCGAGAGTCTGGCCCAATTTGTGCACAGTATTCGGGACGCGGCGCGGACACTCGGTCTGGGCTTGTCGGAGGAGGAAGTGGTGCAAATAATTCTCGAAGGCGTCTCCCCACAGGAGAGATTGCGGCTTGTGTTTGCCGAGCCCCCGCGCCGGTTTGTTGACTTGGACAGACTGTGCGTGATGTCTAAGGCCATTCAGACGAACGATGAGGCGGGGGGAGACAGTAGTGGGGACCTCCCGATATCTCAGAGAGCAGAAGGACGCGGCGGCCCTTCTCGCCCCCGACAGGTCCAGTCCGTTAGAGAGCGCGAGAGCTGGGGAAGCATTATTTGCTACAATTGTAATCGGCCGGGTCATGTGGCTCGATCATGTCCCCGGGGGCGCGCGAGCCCAGCACCTCCATCGCAGGGCCCTTCCCAAAAAACTAGGCAGCCAGGGGAAGACATGTCGGAGGATGTCTTCCCCTCGGACCGGGTCTTCTAAAGTACGCGCCTCCAGGCCATTTGTAGGTCCCAGTTCTTCGGGCATCAAGGTCCTCCAAACCCTCTCTAAGCCCACTTCTGTATGCCCCTTCTTACTGTTGAAAAGGAGTCAACTCAGATCATTAGTTGACTCCGGATCAGCAAGATCTATCATTTCATCCAGAGTGTGCGAGGACCTTGAAAGACAGGGTTTAATTAAAAGGTCGGAACAGTCTTCCGTGGTGTGCTGGACGGCATCCCAGGAAATTCTGCCCATTTCCCGGGTAGTTTCATTTAAATTTAAGATTGAGGGATTTTCTTGGGTGTGGAGCTTTCTGGTTTCTCCTGCTCTGTGAGTCGAGTGCATTATTGGTGCCGACTTCATCTGTAAAAGTGGTCTCGTTATTGACATCAAAGAGAACCAATGTTATTTTAAATTTAATCGGGGAGTTGTAATCCCTTTCCTTGGATATCAGGGGACTAGGGAAGATATCCAAGAGGTTGAGTGCCCCGACACATCTAGAGACCACCTCTCCCAGTCCCAACGGTCTGCATTAGATCAGTTGTGTGAGCGTTTCCCAACTGTGTTAACTCCAGCCCTTGGGCTCACACATCTCTTGGAGTATAAGATCCGTCTAACGGACTCCAAGGTAGTACGCTCCCACCCTTATAAATTTGCCCCTCCAAAGATGAGCATCTTGAGGGAGAAGGTTCAAGAATTATTTAGACCAAGGGGTGATTGAGCCTTCTAATTCCAGTTATGCCAGTCCAGCGTTCCTAGTGCCCAAGCCTGGAGGTAAACATCGGATGGTGATCGACTACCGCAAACTCAATGCCAACATTGAGGTAGATTCGGTCCCACTTCCTGACCTTCATTCCGCGTTTGATTGGTTCAGTGAGGCGAGGTATTTTACCATCATTGACCTCAACTCTGCATATCACCAGATCCCGCTGACGAAAGAAAGTAGGCCCTACACGGCATTCTGTGTTCCGTGGAACCTCTATCAGTACACTAGGGTTTCCGTGGGTCTAGCGGTAGGGGCCCAAACTCTCACCCGTTTACTTGACACCGTTTTTCACGATGTCAAGTTCAAATACGTCTTTAATTATCTCGATGACTTGCTGGTGTACAGCAAGAGTTATGAGGAGCATTTGGGTCATCTCGAAGAGGTGATGTGCAGGTTGAGGAGTGCCGGCCTCACTGTCAACCCCGAAAAGGTGAAGTTCGCCCAGACCCAAATTTCTTTTCTGGGCCACCTGATTTCCCATAGAGGTATCACTGTGGATCCTGAGCGAACACAGGGAATCAGGGACTTTCCCCCACCAAACGATGCCAAAGGCATCGCGAGATTTGTGGGGATGGTCAATTTCTATCGACGTTTCATTCCGAACGCGGCGGAGATTGCGGCACCACTGAATGAACTCCGAAAGAAGGGTGCCAAATTTGTATGGGGGGAAAAACAACAGAAGGCTTTCGAAACCCTGAAGGAAGCCATCATTTCCCCCCCCCCAGTACTGAGAATGCCCGACTTCTCTAAGCCATTCATTTTGCAGACGGACGCGAGTTCGGTTGCGCTCGGGGCGGTCTGTCGCAAGTTGTTGATGGTGCTAGGCAGTCTGTGGCATTTATATCTAGGACATTGACCCAACAAGAACGGAAGTCATCAGTGTATGAACTAGAGTGTTTAGCTGTGGTGTACGCTCTAGATAAGTTCAGGCGTTTCTTGGAACATGCTGAGTTCCTGCTCGAGACCGACAATCAGGCTCTCTCTTGGCTTCTTGCTCATCCCCGGCAACTGGGTAAGATCGGAAGATGGGTGGTCAAGATCTCATCCTTTAAATTCAAGGTACACACATTCGGGGAACTCAAAATGTGGTTGCAGACGCCTTGTCCCGCATGTTTTCCCAACCCAGTGAAGCCCAACCTGAGCAACCCTGTTCTGTCTTACTAGACTTTCCTTTAGCTTTCACTGATGTGTTACCCCATCAGTTAGATGATGAAGAGTTGGGTCCGATCATCCAAAATCTAAAAGAGGGTAACGTACAGGTCCCTTACGTCCTGTCCAAGGGCGTCCTGTGCTGCAGAGAGAAAAAGGGACGTGCCCCGAAGATAGTGCTGCCTAGCAAGCTCGTGCCAATGGTCTTCAGCTACTATCACAATTCCCCAGTAGGTGGACATAAGGGGATTTCGAAGACCATTTCCAGTATTAGGAGACATTTCATCTGGAAGGGCATGGATAGGGACATAGCAACTCGAGTGAAAGCATGTCATCTCTGTGGTTTGAGCAAGCCCGCCCAGAACACCAAGTTGGGGCTGTTGTCATCTGATGTGGCGAGCAGACCGATGGAGAAGTTATTCATAGACTACGTGGGACCTTTTCCGCGTAGCAAGTCACGTAATTCTTACCTGCTTGTTTGTGTGGATGCTTTTTCTAAGTTTGTCTGGCTACTGCCCTTACGGCAGGCAAACGCTCGATTGACCATCCTTGCATCCTTGACAGACCCACGTCTTTCAGCACTTCGGTCTTCCGGCCATCATTGTCTCGGACAATGGTCCACAATTTATTTCAGGCGATTTTCGGCGAATGTGCTTCGCCAATGGTATCAAACATGTTACCACTTCCCCGTACTACCCTCAGCAGTCCCACGCGGAGAGATTTAACCGGAATCTCCGATCAGCTTTGATTGCCTATCATGCTGAGCAGCAGAATTGTTGGGACCAGAATCTGAAGTGGTTGCAATTAGCGTTCAATACGGCCTTAGACGAAAGCCATAAGGCCGTGCCCTTTGAAGTTGTTTGGTATCTCGCCTGCGCTTCCCTTGGCCAACTTGTGGAACATAGACGATCTTCTGCCGAGCAATCCGGACACTAGGACGGCGGATAGGTGAAAAGAGGCCCGGAAGAATTTGCTCCGTGCACACGAGCGCGTCCGTAGTCGATATAATCAGGAGCGAATTCCAAATCCCTTTAAGGTAGGAGATTTGGTCTACTGCCAAAGCCACCCAATGAGCTCAGCCGCGGACAAGCGAGCCGCTAAATTGTTTTATCGTTGGTCGGGGCCATATCGTATCCTGGGGTTCGCGTCGCCGGTAACGGCTAGGTTGGGCGAACCGGGGAGCGATTCAAAAGATATTGTGACTCACATTTCAAAACTGAAGCTCTGTCGCAGGGGATACACGGGCCGATGGGGGGGGGGGAGATGTTGATGGTCTCGGTGTCAGTTAGGGTGGTTGCCGTCCTGAAGGTGGCATGCGATGAAGGGGTGCCTTGCAGTGAGCGAAAGTCGGTAGCGGGTAGATGTTCCCCACAGTCCCAGTGGTGTTCGTCTACTTCAGAGATGCGCCCCTGCCTAGGCGAGCCTTGGTTTTCTCCATTCATCCTTATTTTCGGAGGAAGCCATGTCCTTACCTTTAGTCCCCGCTCTTGACCCTTCAATGATCCTTGCCCTTTCCATCTTCCCGATTTTCCTAACCCTCCCCTTACAAAAAATAAAATAAAAAAAAAAATTTTTTTTTTAATTAGAAAAAGGAATAAAAATAAAAAAAAGGAGTTGGAGAGTGGAGTGGGACCGACAGGGGTGGCGAGGTCGGTTGTGTACTTCGACGTCCCTGCTGGTCCAGGCATACCCTTGGATTATAGTTTCATGGAGACCATCATTTTCCCCCCGGTGCTGAGAATGTACAATGTATCGATAATATAGAGTTGTTGTTTGTCCTTTTGTTTTGTTTAGTTAGACCCCCCCCGTAACTATGGGACATGAGACCCTGTTAAAATTGGTAGTTTTGGTGTCTCAGGACGTAAGTTGGCCGGCCTCAGGAGGTCAGAACTCAGGGAGCACCCGAACTTCTCTTTCTTCTTTTCTTCTTCTGTCCCTTCTTGCTGTATGCTGGCCCTGATCAAGCCAGCGTGCAGTACATCCACACTTGCACAAGCACTCACACGCACACAGGTACACCCACTACACTTCTTCCTTCCAGCTCTTTCGTTTTCCTTCTGAGCCTCTGTTCTCCTGGAACCGAACATTGGGGAGATTTTCCGGTTGAAACTCGTGTTTTAGAAGACTATAAGGGGTACACTGCAGGGTAACCCGAGTTTCAAGTGTGGGGCAACCACCTTGCCCTTTTAGGGTGGGGGTGTGCCGATTTGCCTGCGAACCGGCGCTTGTATAAATAAAATCCGATATAGAAATACAAATTATGTATGTCTGCCGCAAAAGGGTTGCGTGGCATAAATCTGTAATGCCGTTGGGCCTTTGTGCATGCGAGCGCTATCTGTTGTGGAGAAAGTGCGTAATTCGTTTTCTCGGCGCTTTGCATGCAGAGAACTCGCTAGTTGAGTTTTGTCAACCGCCTCGTGTGCAACTGATCCTTTCCGACAAAGCTGAAGTTTCATTAATTGTCGTATATTTTTATTCCTTATGGCTAGATAAACTCGCACAGATCTGCGGTAAGTGAATTTAGAATGTATATTATGGATTGCTTGAAATAAAATGTGGATTTGAGTATTATGTGAGTGGATGTAAATGGATAGGTTAAATATGCACGCCACGTGGCGCGAACTTAAAGTATATTTAGTGTCATGTAATTTTAATTATTTAAACTCTGATATCCTTGTGAATTGTAATTAATATAGAGTAATTGGCCATCGCATTAGTGTAGTAAAAATTATGTAATTTCGGGGAACTTTAAAGTATTAAATGGATTAGCACGTGGCCGTATATAACAGCGAACAGGTTATAGTGTGTTGAACTTGCTTACTCACGTAGGCATATTTAATAGATTGAAACTTTATAAATTGATTTTAGGGCATCTGTGATAATTTTTGGGTGAGATACAAAAGAGAAGATGTTATATTTAATTAGTATGAGCAGTGTTTAATTGGTCAGGGGTGCCTGTTCGATTTTGTCTAGACTGGCTCAGTCTATGGTGCGTGTGTGGGTTATGCTTGGAAATAAGTGTTTGGTCAGCTATTAATTATTAATTATGCTTAGGGCTCCCGAGCCAGTCGAGGATCTGATCCAAGCATGGAAATTCGAACTCTCCATCTGGTCCTGCACATACCACAAGAGCTCTCGACTTCACCTGTCGGAAGGAAAAGCAGGATGAGCATGCCTCGGTAAAACCCCATCAGCTAGACGTCTGAGTCACTGCGCACAGAACTCCTGGAAATCCGCTGGATTAAAATAAGGTGATATTCAACCAGTTTTATTTACACTTGGCCTACATAGAAAACACCTATTTGTGCATTTAACAATCCGTAAAACTCAAGTCGGACTTTTGTGACGCACTATGACATTTTACATCTTCATGACGTTTTGGTTGGGCTCCGGTCTAACGGGACATAATTTGTACGCGGATTTTTGGGAACCTTATGTCTATATATAAGGTTCCCAAAAATCCGCGTAAGTACATTCTATTGTACTTAGATTCGACATTAAGTGTACGCCCGGTTGCTGGCATGTCTCCGGGGCTCATTAAATTTTATGCTCCACATTTTCTTACCCGGATACTGTAAGGGGGTTGTATAAGTATTGGGGGACCGGTATTTTAGCTATGTAGGTGGGTGCTGTTTGTGACAGGATGAGCCTGACCGGCTGGTCTGGTTCAATTATAATCGCGGATCTGGTATCTACTGTAATTACGGTTTTGACACCTAATCATGTTCTTAGATCATAGAAGGGTTGGAAGTTTTTTTAATCTGCTTTAGGCCGGTCCCCTCATTATAACCTCGGGTAGGCAGCTTTTGGGTGCAGATCTATGCAGGCCCCATGCACATGTTAACTTATGTCCGGTCACGTTCTGGAACATGTTGGCTGCCGGGTCAAATCAGATTTTCTTAAAATTTGTAAATTGTAATTTCACAAAATTTATACAGGCTGTTCACTGTCACGTAAAGGTTGGAACTTGCATTTTCTGATTATTATAGTCAAACCAGATTTTCTTAAAAGTTGTAAATTGTAATTTCACAAAATTTATACAGGCTGTTCATTGTCGGTGTAACTTGCATTTTCTGATTATTATAGTCAAACCAGATTTTCTTAAAATTTGTAAATTGTAATTTTACAAAATTTATACAGACTGTTCATTGTCACGTAAAGGTTGTAACTTACATTTTCTCATTATTATAGTCAAATCAGATTTTCCTAAAATTTGTAAATTGTAATTTCACAAAATTTATACAGGCTGTTCATTGTCACGTAAAGATTGTAACTTGTATTTTTCTGATTATTATAGTTATACCAGATTTTCTTAAAAATTAATAAATTATAATTTTACTAAATTTATACAGACTGTTCATGAGCACTTAAAGTTGTAACTTGTATTTTCTGGCCATTACAGGCAAACCAGTTTTTTTTTCATAATTAAAACTTGACTAAACTATACAGCCTGCTTTCAGGCAATTCACATTTGGTAATTTGTATTGCATGGTTATTCTGGCCAACCCAGATTCTTTTGGTGCACTATATATATATTGTAGTTTTGACTTAATAATACTAGCGGGTTGTTACAGCCATTTGGCATTTCTATATGATGGGGCGATAATAAAAAAAAATAATAATAATAATATACAGGCGGGCCACAAGGCTTTTATGTTTATAATGTTGTTTGTCATTTATATTTGTTATCTTGGTGAATTCTCTGTGATCTATATGTATGTATGTTAAATCAAAAAGGATATTTGAAGGAATTGGGGGTGATATTTAGACAATAGATGAAGTTATGACATATGAATATGGTATATTAAATATTGAGTTGTAATGGTGAATTTTTGAATTGCAATTAATATATATATATATGTTTAAAAAAAAATTTTTTAAATAAAAGTTGTTATTTGTTGCTAATAGAGAGTTTTCATTGCAAGTCCCGTCTCCCTGGATCCAGCGGATTTTATGCTTCTTCTAGGCCTTCCGCCTAGTTCTAAATATCTAGTAGCCTCTCCTTAAAAAAAAAAAAAAATGAGGGGTTACAATAGGTGGCTAAAGAGATTGCTACAATGAACTCCTCCTGAAAGAAGAAAAAGAGAGAGGCCGCGACAGACTTGGATGGAAGGCATAAAGAATCCAATGGCACAGAGGAATCGAAGAAGGATGATTGGAAAGGTCGTAAAGTTTGAAGCTAGGATGCGAAAAACGACTTTAAATGTTGTTCTAAAATCGCAAATATAAGCCTATATATTATTATTATTATTAAGTCGTGTGCCTGACTTGGCAGGTCCTCTGACTTGTGCATTCCATCTTGCCCTATCGACGGCTTCCTTCATCACTTACCAGTTTTTATTTTCTTCTTTAAATCGTCCAACAGCTGAATTCTTCTCCTTCCAAGCTCTGGAATTACTTCCAGCCTTCCGTCGATGACACTATGCAGCAGGCAGTACAAAAGCATTCTCAACTTATAAATATTATAAACAGTTTCGTAACCTCGTGAACAAAGGCATATCTATATACACTGTTGTAATGGTTTTCAAGGAAACGAGAGGGTTATCACGTGACGTTACAAAAAAAGTTTGTTTTTAAATTGTGGTAATAATAATTAGTATAATCAGTAATAAACAATATTTTATTATTATTATTATTATTATTACTGTCGTTGGTAATATAAAAATCATACGGTATAAATTTAAGTTTTGTTTAATCTTTATTTTATCACAGTGCTACAAATACAGTATTACAACAACACAATAGAGTGACGAAACAAACTAGAAGACCCTAGAAATGACCGTGTTGGGGGTTGTTCCCACACATACCTAAACGTGACCTAGGACCGCTCGCTGCTTCGTAAACAAAAACCAACCGTGAATTTCTTGATTTAAAAAATGTTTAACATTAAAAATACAAATCCAGCAAGCAGCATTAAAATAAATAAATATATTATAATACAATAATATAAATAAATACAATATAATATAAAAGAAATTATACAATCCACGATATAACAAAATTACAATGTTTTTAAAATTTTTTATTAATTAATTGTTTCATTCAACAATTTCTTTAAAATTTCTTCAATATTTGAGACATTTCAGAAATTCGCCTAAATTATCCCCAAGACCGACATATCATATTGGCAAATTAAAGAAGCGTGGAGCAATGCTATTGTAAAACTCCTGACGAGCAGTCAATTTTGACCGCGAAAGAGTAACAGTATGGGTTTTTCATAGCTCACAGTGTCTGTCTTTTTATTTATATTTATTATCATTTCTAACATAAAACAGCCTAAGAACTTTAAAAACTTGCAGATACCTTAAGGGATATTACAGATGCCTTAATGTTCTTTACTAATAACTGTTTAAACGTTTAGGGGACTTAAATGTATTTCTTCCTATGTGTCCTTCTATGCTGCTGAAATCTTGTTACCACGTACACGGCCACAAGTTGAAATGAGACCGTCAAACACGCGAGAAAACACGCATCGACCGGAGGCGGACAGGTAGAGTACAGCACAAACACACCTGTTCCACAGTCCGTACGTCATTATTCTGTTGTTGTAATTACACGAGTTTTTTCCGAGTTTGAAATTACTCTAGCTTTTACAAAACTTTTAGACACCTACGAACGACGTATTGCGGAAATATCGGCATAAATTTCATATTAAACATAATTACGGTTAAAAAAGCAGCTGGCAAAAAATAATTGCACTCACCTGCTCCAGAAATAACTGTCTGCATCGAGATGCTATAAGATGACGGGGTTTTGTTTTGTTTTGTACCATTACGGTTCACTCCTCGCTGCGGCAGAACCACCTTCTCCTTTCAAGCGCTGAACGTATTTGCTTAAATGTGGCAACACTAATTACGAAAGATCCTCTCTGTTGCAAGTATACGTTGCATGCAGCATGAACTAATCTTTCTAATTTCTTATATTAACCGTTGTGAAGAGACGAAATTATCTGTTTGCTCTTATGATAATTCAACTAACATTAAGTAATTATTTTGCCAGCTTTCCTTTTGCTCTCCGGGTTTTTTTTAATTCACCCCGTAGTAACCCTAATTTTGGTCTCATTTATAAAACGCACGTCATTCTTAAATAATTAGTTATTAATTTACTCGAAGCCTTACCTTTGACCAGCACACGTAGTTCACCATGAATATAAATAAATTCGAAAACACATACTTATAAAAATAAACAAAAACGATTCAAAATCTAACCTACATTGTTAAGGGGACAGTACAAGTTGATATCGGTCGAAATTTGATCAAAAGGGTTTTCCCCTCTGTTTCTAAGCTTCCATATAAATTTGCGCTCACACACACACACACACAGACACAAAATTCTCCGGTATTAAGACCCAATGTTATATTGACATAACTGATAGTTACGGCTATCAATTCCATGACGTGCACATTGTATGTTGGAACGGTCGATTAAGGCCAATACTTATAGTTTGTTTATTAAGACTGGACGACCGGACCAATTACGTGGTTTACAAACCACTATTCAACGAAGATGTAGCGTCTAGTACTATTGCCTCCAACCTCCATCAGCAATTTGTACCTCAGCTGGAATGGCGCTTAGGTCATACTGAACACAATCGTTATGTAGATTACCTAAATTAACGATTCTGTCGTAAAAAGGTTGATGTGGAGTTTGAAAAGAATATGCTACGAATAACAAGGAAAGCCATGAAATCAATCGACTAGATACGCAATAAATTTGAATAAGAAGTCCATTTAGTTTATGGAATTAAGAAAGATGGGCGGATCATTTGGCTAGGCCGCAGAGTGCCAAGGAGATGTGATGTTTAAATTTGGGGCCAGAAGATGTAAAGGAGTCACCACGACGCCGAATGCAGACGTAGGTCGACCTGTTAAGTACTGTGAGTGAAATAAACCCAACAGGTTTTGTGAAAACATTTAAACCATTTAAGGTACAAGAAACGTTCTTGTGAAGCACTTGCTCTACAATTTTATTACTTGTAAAAGACAGTCATTAGTTTTTGTAATAAGTGTACCGTAAACTCAGATTTTACATTTTACAGTAGGTTATATCTTATAAGACTATATGTATAAATACCTGTGGCGTGGCGTGGGTAGATTCCAGTTGTGATAGGCCTAAAACTTAACCTAAAAATTAATTCGAATTTTTTCTTGTACCAAGTGTTCTTTTTAGAGCATTTTCTATAATTCGCTAGGAGAAGAACAGGGTCCCGGATCGACGGGATCTGACTCTCATTATACTTACACAGAATAAATCGGAACACAAATAATCGAATTAAAAATAATAAAGACAACAGAGAAATACATAACTAAAAGAACAAAACACAAATAGGTATGTAGTATCAGCTGCACGCCAGTTTCGAAAACGAACATAGCTGCTAACTGAACGTTTTGCCGGCTTATACAGTGGCAACACATTGGACGGACGAGTGTGACCCTCCCCACAGTTTGTACAGTGACAACTAGTGCGAGGTCAATGACCGTACGCAGTAAATCATTGCCGATGTCTGAGCCGGCAACACAAGATGATGCAAGTGCCCAGCAGTTCGAAAGCAATGCTACCCTTGTCTTCAAGTTTCCCTACTAACATTGTTCGGATTTCAAATTATTCAGTAAATTAAGTATTTATTCTGTGATATAATTAATATTATTTTCTCTTACTCTTATCTTCGCCGGCAACAGCGGTTACTGGGACGCCACGCTACTGAATATACGCAAATATGTTTCCTTCTTACACGTAGACTTCATTTCATTCCTCTGGTGCTACAGCCCACGATGAGCCTTGGCCTCCCCGACCAGTCGCCTCCAAACACCTCGGTCCTCCAGCCTCCGCCTCCAGTCCCCGATATCCATCCTCCTGAGGTCATCTTCTACGTCCTGTAGCCACCTTCTTCTAGGTGTTCCTTTCCTCCTTTACCCATCTACTGCCCCCCTTTAAGAATTGCTTTGGGCATTCTGTCGTCCTCCATGCGTATCACATGTCCCAACCAGCTGACCCTCATGCACTTGATGAACCTCACTGTGTCCTCGCCATCTATCAATTCCTCCAATTCCCTATTGTTCCGTTTGCGCCATTCTTCACCTTCCTTCATTGGTCCCAAGATGTTTCTAGAACCCTTCTTGCAAAGACTCTTAACTTATGTATGTCACTGTTAAGTAGTAACCAGGTCTCCGCAGCATACGTCACAACTGGTCTTATTAAGGTCCTGTATAATCTACGTTTGGTTCTTTTGCTGACTAAACTGGATCTGAAAATTTTCTGGTGAGCATAAAAAATTCTATTACTACTCATTATGCGATTTGCAATCTCATTGCTGATTTTGTTCTCATTGTTCATGGAGGCATCCATATATTTGAATTCCCGGATCCCTTTGGAAGTATGCCACTCTACATAGAGATTTCCAATTCTCCTCCTTCCCTCTGCACTTGATACTTTCATATATTTTTGTCTTTTCTTCATTGGCATAGAGTCCTACTTTCTGGACCTCCTTTTCCAGTTCTTCAAAGGTTCCTTTTAAGGTGTTTGCATTTCTGGCCACATCTTCTGCATATGCACACACCTACCTCATTCGCTGAAATATAATGTCCCCTCAGTCCCAACTTTCTCACTGCATACTGGAGAGCTAAATTAAATAATATTGCTGACAGTGCATCACATTGTATAACCTCAGGTTTCTTTAAATATATAGATATAATTGAAAAAGTGATGATAATGAAGAACCATTATGATGGTGCCGCTCTGCTTGACGGTAAACTTGTAAATGCACATTTCTGTTAGTCGCAACTTATAGTATTGCGCATCGGAAGGTTGCTTTCAACTTATAGTTCAGTCTATTATCAACGACCTTTAACATCATCATAATTATTCAGTGCACAGACATGTAAGAAACTCTTCCGTATACGGAAAGCCTTCCGTAACGCGGACAACTTTACGGCGACTTCGCTGTAGACAGTCAATTACGTAGGTGCACGACAAAGCAAATATATTTATGTCTACCGGCGTAACACGTGTGTACACTGTGTCAATCCGTATATCACATGTGTCTTGTGTCATACGTAGTACACGAATAAATCACCAACTTAACATGTATTATTACGTCAAGAAGCTTATGATAAATGCGCCAGCAGTCGCGTCTCATTCATCACGTCTCAGTATTCCGTCCATTAATACATCATGTGGATCGGCAACACGTATAAATAACGAGAGGAGAGTAATTTGTCGTCGTCTGCACGCAGCGAATAATAAATATTTATTATTAATTCTTCTGAATTAAATAACAAAAGTCGGACTGTGGAGCGCACGCCACCGAGACGTTAAGTGAGGTCTCGATAGTTGATAATCACGGCATGACCGTACGCGACGAGGCTAATTAAAGGCCACAGTCATGATACGCCCACCTCTACTGTTTTTCGTTCTCTTCCGCCGGTTTCTCGTCCAGCGCCCCTTTTGTGGTTGCTTAAGGTTCAAACTGTCAAAGACGTGTTGCATTTTTTCCACCAATTTCTTCAAGTTCTTCAAAGTTCCACCAATACTTTTGCTTTTACGCGAGGATTATTCTAGACGTATTCGCTTTCTTTGGTGGGTAATGACAGTTATTATCTTGTAGTACTTTGTTTGACACCGAATCTCGGGCGTCAACGTTCCGGGACCTTCTCGGACATTCCGTCTCGTTTCTTCTTTCGGACACTCATTTCCAGATACTTCTTCGCCATCTGATACATTTCCTGCTGGTAGCCGCCGACTATGTAAGTAGTCTTCGGGCTACTCAATCGCCAGTAACCGCCAAACCGTTGATGGCAAACTACCAGTAGCTCGCGGGGATATTTTCGGTGGCTCGCGAAGTTTGTCCACCCCCACCGCCAGTAACCTATGGCAGTTGAAATATGGGCCTATTCTACGGCGGAAATCAGAAAATATTTGGTGATACTACCTGCCTACTCTTAGTTAAATTCTGATGTGAACAACACAACGTGCACCGCATTTTGCCGATTAATTAATCGTCGAAGTGATATTAAAGACTTTAGCTGTTTGAAAGACAAGCTGGAAAACAGAGATCATTACAACCCTGCTACAACAAAAATCACGTCGAAATTCTTTCGGATTTGAGGGGACAATTTGAGAAACATTCCCAAGACCTTGAGAAAATTGTTTTGAGAAAATCTGACTCTTGGCACAATTCGACGAATCCCATTTTAAAGATACTGACGTTGGGATTTTTCGAAGTGTGTTAGGCAAAGCTTTAAAGAAGAGAGCACCACAGTGAAAATGGAGCTCGTAGCATTGCGAAATATTTTATCATTGAAAAGAGTCGTCTCAAAATCCAACTCTATTTGGCGTCTAGTTTCCAAGGAAAAGTACATATTCTACGAGTGAAGTCATTCATGCTGCTCTACGAGTGAAATCATTGTTCAGCTCTTCGTACCTACGTAACGCATCTATCCCTAATCTGAAGATGACAAGAAGCAAGTACGCAAGTACAGAAACAGATTACATACGAACATTTGGGCAATTGTATTCGAATGGCAGTAACTAACTATTCAGCTAAAATCAAATTTTTGATGAAAGTGTGTGCCATCCTTCTCACTAATGGCCCAGGTTTTTAATGCTGTAAATTTTTTCTCATACGATTTCAGTAACGGAATAACCAAGTGATTCTTGTCGTCGTTTGTTCCATGCCACCATCTGTTATAAACGTGTTTTATAAACATTTATCATGTAACAACATCATCTTTGTAGATAGAAACAGAAGTACGTATTGCAAAACAAACAAACGTAAACACAGCTGACAGTAACAATATAAGATGTATCCTCAAATTTCTAAGTGAAGTTATAACCAAAAAAGTTAAAATAAAATTTCTAAATCAAACAATAAGAAATGAAGTTCTAAATTAATTATTCTTGCATTTGTATTTAGAGTATAAATGTAATTCAGTTGAGTACTGTGGTTAACGTTTGATTTTTTCCATAAAAAAGTAACGGTTAACGTTTATTGATATATATATATATATATATACGTTACCGAACAAGCTTTAGGCCAGCCTAATAGTTCACCACATAGACCTATTCTGAAGTTCTGAAGTTACATCAATGATATAGGGAGTGTGGCAGTCACTGGTCTAGATATTGGCGGTGGTCCCTTAAGAATCCTTTAGCTCTTAGTTTTGTCGAATCTCCATTCTTGAAATGCCAACTGATTGTCTCCAGTAGTTTACTTCTATCCCCTTCAGATAGGGTTTTCCTTCACTGATCTTATCAAAGACCATATTCGCCGGTCTTTACTGTTGTCGTATATTTGCGTAATGCACATCGTTATCGTTAAAGCGAAAATCCGCATATAAAGAATAAAACATTCTATGGATTCTCGTAAAATATTCAAGATATCTATTATCTGTAAGTTTCATTAATACGTTACGTAATAAAATAAGGAAATTCGGTACTACAAAATTACTAAGTGTATTAAGGGCTCTACGGAAAAATTCTATGGAAGAAACGTTGATCTTTAAATTGTGTGATTTTTTCACGTAATATTTAATCTACGGCGTGAACTTCATGTAACTGAATCCACGTACAAGGTATTTTATATGAGTCTAAAATTGTTCATTATTCTTCAAATCAATAACCACCAAAAACTGGCAATTATTCAAACAGCAGATATTACGACAGTACATTGGTTTGGATGCTCTACCATCAGATGATACTCTTCTTATACAATTCGTCGACTCCAAAGACCTGATGTAAATTTTGTTCATAACAATTTAATATTTTGATAATGAAACTCGTCGACAATATAAAAAAAAAGTTTTTTCGTTATGATTTTAATAACGATTGTAGATAGCAGATAGAAGAACACTGCAATGGTTTGGTCACGTAGGGTAATGAGGAAGGGTGAATGAACCCGAAGCTTATCAAGGAAGCACGCCAAAACGAAGGGTTAAGTGAGAAGAAGACCAAAATGGGAACGGGCTGACTATGTTGAGAAATTTACTGCTAGAAGGAGGAGACCTTATTAGAAGTAAGCTTCGACATAGTAGAAGTACAAAAGAGGTTAGGAAGTGACTGGACCCCGACCCTTGACGACAGAAGGGGATGGAAAAGAAATATAGAAGATGATGAAGGTTTTTAATAATCATAGCATCAGAATTGTAGTTTACAAATTCTCTATAATTCTGACTTTACATATATACGTATTACATAGATGTCTCCAGTATAATCCTCGGTTTTACATATCCTTCTTTATCATTGTTGCTTATTACAAGTACAAATACATCTTGTGACTCTATCTGCCGCTTCTGAAACTTTAGGAACCCAAAATTATCTTCTGTTACCTAAATAATTGTCACATGTCGTTCTTGATGTCCGTCATCTATTTTCTTGTTAATTTATTAAAACACTTATTAGATAATCGACTGTTTTACTTTTTTCCGCCTGTAAAGCAGTTTCTTCATGACTAAACATTTTAAAACTGAAAACTGTTTTTAGACAAAGTGGTGACAGTAAATACATGTTTTGCAGCAGTGATGATGGTGGTGGTGTGTTGACAGCAGTGGTGGTGATACAGGAGTATGCTCAATAAAATAAAAAAAATAATGGGATATCGAAGCAGCAGATATGCAGTTTTCAAGAAACTGGCAACAAAAAACAACAAAGTAAAAGATCTCAATATTAATCATTATATTGACTTGTCTGTGGTATTATTTCCATATGATCGGATGTCCGTGTTATACCAAACGGAAAACAGCCAAAACAAAAATATTAAAGAACTTAGAAAGACGATTATATGGAATTACACATATTTAACATTACAAAATGTAACAACAAATAAGTTTGTATTTACAGTACAAAATAAAATAATATTTGCCTTTTCATTATTTTTGTACAGTTTGATCGCGAATTACCA
The DNA here is from genome assembly GCA_034769895.1 of Magicicada septendecula. Classification (NCBI taxonomy): domain Eukaryota; kingdom Metazoa; phylum Arthropoda; class Insecta; order Hemiptera; family Cicadidae; genus Magicicada; species Magicicada septendecula. Next base: position 170,880,424 of record CM068368.1, on the reverse strand, counting down.
AACTGACAATTCCTACCGCATAATACAAAGTTACATTTAGTAATGGTGCAGATAGCACCTACTCTCTCTTTGATGTTATAATTGCCTCCATAATAGGAACAAGACAGGAAATTCACAGTTTCCTACTGCATTAAGAAAAAAACATTTAACACTTAATAGCTTCTACTTAAATGATCAATTATGTGTAAATTATCTAAGCAGCTATTAACTACAAAGTTTTAAACTTTATTGATGATTTCTTTTTATATATATATATATTTATTGCTAACTGAACCGCAGTCGTAATGGCATCGATTGAAACCGTCGAAAGGGGTTGAAATTCCCCTAATCTTGAATGTTCCGCTTAATACCCGACCACTTTCTACTTTGGTTTGCGCATACTGAACTTATTTTCTCATCAAATTCTGTCGAATGTCGCATTTAAAGCCTAACTATTTTAACGAAAAACTATTGACAAAATTAAATATTGACTATTTTTTCACAAGATTAAACATCATCCATAAAACCACAAAAAATCGAAACTACGTTTCAACTATGAAAATGGTCTCCCTCTATGACTTCATAATGATTTCATTATGTTGCTTTATCGTTATTTCGAGTAGAATTCAACATAAAAACCATAAGCCTACGAAAAAATCTAAAATTTGTAAGAAATCTAAAAATAACGCTATAAGAAATACTGATAAAAGAATAATACGGTGAATATTTTTCTAATATAATAGTGCTATGTTCTAACGTGTTAACTATTAAAAATTAATAATAAACAACTCTGATTAATGGAAGGTAAATTATTTGGTATTCTGCCCTAAGGCAGGTCTTCAAATGTTAAAAGCTCTCCAAGCTGTCCTATCGCATGCCAGTCTTTTCGTTTCTTCGTATAACACCCTCTGATTTTAATGCTACCTATTAACTTCATTCTTCTACGCCCTGTTCTTTTTTCTCCTTCTATGACACCCTCTATGGCAGTTGTAAGCAAGCAGTCTCTTCTTAAACAATGACCTAACCAATTCCTTTTCCTATTTTCTATTACCTTCAGGATTTTTCTCTCTTCCCCTATTCTCCTTAAAACTTCATCATTCCTTACTTTCTCATAATGAAAGGTAAAAGAAACAAGTAAATTAGTTGTTCAACCGAAGGCTGAAATCTGACGATATAGAAGTGATTAATTAATTATATCTAACTAGATTCAATTTGACTAGATATAATTAATTAACTAAATCAAAATAATTAAAGCTTAATTAATTAATTAAATCTTTCGGTATAGGCTATTAAAGTTCACTGAGTCTTTTTTACTTACGTGCGCAATCTCTTGTTTCAGAGTTCTTACATTAAGATCGAAATAAACGAACTGTTATTGACATACAGTGGAATAATACCACAGAATTCAAAATTTTGTTCTGACATCGTTGTAGAACCTTTCTGATGGAAATATTTATTACTGCAAATATAGTTACGCCTATATAGATTAGATAAAAACGAAAATACGTTTCAAGATTGTTTTGTAAACAATCAATTTATCCTTCGCCGATAATTGTGATTTCTGATTATAAAGCCATTAAAAACTTCTAATTTTCTGTTCATTTTCAGAGGGTCAGTTAACATTTTTTTTCTGTGTTAAACGTCGATCCAAGTGGTAGATACAACACAGGTATTTAACGTTTTCTGCATACGGTATTTAACAAGAGTTCAGTCTTATTGGAGGACATATAACATGACATATACATTGACATTTTGCGCAATGTCAATGTATATTAATAATATAATTGATAATATTTCTTATCTATAATTGTCTGAGCAGTGAACACAATTTATAGCCCTACCATCACAATTAGGTATGGCGGAAACGTCCAAACACCGAAAGTATAACATCTGTAGGATCAAACTAGTTACATTAGTGCCGAAAATAGTAAATAAATGAGTGAAACGCTTCAGTATACGGTACAAACAACATACGCTTTCATCGACTTTGGAAATGTATTTGATAGCATGATTAGAGGCAGAATGCGAGCATTAGAGCCGTGCAAACTCTTTATGTGGAAAACAAAATCTTAACTGAGACAGAAAGACGGAGCGGAAGACGGTGACTCCTAGTGTGGATCAACTGTGGAATACGACAAGCTACCAATTATCACCTTCTCTTTTTAATTTACATATAGCCTACACGATGTCATACACAATTGGCTGATGAAGCTTCCAGAACATTTTATGATTGGTAACTCTGCAGTTGACACGCTGTTATCTCCTGATGACCAGGCTATCCTGTCGAACTCGGAAAGCGGCTTACAGTACACTCATTGAGTCGAATCTGCAAGGATTTCGAATTACAGGTCTCCACATTGAAGAACAAGGTGATGGCTTTTCATGAAGCTGAACCCATACGAACAAACATTGTTGTAGCTATAATGTGCCTTACATTACAAACATCGATCGATAGAGTAAGAGAAGAAACCCATCTCGGAGTAAACACAGGCTACACGGGGAAAAAGTGGACATGCTTAGGTTCGCAGATGACATAGCAGTGACTGCAGAAAACAACGAAGATCTATAAAAGATTCTTTACACAATGGATTAAGTAATGAAGAATGAATTCAATATGAAAATAAATGAACAAAAGACCAAAGTCCTAGTCTGTAGTCGGAAGGAAGAAGATCCAGTTAGAATAACTCTTGGAAATAATGTTCTCCAGGCAGTTAAAGAATACAACAATCTAGGAAGTAAAATCACAAGTAAAGGACGTAGCAGTAAGGAAATTATAAGCAGAATTAACCAGGCTAAAATTGCTTTCAACAAATAGAAAAACCTCTTCATTTCAAACACTCTCAGCCTAAAAAGAAAGAAGAATCTAGTAAAAACATACGTGTGGAGTGTTGCCCTATACGGGAGTGAATCTTGGACAATTGGAGAAAGTGACAAGAAAAGACTGCAAGCATTTGAGATTTGGTGCTACAGAAGAATATTCAAGATAAGCTGGAGGGAGAAGATAACGAATAAGGAAGTCTTTAGAAGAGCTCAGGAGGAGAAGAGCTTTCTATGAAATTTAAAAGGCAGACGAGCTAATTTATAGAGCATATACTACGATACAATGGGTTGGTTAAGAGAATAATAGAAGGAATAATTGAAGAGAAGAATCACAGAGGACGACCCCGTTTAGACTATGTGAAACAGCTTATGGTTGATATGAACTGCACATCATATTGTAAGTTGAAAAGAAAAGCAGAGAAAAGTGTGAAGAATGGCGAGCTGCTGCCAACCAGCCTATGGGCTGCTAACCTAGAAGAAGAGAGACATTACAAACAATGACGTGGTGAATAAGATACATAAGTTCAACCACATTTGCGGCACCATCAGGAGAACTCTAAAATCAATGAGTAAAGAAACACGCCTAAAATGCTACACGTTGACGGCCTTACCAACACTTCTATGTGGGTCTAAGAATTGGACTCTAACGGAATCCTAGGCCAGTCGTATTGAAGCGGCCAAAGTGAGACTTCTCAGGCACGTGGCAGGACATACGCTCCAAGATCGCAAAAGAAATCTCGATGTACGGCAAGAACTGAATGTTATGAGTATATTCGATAGGATTGCCCAATATCGGCTAAAACGGTTAGATCATCTTAACCGAATGGATAACTGCGGCATCCACAAACAACTATTGGATTATAAGCCGAAAGGATGTAGATGTGTGAGACGTCCGAAGGAGCGTTGGAGCCTATCTGCTTGGGACCGGAACAAACTATTTTTGCTTTAATCCTTGCTGAATATCATGATGACTATATACACAAAATTACAACGTACTGTAATACTACAAAATATCTGAGTATGAGCTGGATGTCAGACTGAAGTGGACGGATCGTGTTACGAATAAACACAAAGAACATAACATGAAACATAGTAACTGTCCTGGCATTGGACCGAAAGTCAGACACAACGATAAGCTAGTGTTGAATATAAACTGCTTCTGAGACGTGCATGGACCTATAGAATTATGCTGTGCTGCTTTACTAAGTAGACCATTTCGTAACGATTAAAACATTTCAAAATACTGTAATGTGTTGCAAAACAAGGTCGATGAACCATAGTCGTCGTCGTGTTCACTTCATGGTACAGGATAATAACCTGATCCGCCTTAACGGCAACCATCTCTGCAAGAGCCTTACCATAGGTCTTCTTCCAATACGATTGCAGTCCACTGTTATTCCGACTGCCCTCCAATCTTCCATCCTGTAAATGTGTTCCGCCTACTGGCGTTTACTTTTCTGTATTTTGTTGTTTAATTAGGTCGCTGTATCTTCATTCCACTTCCGATTTCCCAGCCGATAACCTTTTACTCGCCTTAAAAACTTCATTTCACCTGTTTCCATTAGTCGCTCTTCTTTCTCCTTTGTCATTCACATTTCAATCTATATGTAGCAACAGGTAACGCCATTACTTTATAAAATTTGATTTCATGAACCATTGTTATGTCCAAAATTCTGATCTTCATCTGAACATAGAAATGGACACATTAACGATGGAGATCTGTTCAGAAACTCAACAGTTGTAAGCCGTTCGAAATAATGTAATTAAGTGAAGTGCTGAAAAGATTATACGAGGGTCAGCTGAAAAGTTAGCGGAGCGTCATCTGTAGCATGGCGGTAGAACTAAAAGTTTCGTGTGTTGTAAGATTTATATTTCACGTAAACCCTGTTAACTTCCAAATATATCTGTTAAATTTATTCATTTTTACCAGCCGTTGAAAATTTACGTGTCACGTGAGTTTTGAAAAATGGACAAAATTCTTTGTTTTGAACAAAATGGAAAAATTGATTCTTTATTAAAAAATATCTCGCGCTAATGGAAATTCACAGCAAAGTAAAATGGTAAATGTATTAGGACGGACATGTTGTGTGTTCAAAAACAATGGTTTTCAAGTGGGCACTCGAGTACAAGCATTGAAGATGACGCCCCAAAAGTGCAACAACTCCAAATGCGGAACCCACCCATAGTTAAAATATGGTAAATGCTCTTGTGAGATGCCTATGATCTTACCAATGTCATCCACTCTCAATCGCCGGTCTTCCAACACCGTGTATGAAATTTTTTAGTGATATCTGGACTTGTTCTTTTTGAGGCACACACTGTGGGGATTGGGGATCATATTCAATGCTACGACGATCACGTTTAAACTCGAGTACCACCTGTTTTTAAGGTGCAACATCTCCCTAAAACACATTTATGGTTTTGTTGTGAATTTCCATTGCCGCTAGACTTTTTTTTTAACAAAGATTTCAATCAGGCACAATTTTGATTTTGTCCTTATTTCAAAACACGCGTGACACGTAAATTTCGAACAGCTGATAATTAATTAATAAATAAATTGACTGACTGACAGATTTGGATTTGGTTTCTGACAGACAGAAACAGGAACTTTACGACACATGAAAAATTTTAGTTCTACATGTAGCTAAGCTTAAATGCCCGCTCCGCAAATTTTTCAGCCGACCGTCGTTGTGTAAAAAAAAAAAGCAGGCCTAGTAAGAAAAACCAAAAATCAGGTAGTCGAAATATACTTTTTGTATAAACTTTGCTTAGAACAAAGCAGACCGAGCGTACTGATGAAATTAGTTAATAAATAGGCTACTACCAGCAATTTAAGTATAAATAAAACAGTTTAGAACGAGTGACGGACAAACATGTGTTCGCAGGTGACAGTTCCTAAGTCACGTCAACACGACTACCGTGAGACCGCACCGACTGCATTCCTGGAATTAGAATTACGTTCAGATTGACGCTTATAATTTGTCTCAACAGTGATACTAAGGATGCCTAGCTGTTATTACGCAATGATAGCTAGTGTTAGGTCTATACACATTTCTACTTTATGTGTAGGCAAGCTATAGCTTAAACAAACGTTATAATTGGAATATTAAACAATATATTCCTTTGAGTTCTTCACCATTTTTGTTCTCTCTTAAATGGCTTGGTGAGTAATTTTTCAGACAAATAAAATCTCTCGAATGTTATTTAACAAAATAAATTTTGTTCTCATTGTTTTTACTAATTTTGAATCCCATAAGAATTTAAAGTAACTTACAACACTTACCGTAATTTTACGTCAAAACGATCTAATGTAATCAGAATGGAAACAGGAGTAACGATAAAGCACAAAGTGTATGTTTACGAACTATCTTATGTAGCCTACTGTAATGTGAATATTACCAGTGCAATGGAATACCTTGATTCACCGACGCATTATATCCTGAACGGGGTGTAAGCGAGATGTAAGCCTCCTGCAACAAAAGTCTGTAATTCTTTGTACAATGTGCAAATGTACGTCTATGATTCTCTAGAAAGAATGTGAAACTGCGTTAATGCGTTAAGAGATATGGTGAAGCAAACGAACAGATGAAAAACGACGTAACTTTTCAATGGAATCCCATTGAAACTGAATTTTAAATCACATTAAGTATTTGGAAAGAAATCCTTCTTAAGCGTTCCAAATACGGTGTTATAATAGGTCAATAGAAAGAAATATCACTTGCCGCAATGATATGCATACATCCACGCACCAAACTCGTGCTATTTGAACTGTACGGGGTGTGTTCAAAAAAAGAACGAACTTTCACAATACCACGGCAGTATACGCAAAGAGCGTGCTCCGACAAGTGGCGATGACTAGAGGCAACTTTCGGAAACATCATCATCCAATATACCGCTTCTTTCTACTGTTGTTGTCACTCTCGCTAAAGCAGCTTAAATTAATACGTGTTCTAACCTCTCGGCGAATTTTTCCCGTAGTGAAAATGACAGAGCTTGAAGAACAACGTTTTTGCAAAACATTTAGCTTCAAATTCGGTAAAACTTTTACAGAAACGTTCGAAACGCTTCAGCAAGCATAAGGGGATGATTGTATGAACCGAACGCAGTGCTACGACTGGTTTGCTTGTTTCAAAGCGAGAAGAACATCGACCGATGAAAATCCCAGACCTGGTCGCCCTTTAACATCAGTAAGTGACGATAAAATCGATGAAGTTCGCACTACATACGTGAAGATCGTCGTTTAACTGCACGTGAGATTGCCGAGCAATTGGGTATCAGTGTGGGCATATGCCGCGAAATTTTAACAATTTTAACAGGAAAACTGAACATGCATTGCACCTCAACAAAATTCGTGCCGCGTTTGTTGTCCGATGATCAGAAAGAGAATAGCGTTAACATCACTCAGGAACTGCTTGACCGTGCCAGTGCTGATGAGAACGTTATCAAAAGTATTATATCAGGGGACGAGACGTGGGCGTACGGATACGATGTCGAAACAAAGGCACAGTCTTCGCATTGGATGGGAAGAAAATGATCGCCTCGACCAAAAATGACCGGATGAGTCGCTCAAACACGAAGGTGATGGTGGTGTTTTTTGACTGAAAAGGGTTAGTTCATCATGAATTCGTTCCACGCGGTCAGACAGTAAAAAAGACTATTATAGAGAAGTTTCAAGGCGTTTGAAGGAAGCAGTACGCAAGAAGGGGCCAGACCTGTGGAAAGAACAGACTTGGGTGTTGCAACACGATGACGCACCAGCTCAGGCGTCACCCCTTGTCGTCGATTATCTGGTGAAAAAACAATACGACACTTCTGCCCCACCCACCCTACTCACCACACTTAGCCCCAGCAGACTTTTTCTTGTCCCCAAAACTGAAGGCGACCTTGAAATGACGTCGTTTAGAAACAACAGAGGAGGTCAAGGAAAATACGGAAGAACAGCTGCCGCCATTCCAAAAAGTGCGTTCCAGAATTTGAAGTAACGTTGGGAGCGGTGTATTTCCAGCAGGGGAAAATACTTTGAAGGGGATAACCATGCATAAAATTGTAAGTACATTAAGTTTTTGTTGGAGAAGTTTGGTCCTGTTTTGAAGAAACCTCGTATATCTCCAAAAAGAATTTTTTAACTGTACAGTATGGTAAATAAATCTTTATTTTTTATGTCGAGAAACAATGCGCCTATATACCAGTTGTTTTGTTCTCAGTTATTTATTATTTATTATTATACAACCAATTATAGTTTTTTTTAAATGTATTATTGAGTGGAAGAAGCAGAAATGTGTACAGACTGGAAAAAGAAAGTGGGCAAAACGGCGGCATTCGGCGAGCTTTCTGGTGTTTGAAGAACAAGATAATAGCCCAACGGTTAAGATCCGAAGCAATTGTCAGTGTTCACCTGATTATAACTGAAGGAGCTCAAATGTGGAAGCTTACGAAACAGACAATAACTAGCTTAAAGCCATTTATAGAAGTACGGACAAACCGGCATTAGTCATTTCACTATGAGGAAAGAAAATAACGAATGGATTAAGCAGACGACGAGAGAATCCGGTGTAGAAAACAGACTAGGATTGTTGAAATCGAACAAGACAGAACTATAGCACGGACGAAGATACTGACGGTCTTCAGTTCACATGGATACGTTTAACAAAAAAAAAGTCGATGTGGGTGTTTAAGGGGAAAGTATGAATGTATAAAGAGAATGACAGCGCTATCATTGATATAAGTCTTCTTCGCCTTCGGTCCTCAATCCTCAGATTGGTGACTGACTACTTGCTGGTTTCATCAGAACTTCCTCTCCAGTGCATTCTTCTTCATTTTGCTATAACTTCCTATACCACACTTTCAGTAACTTGGTCCGTGAATCGTTTCCTTGACCACTCTCTGTACTTTCTCACTTACAAATCGTCATATGCTCCATAAAAAAATAGGAAGGTCGTAATCTAAAAGATTGGAAAGTATCAACAAGTATCCCCCTTCCTAATAAACAAAAATAAACGAGTAATTAAATCGACTTCAGCAAGAATTTTGAGATTACTGTCATGTATCGTTAATCACTCGAAAGATAAAAACTACATTGTTCAGTTTCGAGTTTTTATCTTTTCATAATAATTCGCCGTACATGCTATCAAAAATACTTATGTAGGTCACCATCATGATATTGTGAATATTTTGCCCAGTAGGTAGTTGGGAATTTCAGATGAAATATTTTGTTTGCAACATTAAAAGCATACTCAGTTAACATGATTCTCAGTTTTTCACATCCTTTTGAATCACTTGTTTGTTTCTAACTACACTTAAATATTTCTTCGTGTTCTCGTTACCTCTTTCCAAATGTTCCTTCTTTCCTTAGGTGATACAGTCCACAGTGGCTTCTGACCTTCTCCAACAGCCTCGGATCTCCCGCCGCTGCTCGCCAATTATTCACCTCCAGAAGGGTCTCATCGTCTTGCCAAACGTTCTTCTGTCAGTGCGTTCTTGGTCTTTCTCTTCTTCTGGTGCCCAGCATCTGCCTCTTCATTATTTCTTGGATATTCTGACGTCACTCATTCGCTTAACGTGTCCTACCCATCTTAGGCGTTGTAGTCTGATCTTATCTACGATGCTGGTTTTTGTTAGTTGTTGTAGTTCATAATTGAACATTATGCTATCTCACACATTACCCCTATATGGCCCAAAAATGTCCTCAGTACTCGGCGCTCAAATGTTCCCAGCATCTTTCATTTATCTTTGCACGCGTCAAATTTCGTGACGTATTATCGTCTAGTATGTAGATATAACATCGTTGCGTAGTTAGACATTTATTGGACTAGCTTGGTCCCTATGCATGCTTTGAGCGAACAGAGTGTCCCGCTAACCTTCAAAATTCTATTTCTTAAATCCTGAGTCACACCACTGTTGTTATTAACTTTGCTTTCCAGGTAATTAAAATCTTGGACAAGCCCGATGCTGTAATTTCAGAAAATCCGATTTTGGTCCTGTCTCCCCGTCGTTCTCTTTTCGTCGTCCCCTTAGCCTTTTTCCACATTGATTCTCAATACATATGCAGCCCTCTCCTTTAATTTTTCAATCGTTAAGAATCCAAAATTGATTTTCATTATATGAATAATTATCACATCTGTTTGCTGACGTCAATACGGTTTTAATTGCGTTCAGAGCTTACTGTGTCATCATGTATTCTATTTCTGTTTTTAATTTGTGTAACTACTTATTCGGTAATCGACACTTGTAACTTATTTACAGGCACGTTCACCTTGGATAATAATGATTAATCTGTTATTGTTTTAAACATACCACGTTAGTTTAGACATAGGTCTACTTATAATTTAATGGTTTTTAGTATGGGCGGATAATAATATATTCTTAACACAATGTTAGTGGATATGAAAGACCACCTTACACCATACAGTTGTTGCAATTACGAATTGTTCAATTCATTGTATCGATTACCTATACAGAACCATAAACCTCCTTACTACCGTACGACTGCTATCCATAATACGTAGTGTTGTTGAAAGAAACTGGAAGCAAAATCGGGCATTTAAGTATATTTTTGAACTTAATTCATTGTGGATATACTAATGCAACGGTCGGGGGATACCCTATTTTTCTCCGTAACGCGTACAGGCTGGTGAACACAATTCAAAACATGTTCGAAACCGTTACCTTGGTCATTGTAAAATTTGGCAACGGTCACTGTTTACCGGTCGTAAAATCTGTTGAAACCGTTCCAAAATGTACTAACCGACAATCGAGTGGTTGGCAAGTGTCTGGTCGTGTTTGTAAAGAAGTTATTTCTCAGACGTGATCTGCGCTCGAGCCGGTTGTTGGTCGTCCAGATAAACATCGCTAACATTATTGCGGTTCAAGGACATACGTATGCTGTCTCTTCTTCTTTTGAATAATAATAATTTCAGTGCAAAAAAAAAACAAGAGAGAGAAACGTTAAGTCTGAGACGAGTAGTATATACGTTATTCACAAAGTCGGTTTCCAATTATATAAAAAAATCAATTACAGGTAACGATGACATGCACGAAACCGTTGCAGCGAGCGTAATTAGCTACTGCCTCAGTAACTGTGCTGTTATTGCACAGTTATCGTTAACTCGATTGGAATGTTAAGCAGAGAAAACTCTGTGTAAACTGCACTACCATTACATAATGGTATAGATAACTATTATATAATCTACACAATTGGACGAAGGACACTCGGTCGCATAAGTTACCTATTACATGGGCGGGCAAATTACCATAAACTATGTGCTAAGGATAACGCACATCAATTTTTTTTAACTGTTTTGTCTAGGGTAATCTTGAATAATTACTGAATTCAACAGGTAGTGCCTATAATAAACAATAAGTGATATTTTGTAATAAATATGAACACGAACAGAAGCGTAGCCAATCGGGCAAGCCTCTCAGTTTTGCATACAATATATAGAACAATAAATCATACCAAATCATAGTGTTTTGAAAGTTATGTCGTTTCAGGCGTACAATATATAGAACAATAAATCATATTAAATCATAGTGTTTTGAGGGTTATGTCGTTTCAGGCGTACAACATATAGAACAATAAATCATACTAAATCATAGTGTTTTGAGGGTTATGTCGTTTCAGGCGTACAATATACAGAACAATAAATCATACTAAATCATAGTGTTTTGAGGGTTATGTCGTTTCAGGCGTACAATATATAGAACAATATGTCATAATAAATCATAATGTTTTTAGGCTTATGTCGTTTCAGGCGTTTGACGTCCTGAACAGCACCGAAAAGTAGGATCGCCTCCCAAGTAGTGAGTTGGTGAAATCTCCTCTCGTGTAGTCTTTACATTGATGTCAATTTCATGAAACATATTATTAATATTCTGTGGTGCAAAGAATAACATTGTGTCGCGTTTGAGTTTCCGTCTATTGGAATTTCTGGCACAACCCACAGATTCATATGGTTTTGATCATGGGCGTAACTTGGGGCCTAACTTTGGGGGGGGGGGATGATAAAGCTACATAAATTCAAGTGTGTAGTGAGATCATCTATATAATAAAATTAATAAAATATATTATATACAAAATTAGAAAGTTTAGTAATAATTCTTAGTTAGCAAACGAGGGACAATTTCATTTTTTAATGATCAACAAACCTTTCTTCATAAATTGTACTTCCAGTTATGTTTACCTAGAACAAATATACTCTAGGCCTATAAACATAAACAATTTCAGTTCTTCCAATTCTTATACCCAGTTTTCGTAAATGCATCCTCTGCCTTAGGCACACCGTCACAAAATGCTCAGCAGTAAGCCGAATCAGTCACAACACAAAGAAATTTTCAAATTGCCATTCAGGCAATTTGCAAAGAAATTAAGCAGTGTTACTCCTTTGCGTTCTTTATCTCTCATTTCTCAGAACTTAGGAACACAAAAAACCAAAACAATCACAACAATAACGAATTAAGAAAGAGAGAAGCGATGTGTACTTCAACGGACTACGTACGTACACGACCGAGTAACCGACCGCAATTGTATCAGTAATCATTAACAAATAACAGTTCCAAACGGCCGTCTTTTAAGATTCGTGAACAAAGCCATCGGCGACTTGCACAGTAAGCCAGGTTTGTTCATACTGCCGTGTCTGTTACTGTCTGTCTTGGAGCAAATAGGCAAACAGGTAAAAGTTTTGCCAGTTCCTTTTTTTGTTTTATCTCACCCCCGTTTTCTTTTTTTAACTTCCTCTGTTGGCTTCCTTCATTTTCAACTTAAATGTTTTCGATATTCTAGACGAGCTGCACACAGATAGACTCTCCCTTCTTGGCGTTGGTACGGCTGCTCTGTTACCGATTTTGTTGACGTCTGTTCAAAACAACGAAAATATGACGAGATCTACATGCTACATAGAGAAACTGTATAACACCCCAGATTTTTTAGGTACCGTAAGAGCACAATAATTCTAAGTGAAGCGTGTAATTGCAGCAGAGATATTGTGGCATTTCTATTCCATCTTCAGTAAAGAGTCTCAACAATCTGTAGCAACCGTTGTAATCTATAGCAATATTTGTTGTTTCGGCTCGGTATGTAGGTGTCGGCAGCTCAGGCATCAGGTTCAGCCCACGTTAACAAACCAAGCCTTAAATAAGACACTAATTTAGAAAAAAATTGCCCTCACGATTATATTTATAGAATATTTAATGAAAATAGAAACGATAAAATAGGAAATAAAACTTAATTTCTTATCGTTATTTTTCAAACGATTATTTGTTATTAATTAAAATTGATTAAATTAACTAAAGCTTCTTTTTGTAACATAAGTGTTGAAGCACTTTGACATACCTAAATTCTTAAGGAAGATAGCTAGTGAGACCATCTTTTTTGCATGACAATAACAGCGAAGAACATGAGACATTTTAATTTATTGACAGGATAAAAGAAGTGGTCGAAATTTCAAGTTCACGTGGAATAAATGCAAGCGCAAGAATTTCTAACCAATTTTTCCTAGACTAGGTGATAAAAGGACAGTGACAAACTCCAGTAATGTATTAGATAATAACAAATTGTTTCGATACTTTTTAGAGTCGGAACGGCCATAAGTCCAATCCATTATCTGAAAACATGAAGATCAATGAAAGGCGACAAAGAAAAACATAATGACTTTCACTGTTACCTGTGATGAGAAATACAGCTTCTCACACCTGAATGAAGAGAAGGTGCGGAGTGATAACATTTAAGCGAATTGCTGAAAATTGAGAAACTGTTATGAATTGGCAATTACCTTTATAGAATTCAATATATTCTTATCAAATATTTCTTACTAGGAAGTTCACTTAGGCTTCCTCCTTCAGCATAAATTAATTTTTAAAAGTAAATTAACGTTTACCAAATAAAACTGAATTAATATATCGTTTGAGCAAAAGACTGCTGATAATATCTTGGGTTATTTACTTAATGCTCCTGACAGTTCGGTTTCAATAATAATTAAATTTCAAGATAACAAAGAAAACGTTTTTTATTGCGTTAATTTCAAGTTTTATTTACTGGCGTTAAAGTAAATTACACACGCACGCACGAGCAGTGTACACGTAATTACAACATTAGGGGAGGGAAGGAACATGAAAGGTTAAATTTAATTTAATGGTTGCCGCACGCGCGCACGTGAGGCAGGAAAGAATAAGAGACAGATGCACGGAGATATCGTGATAAATAAAGATGTTATTGAAACACCTTTAAGTATACTACACCTTTCTTTTTAATGTGTTTCGAAGAAAAGTGGCGACGCGTGTAAGAATATTTACCAGTAATAAAACGACACAAAATGTGAAATTTATTCGGAAATAATGTTATCCAAAAATTATCAGATAGTAAAATTTTATAATACATCTAAACATCGGTTAACTAAAAAGAAAATAAACTAGATATTTAAAGATTAAACTATTAGTGAAAATACTATAAGAGATTATGGCGATAACATAAATGAAGCCATAAAATGTGTCCGACTGATCAGCTGTGTGCTTACGGATAGGAACTCAATGGACAGACAGGGTCCTGCATGTTTGTAGTCTACGTATAAACGGATATTACGCTGAAGGTCCTCAGCAGACTGGATTGAATTTGTTACAATTTTTGGAGCGAAACTTGTTTTAATTCGTTGTCCGTTACGAAACCCGAACTCCAGTTTCGTCCGTATCGACTGTCAACGAAAGTGAGACACAACGAGGAGGGGAATGATAATTCTCTACTTTATTAACAAATAAACATATTACAAATAAGAAATAAAAATGGAAAACATAAAGATGAAAAAATAAAAATAAAAATAGATGGAAAAATATAAGTAGGAAATAAAGACGAAAAAATATTTCCTCTGGATTACTGAAAATGAAACGTACTTGAAACAGAATAGAACGCTAAATTATCAGTTAAGACAAGATGTCAGTCTGACCTAACTGAAAACATGCCTCCACGTTAGCATAAATCCGACAACATTACTAAGCAAATCTGACTTAAAAATTGTATATACATTTGACATATGAAACTTTTAAATAATAAAAGGAATAGCCTCTAACGCTTCAGTAACATAAACTAAAAACAATAATTGTAATCAAAGTGTAGCGAAAGGATCTCGTTTATCTAATTCGTCAGAATTGTATAGTGTTGGGAAAATCGTCGAATGACAATTACCGTAGTACCGAACGTTTCGATGTTGCCTACAAAAAAGTGTCCGAGTCTATATATGATATACATATTAATTATTCAAATCCAATTATACCTAATACCGATTCACTCTATATGCACCTTTTAGTTACAAAAAATTCCTTGACAATTGCCTAATAAATTAAAGTTTCACTTGGGACGTGCGGATTCTGTGAACTTCTCTCCTCCCTTACGACACGTTTCAACTGGATGCTCTCCATTTTTCTTGGTCCTGTGGATCTGTCTTTCTCTAAAACATCGCACAGTTCTCCTGAAACAGTGTCCACCCGGAAGTCCGACTGTGGGCATATTACTCCGAAACATTTCTTCCAACTATCTACCATATTTGAAAGCACAGTCCGATGAGATCAGAGATACCACAAGGGCATTTAAATGTGTTGGTTTCCCCTTGCCTTCCGCGTCTTATGCCATCAACCTTGATAGGCTCATACGTTTTTAGGGCCTGTTTCTCACTCCAAGGGTAAGAAGATGCCTTACCTCCTACCCGCTCATCCATCCTCCGTAGAAGGTGTTGGCATTTGATAGAAGAGGAACGCCTTATCCCAGGAGTTAGTCGGTTAGTCGGTCCCTGCGTTTGTTACCGCCTCTCTACCGCGGTGAAGCGAACGCCAGGTTTTTCCTGGAAACTTCTCAAGTCTAAAACCATAATGGCATTTTCTAGACGCTCCAGTACTTTTAGAGCACGACTATGAACTACCACACACTTATTTCTTTATATCATCAAACCATATTCTTGACTCTCCATTCAATTATTCGCTTCTTCCACCAATCCTCCGTTAATTTTGTGACGTGACCGTTCTACTTAGTTATTATGACAAATGCATTATAAGTACGAGTACTCTGTCCACTGGGGACGGCATGTCGTAGTGTAAGTGGACTGTTTTACCTATTAGTGTAAAACAATCCACGGCTCAGATTGTTCCGTTGCCGTCTGTTCTACACGAATTTTTTTTATTGCGTTTTTTAATTGACGTAAACTTTTCAACCCCATATAAATGAACAGACAACTTGCTTTAAAGGCGTTTCTTAATTTTCTGTAGGGCGCCCTTGCACCACTACAATAGGCGGTAATTAAGTACCAGTGAGAATTTGGACGTGTACCCTTAAGGAGACGTATCCCTCAGTTGATATGTAAAGGCATCGACCGCGTTCACGAATAATATGTAGCTGCACATACATGTACTAATATGCTGCACTAATATGTAGTTTTCGTTCTCGGTAAGACAGCCACAACTCAGCATGATCTACTGGTTCCAACTTGAAGAGCCAGACGATTATGAGGCGAATAGTTAAGGGATATCCATATCCTATCACGGATAGGTCGATAAGGGTCAATTGAAGAATCTAGGAGAACGAAAAACGTTGAGCTGCGGGGAACGTATGCGGGCGGCCTCATCGAGAACCGCGTATCGTGGTGGTTCTCCGTCTAGTGATGTTCAGTTGACGGAGGTGCGGGTTAATAAATTGTATCAAACTGTGCTACAGTGTACGTTTACTATACTGCTGTAAACTAGACTTAGGCTTATACGTGAGTGTATGAACACGTGTTCACTGGTAACACAGCACAATACATAGTAGCTGCTTAAAAATGTATATAGGCCTAAGTTGCGCAGCGGTTTTACTAAAGTAGGCCTACGTAAGTTACGTATGAAACTAATCTGTGTCCAAAGTGATTTGATTTTTTTTTCAAATCAGATCGTACTTTAGTGAGACTGCGAATGAAAAACTGAGAAACTGTCACCTTGTATACTGATATTGTGTGTGTGTGTGTGTGTGTGTGTGTGTGTGTGTGTGTGTGTGTGTGTGTGTGTGAGAGAGAGAGAGAGAGAGAGAGAGAGAGAGAGAGAGAGGACATGAGTGTATTCATGTGTGCAAGATGTATTATATATTATCTAAAACGACAAATATAACACTCGCATTGTGTGCGATTAATTTTGTTTGTGTTAACAGCATTTATATCATTTATATCAATCATTCATTAACTCAGCTCAACCACAAAATATACGTTTTTTTTTAAATTAATATGAAACGACAAATATAATATGGATGCACGGTAATGAAAACTGATGATGACAGGTTCATAGCTCTTAGCAACGTGAAACTTTAAGTAAAATACAGAGAAATAATGGAGATGCCAAACGGTCGAGTAAGATGAGGGTGTGTTACCTTTGGAACACGAAATGCATTATGAAGAAATTTAACAGTACTTGTGACAGTAGAAAAAGACAAGTTTAAAATAAGTACGAGCTCTCTGTAACGGACTACCTTTCGTAAATATGGACAGAAAACAAAATTGAGAAGGGTAGAAAAACAATTAAATGAATACGCAAACGAAATAGAATAAATGAAATCGTTTGCAGGATTCAGATAATAAAATGCAGATTGTCATGACCTTGATTATCACGGAAAGAATTTCACAGATGCTCAATGAAGTGGCCAGAACGAACAGAATGACCCCCAAATGACAGACCTTTGTAAGAGATGGTGGGGACGCGGACAGAAACTGCTAAGGGAAGAAAATCCACTGGGGACAGAAGTGGACGTACTAATTCTAATGACGACGATGGTCATGATGACTCTAAATTACGTGAAGCAGCTCTAAATTACGTAAAGCAGTCAAGACGACAAAATGGTTGCTAAATTACGAAGACTCGTAATGACAGACCTTTGTAAGATGATGGGGACGCAGACAAGAACCGCTAGGAGAAGAACATCCATTGGAGACAGCAGTGGACATACTAATTCTAATGACGACTATGGCCTTGATAACTCTAAATTACGTGAAGCAGCGCATGACTTCTTTACAAAAGCATACGAATACCCTACCTTTATAAAAAGATTGTCAACCGATATTTTTGCAACATAACAAATTACTTTCTTACTAGTATACATACAAAAGGGATATTTACTTCTGACATGCGTATTAGTATAGACAATTTTATAGAAAATAAACCACTTTATCGGCTTCACTTAGTGCGACCGGTCGCTTTCCGAGATAGTTGTTTTCTATGCGAACGTCACTTCAGGTGTAAATTACACCTGAAACATTCTTTGAAAACACGCGTTTGGAATTCCTGCAACGCGTGTATTTTGTTACATACTTACATTTATTCATAATATTGTAAAGATAATAACCCTATAGACAATTTTATAGAAAATAAACCATTTTATCGGCTTCACTTAGTGCGACCGGTCGCATTCCGAGATAGTTGTTTTCTATGCGAACGTCACTTCAGGTGTAAATTACACCTGAAACATTCTTTGAAAACACGCGTTTGGAATTCCTGCAACGCGTGTATTTTGTTACATACTTACATTTAATCATAATATTGTAAAGATAATAACCCTATAGACAATTTTATAGAAAATAAACCATTTTATCGGCTTCACTTAGTGCGACCGGTCGCATTCCGAGATAGTTGTTTTCTATGCGAACGTCACTTCAGGTGTAAATTACACCTGAAACATTCTTTGAAAACACGCGTTTGGAATTCATGCAACGCGTGTATTTTGTTACATACTTACATTTAATCATAATATTGTAAAGATAATAACCCTATAGACAATTTTATAGAAAATAAACCATTTTATCGGCTTCACTTAGTGCGACCGGTCGCATTCCGAGATAGTTGTTTTCTATGCGAACGTCACTTCAGGTGTAAATTACACCTGAAACATTCTTTGAAAACACGCGTTTGGAATTCCTGCAACGCGTGTATTTTGTTACATACTTACATTTATTCATAATATTGTAAAGATAATAACCCTATAGACAATTTTATAGAAAATAAACCATTTTATCGGCTTTACTTAGTGCGACCGGTCGCATTCCGAGATAGTTGTTTTCTATGCGAACGTCACTTCAGGTGTAAATTACACCTGAAACATTCTTTGAAAACACGCGTTTGGAATTCCTGCAACGCGTGTATTTTGTTACATACTTACATTTAATCATAATATTGTAAAGATAATAACCCTATAGACAATTTTATAGAAAATAAACCATTTTATCGGCTTCACTTAGTGCGACCGGTCGCATTCCGAGATAGTTGTTTTCTATGCGAACGTCACTTCAGGTGTAAATTACACCTGAAACATTCTTTGAAAACACGCGTTTGGAATTCCTGCAACGCGTGTATTTTGTTACATACTTACATTTAATCATAATATTGTAAAGATAATAACCCTATAGACAATTTTATAGAAAATAAACCATTTTATCGGCTTCACTTAGTGCGACCGGTCGCATTCCGAGATAGTTGTTTTCTATGCGAACGTCACTTCAGGTGTAAATTACACCTGAAACATTCTTTGAAAACACGCGTTTGGAATTCCTGCAACGCGTGTATTTTGTTACATACTTACATTTAATCGTAATATTGTAAAGATAATAACCCTATAGACAATTTTATAGAAAATAAACCATTTTATCGGCTTCACTTAGTGCTACCGGTCGCAATCCGAGATAGTTGTTTTCTATGCGAACGTCACTTCAGGTGTAAATTACACCTGAAACATTCTTTGAAAACACGCGTTTGGAATTCCTGCAACGCGTGTATTTTGTTACATACTTACATTTAATCGTAGTGTTGTAAAGATAATAACCCTACAACTGAAACTAAAAGCTAATGGTAAAACATTGTTATCTGACAGTCTCCTTTTAATTCTGTTATTAAATTAACATGAAATAAGAGTAATATAAAATATTAATAGTAATAACGATAGTAATAATAATTATTAATATTAGTATTATTTTTGTTGTCGTCGTTACAGCTGATCAGCTTGCAAAAATAATGTAGGCCTAGACCTAGATTGCTTCAGTAGTTGGTTAAATATACCACACGCATGAATACATCAATATCGTGACCTGGCCGGGTACGATTTACATGCTAAACAATACTGACGATTTATAGTAGTAAACAACAGTACTATTAAATTATGAAATGATTTCACGAAAGTCAGGGCAGTTGGTTTGGTTATCACATCGTGCAAACAACTACCAACGATCATATGTGATTGTCTATACACAGTTTAAACATTTCATTGATACTTATGAGCTGAAAGAGAGAGAAAGAAAAACAGGTAGTTGTTTTACAAATGAGATTTAAGGCAGTCAGTTTAGCCGTTATCAAGGCCAGCTGCGAAACACGCCGTATTAACAATACGTCCCTGCAAAGTTAGTGGTATTAACTTTTATCTACTAACTTTACCTCTGTAGCAACTTGAGTTTGGTAGCTTACTAATCTATAAGGCCATTTACACATCTCTTATACATCATTTTCTCTGTCGTATACTGAAAACTTTTTTTCATATTTTGTGATCTTCGTCTGCCTGTAACCTCCTAAAGAATGCATTCTAAAGTCATCAGTTTAACAATTCGTTCTGTTCAACTCTTCTTGTTTGATATCCTTTATCCTTTCAAAGTACTCCTGGGAGCAACTTTCCTGTTGTCGTCCTCTAGTGTTTCTCTCATCATTCTTTCTGCCTAATACCGTAATCGTATAATACAGCGTCTAATTAAGTGCTTCGGTCATCGAGTCCTTCTGGCTTTTCACAGTCTCTTTTTCTCGTACATTCTCTTACACACAATACACGTAATACCAACAGTCTGCAATCGTCCCCTGTGATACGTGGTCCATTATTCAAAGCTGAATTTCATAATTTAGGCTTTCGTAAAATTAAACTGAATTGGACGTTTCGCCTGCAGTCATATGTGGTCGTCGCTTCGATGTAACGTACGACACGTGCAAACAACAGGCACAAAGTTGTTTGACGTTTCTCTACACGGGAGTACGTAAAAGTAAATTCTGCCTAATATTTTGACATTCCTAATACCTACCTTCTGTGTCTAACGGTCGTACGTTAAATCAGTTACATCGGGTCATAAAAGGGTCGAATATTCGAATTGCGGATAAACAGACGTATTCGCAGAATGTCATGGACAGAAGGCAAAAGGAACGCACATTATAACACCAACAAGCATAAAATAGGTTACAAAAGCAGATTAATAGAAATTACCTAATCTACTATGGCCACATTGCTAGTATGACAGGTGAAAAAGAAAATCTTGCAGTAGAAAGTAACAGATAGACCTCCCATAATATGTAACACATGAAACCGATATATGTATAAAAAGTAAACGGATACATCTCCAATAATATTGGCGGACAGATCTGTGAAAGCAACAAAAAAATTCACTACAACATGAAGCGACAGTTAGCTAGTTATATCAAGACGTAAAGTTCTGGGAAAAAATGAAACTTAATGTGATATTATAAACTGAAACCTCATAATGCTACTAAATCTAAGACAGAAAAAGAGGAAGCATCTTTACGGTTTAACCGTTATCTTTAACAATTTTCACTGTAAGCTGTAAAGAAAATGGTAATACGAGACATTTTAAGCCTATTCCTATCCATACTGTGTAGCAACTGTCGGTTGTTGGTACACCTGCATTTTCTTCTTTTTTTTTTGTAAATCGTATCGTCTTTTCTTTTTGTACATCGGTTACACTGCCTGATTTCCACAATACGATTTCCCCGTTTTGATCATTCAGACTTACACCGATCGAGCTATGGGAAACAAAACGCTCTGTCAACGTATTTGTGCGTCCCGACGATGTAACACCAGTTCAGTTCACGGACTGTTAGGCTTTATGTTTGTTTCAGAAGAACCCCAGTGCCGCGTTTAGTTATTATCTTTGTCTGTTCTTTAATTGAATTCTTGTGTAAATCCTGTGTACAGTTCATATTCCCTAACAGCCCACCGCACCGTCCCGCCGCTCCAGTAACCGAATGTTCTCGGCGGAGCAAACTTTTTAATTGTTCCGTTGATTGAATTATGAGAGACGGCAAAACGAGTATTAAAGCGCGTTTACTCGCAAACATTCCAGAATAACAACGTGTAACGCGACTTTTAATTCTATCACGGCACAACTTAATAGTCTCGAAAACAGACTGTAGAATTACGTTAATATGTCACCCCCTTCTTCAGAAATTCTTATACTAAATTTTATGTTAGACTACAAGTTCTTGACATATAAATATATATACATCATTGTGTTCACAAAATATTATATTTATCAAACTCTTCTGATTATTTTAATACGCCATATATACTATGAGTATAAAAAATTATACATACAAACAAGAAGAAATTGAGCCTGCTTCGTGAACCATTCAAAGATAGCTAACTAATTAAAAAAGAAACACGCAAAATAAGCTGTAGGTTTAAGTGTTTAGCGTACGTTTTATTTTATTTTTTACACTAAATGTTTTGCCGTTCTACACTGGAGCATTGTCAATATCTAAGCTAAACTCGAAAACAATGTACTTTTTAAATAATGGAAACAACGAGAGCTACTAATGGTAGTAGCAAAAAAACTTCGGTTAATGAACTTACACATTAACCGAGAATGAACTGAGCAAATAATCCGTTCCAATAGTTGGGCATAGCAGTAGAAGCAAACGGAAAGCTGGATACATAAATTAAGGAACGCATCAATAAAATTATACAAATATTACACATTATCAAGTACTCTGAAGGAGAGGGAAATTGTGGAAAGTTATAGGTAAGACTGCTTAATTGTTTGTACAGCCTGCATTTACACAAAGATGCGAATCCTGTACGTTGTCAAGAGCAATAAAGGTCAGAATATAGGCACTCGAGAGAAAATACATTTAAATAGAGTCATAAGATACATTACGGTGACGATAAGAATTAAAGAGCGAGAACTAATACAAGAACTTCTCCTTCTTCACTTCACGGTGTAGGAACATTGCCTGTTCCGTCTTCACAGTACATTTCGCTATCTTGCTCTTGGTCTTCCTACATTCCTTGTCCTTGTACATTTCTATACCTATATGGTACTTTAGGTAACCGTCTATCTTCCATTCTGTCCAGATTTTGTGACAATTCCAGGCGATATTTTTTATAGATTGTATCGTTTATGGTCAATACCCGTAGTACACTCCTAATGTCCTCATTACGCAAACGACCTCGCCTTGTACAACCCTTTGTTCGTTCGTCTCAGAAAACTCATTTTTGAACTCTGAATTTGGTTTATAATCTTCCTTGTAGGCACCCAAGATTTACATACACACTGTCATTGTTTTATAAAATTTAATCCTAAAAAAGTTCTTTCCTTGTTTCATTCTTCAGTCTTCTATGTATGATGCCACACATCATCTGAAAGTATCCAGTCAGTCCAAAGATTGTTCTTGAGGATAACAAGTTTCTGAGTATAATTATCTGGACTGAGTTATCAGTACTGGGGATGAAACAGAACGAAGTGTCACGACGGAATAATACAAGATCTCGAGATTAAACCTACAGTGGAGTATAATGAAGTAGGGACAAACAAAGCCATAAACAGAAATGGAATCGTCGCAAAAAGATATTATTGAAGTATTGACTGACAACAATTAAAGCTGGTGTACTAGCCAATGATAGGGAAAAAGGCCAAAGTTGGTAAGAAACAGTTAGTCGGCCCGACGAAAGGTTACAGAACATTATAAAAGAGGATATATAATTAACACATCTTTTACCCACAGGAAACTATCGTAATCTACACACGGAGAAATGCAATTAATTTATATTTCTTTAAACGCAGTTAGTTATTTGCAATATCTTACCAATTTAAAAAAAAAAATAATAATAACAACACGAATTGAGACAAAATGTTCACTCACGATCGAAAAGTGAAAGATGCCCGCCGAAACAAAAAGGCACTTTTTTATTAAAAAAATAAACGTACACATAAAATTACAATCCGCTCCTCGCCGACTATTTCACTAACTGTACGGTTAAGATACGAAAAAACGCTCAGAAATTTCAGAAGATATAATTACCACAAAAAGTGGACCACAGTATTGAACGAAAGCAGGCTAAGAAAATAAAACTGTAAGCAGTTGACGTCTGCCGTTGTCAGGATGTTCTAATTATATTGCGATGGACGAGCTGCCGTTCGTTTCTTTGACAACACTATTACCCCAACGAAAGTAGAGGTACTTTTTTACAAGCGCAACGTGTAATTTATTATGATGTGTGTGTGTGTGTGTGTGTGTGTGTGTGTGTGTGTGTGTGTGTGTGTGTGTGTGTGTGTGTGTGTGTGTGTGTGTGTGTGTGTGTGTGTGTGTGTGTGTGTGTGTGTGTGTGTGAATTTATTAATTAACTATATTATAGATAGTCATGGTGATAGCCGGCTGTTGCTTCACATACTATCCAGCCTAGATATAAATCGAACCGTGCTGGCTAGTAGTAGATCGTTACATACACCCTCGCTGAAAAGCCGGAAACGGAACGCAGGTGAACTCGAAGTAAGCCGGTATCTTTTCCTAAGGCTTCAATTAAACACTGTAACAGCGGCCGATATATGCCCACTTTGTACCAATAATTCTTGTGCGCAGAAGGAAAGCTATATTTAATTCCGTTTCAAACATATGTCTGATTCGAGGAACCGGGAAACCATACAAATTATATGGCTCCGGTCTGAAGCCTGTTACGTGAAACGCGCGTCGTATGTCTGTCACTCGAGTACTACATTATATATTACGTAAATTCTAATTTTACATTTTTTTAGCTAATCGAAATAATACGTTCAATAAGTAAAATTCAATAGCAGCAACTAATTTAATTATTGTAGCTGCTACCTTATATGAGAAAATGCGGACATATTATTATAAACATTACAGTTTGAAGACCTATAAATACAATTTTCACCTTATCAACATGTTTTGTTGTTGTCTTCCTTAAGAGTTTACTTCTTTCCTTTCGTACATCTCGAGCTAGCTGACAACTTCTAGTAAATCCTTCTCATACATTACTCGGGCAATTTATAGTCTCTATGACGGTCTCTATGACGTGTGACGGTCAGGCATGTTTCTTTTTGGGGTTTAATCTAATCTATTTCTTGGTAATGTATTTTACGGCACCGTTTAACGTAGTCATGCCACTATTCATTACTGTCTGTTTTGTTACTGCTGATCACTGACTGGTTAATCTGTCGATGTCGCGTGAGATTTCTTCCTGTTTCTGTTGTCGCATTTTATCGTAACAACTAACCTTAGTCATGTTTTCTTTAACCCAGTTTTACGGTTAGAATATTATGCATACTTTAATTCGCAAGAGACCAAATTTTCATCTTATTTTATGCCATTTCAAATTTTTGAATTAACTGTTCAGTATTAGTTTTGAGCGTTTCATCAATGTTTCTAGTGTAGGCCGATTCATGAAAAAATGTGGAGAATATATGAAATGTTACTTTAACAGTTTACACGAGACTGACGCTACAAACTGTAATCTTACTATGAAAATGGCTGCTAAAATTGTACTGCTAATAATTAGTGAATCGTATGTTCAATCATGGGAAATCTGTTTACAAATTTTTATGTTTTTCGAGAAATAAACTTGGATTCTATATAATGGCGTTTTAACAACGTCTAAACATTGGCGATAGTCAAATAATCATTCTGAAATAAAGCAAGCAGCAACCCTTGCTTGGAAGCACACACAACATTACAGACAAAGTCTTAGAAAAAGCAGATAATTTTATTGGATTTTACTGAAGACCGGACAAGCGAAATGTGATATCGGATGCTAAGTAATCTGAAGCAAAGGATAGGAATGGATTTACGTAAACTCAAAATACTGGCATAAAGGAAGAAATTATTCTAGGAAGTATTGTTATCTGTAATTTGACATTTTATTGAACTGTCTTCCTTGCGCAGCGTTCGATAATTTCTCACAGAGAAATAGCATCAGATAATTCTCGTTACACAAATTGTACGAAAATGCGACTTAGTAAACGTTTCAAACTAACCATCAAGCATGGTATAAAAGAATGAACTTTGTACTCGTCTGCCTGCAACTCTGCCAATTGCCTCTTCAACTAACGACGCAGTATCTGAATATAAAATATTAAAACATTAAATGTAAACGGTTTAGTCAATGTATGTTTAGTTAAAACTCTGCTTAGTACGTCTAAAATCATACCTTTACGATGTCCTTACATTACTGATACTGTACGCACTTAAGCCGTCAAGCACAGTGGGAAAAATAAGGAGACATCGCATTAGAAATGACACGTTCAGGCGAAATTTGGGAGTAAAGCCTTTAATAGATTTGTTAGAAGTAAGGCAATTGAAGTGGTTGGGACATACACGTAGGTCAGATGAAGAAAAAATAAATAAAACAGTACCTTGAAGTAAAGCCAGAGGGTCAGAGAGCAAGAGGAAGGCCAAGGATGACATGTCAACCATACATCAAGAAACTGGGACAGGACCGTGAGAAGAGTTTACAGGAAGTGAAGGTCGTGTGCATGGAAAGGGAAAGATGGAAACGATGGACGGAGGCTCCTTCCAATCCGACGCTCAGAGGCAGAAGGGTCAGAAAAAGAAGAAGAGGAGCCTTTAAGAGTTTCTTTGATTTATATCCCACGTTTTAGAGCCGAAGGTGACTACACGTTCTAAGACGGCAGGTAAATCATCTTTTTGGATTTTCTGGCTAATTTTTCCACTTTAAAGCACAGAAAAGAAGTTGTGCAACAAAAAAGAAGTCGCACACAAGATCATCGGTGTACCTGGACACACAAGGTAATAATACTGTTTTCGATTATTCATGCAATTTCGAAACAATACAATATGCAATTAATTACGAATACTGAATATGTTTATCAATGAGTGTGCGGGGAAGAGCATCCGGTATTTCCGTGCTGATTCATTTATGCTATGAGCAGTCACATACACACGATGCGTTGTCAGCGACATGCAATAACATGGATCAAGTTTAGTTTGACAGTGCAAATTTGCTTTTTGTCTCCATGCAGGCTTAATTTCTAGTGTGCAGATTAAGTGAACTGTACTCTTCTCTTGTAATTGCTCACACTATTTACAAAACACTTCATTTTTAAAAATCTCCATTAAAAAATTGGACATTGCGAGAAGCTTAACAAATCATATGTTTTAAGAAACGATTGATGAAACCATATTAGTGAACAAAAACCAGAGCACAACTCACGCGAAATCATCATAGGAAAAGAACAAGCGTGGGACAGTTTTAAAAGAATACTGTTAAGAATGTAAAAATTGCGTTGCTTGATGTAAGGAGTGGAAGCTTCGTTGTAGAACCAGAGCAGAATTGAGAAATTAGAAGGGTTCGAAATGTGATATTAATTAAGAATGTTGAAAGTATAGTGAGTACACAAAATTCGTAATATCGGTGCCGGAGAAATGCTAAATAATAATATAGAGTTCGTAAAAATAAAAATATGACAGTTCAAGCAATACACGAGCCGATAAGAATCAACTAATAACGAAACAAGATAATGTAGAAATTAAAGGGCAAACCGAGAAAACCTTCAATCGCGTTTCGCCGCCGTTGTACAAAAAGCGCTTTAAATTTTCACCTACGCTTTGAACATAGGCCTACCCAAATTTTACGTGTACGCAGAACACATTTCTACAACAAAACAGAAGTGCAGATTTGTACGACATTTAAGACGAATAAGTGATAAAAAAGAGACCAAAAATCTGTTTCAAAATATTTAATTTGTAAGGCTTTCTATGTAAAACGGAGTACGGCCATTAAAGAGTTCGTAGTTTATACGAAAACAGTAGTGTTAGAAAAGTGTCACCACTATACAGACATCCAAATAAGGGATTTGAACGAAACGTGAAAGAAAGAATATGGGGGGGGGTGACCAAATAAACGTATTGTAACCGCTTTCGGTGAAGCTACTGAGCGAACTACCTACAAAGGGCAAGTTATTCATCCTATACTGCAAATACGGTACGAAGAGGCATCCTTTCGTTTGCCTGAAGAAGAACGGTTGTGTAAAATCGGGTTTATGGCCAGGAATTGATGGATACAATGTTCTACTACGGCGACATTATTCTGATACGTAATAAGCTACACAGCGGCCTCAGTCAGTTGTGCTGGTAGTGGATTAGAATGTGCGTTGTAACCTGTGCGACACGAATAATAAGCAATTTAGTGATTCTCATGAGATTAATATTGTAAGCTGTTGATTAGCGCGTATTATTGCAGTTTTTGTACGAGAACTGTTGAATTAAGTGCTGTTTAGATAATGATAATGATGAAAATATATTGTTATTACGGTACATTCTTACTATTATTGGCCAAGACATCCCAGTATTGGGGAGAAACTTCCTCTCAGCCTTTAGGCAGACGTCCCGATTTCAGAGATAAAATATTACCATCCCTCTCGGGGCGTAGTAAATCCCGACTTTGAACATCACGTTAAGATTCAATTCAATACTCAATTATTTTAATAGTCAAACGAAGAAAATCTCAATTCATTGATTTTGGTTTCCTTGTACAGAAAACAGTTTTGATATACTACATACCAAATGACTGAAGAGCAAAAACGATTTAAAAATTAATTTCATTTATTCTGAGCGACTGACGTCTAGTGCTTAGTACAAAGAGTTAAAATAATTTGAAATGTTCTGAATCGAAAAACAATAGGTATTCTGTTCAGCTTATAAAATTGATTTCGCTCGGGCAATCCAATTTTTGATTATCCAGTAAAAAAATTTTCCCAGCGCGTTAAAGAAGATTGACGACACTCTGGCAGAGATTAAACTATGCACAGTACAAACAAAACTTATACAAATTGTTAGATTATAATGATAAAACCAAATTTAGCCATTGTAGCGTTAATTATATTTAATAAAAAAATGTTATGTAGATTGTAATCCGTATTTTTTATTATTTTTATTGCAACTACATTCCGCACCAATGTAATATTATCTCATGTCCCACGTTCTAAAAAGAACCACTTTTCTGGCTTCAAAACTCTTAATTCCGAATTTAAAATCTAGCAAAGATGATCTAATTCTCGTGGTGACTAGCCGTCCTGGGACTTATATGTTTATTCATGTATTAAAATTTTACAAAGAATTACAAATATTAAAAGCATGCTTTCAAATTAATAAAATTAATTTTACAATACATTCTTGACAATTGTTACACAGATGTATGAATAGCACAACTTATTATATGTATAGATTATTTGATTATTTTTTACAATTATTAGTTTTATATAGTTTTTGAAAGTGTTCGTAACCTTCATTTTGTCATACATAATTATATCTAATAGCCTATATGTTGTTTTTGTGTGTTTTGTTTTCAATATTGTACTGATTTATACAACTGCTGTTGATTCTCTGGCTGAATAAGGGCATTTATTCGCCCTTAATGATATTGAAAATGTGTGTTGGCAAGCACTGAAACATCTTTTTTTAAATGCCTTGCCCAATATCAAGGTTACACTTAAAATAAATTATATTTGAAGTACAGTTCCAAAAACAGTGAGAGGTTACATATCCGTACTGAGTGTGTCCTCCAACAAACGGTACTGTCTTTTACAAAGTGCACAAATAAACCTAGGGTAGCATACAATAAACCAGCCACATTCTTCATCGACACCGAGGAACACGATAAAGATTGCAAATATAATGATCATACAGATAACAGGAAAGGCAATTATATATTTCAATGTGATTCCATAATGATACATAAAACAGTGTAAGAAATAACGAACCATTCGCATTGCGAATAATTTCCTATCTGTCTCTACCAATCAAATTTTATATGCCAGGTGCCCGATGGCCAATTGTCTTAAATTTATTACATACGTAAATGACAAGGAACAATGGACACGGGTTAAATGAGCAGACAAAACTATTCCACGTTGTTACAACAGCATACTTTGAAAAATATATCACACAAAAGTTTGTACGCAAATTAAATATAAGTCTTTGGTATTCTGTACCAAATGCGTGCATGTCATTCGCTCAATGTATACGGCTTGTGAACGTCGTTAAAATACTCACCATCCACACGGGCATCGCCAGCTTTAGTGGACCATGGCAGTGGTTCTCAATTACGTTCCAGACATGTACCCCCTTAATTAGTCAGCCCCCCTTAAATGGCTCTTTTAGTACAACGGACCTCCAGGGTTTTGTATTTTTTGGATACGTAGAAATCCCCCCCATACTGATAATAAATATTACAAAACTGGTAATTTGTTCCAATAATAGTGAGTCTAAGTGTTTTTACGTGATACTTTCACTTTTACATTAAATCTAGGCCTACTTAAAACTGTTGGTGTAAAGGTTGTAATAATAATTAAAAAAAATAACTAGTTACACGAATATTTATTAAGTATAAAAATATCTTAGTGAGATAAGTGAACCTTTTTTCTTTTTTCCATAGCTTCTCCAAGATCGGGCCAAAGAGTAGACACTTTGATTCGAAAATCTGAATGCGTGTCAAGTCTATTTCTATATTTATTCTTCATGTAGCAGGGGCTTGAAAAAGAAGCTTGTTAACATCGGTAAGTTTAAAAAAAATGCAGAAAATGTTTTAAAGTTTTTTTCAGCTAGTTGGTTTTGATCAGCCTGATACATACTCAGATGACTTCGTTTATCTAAGTCAGGTGAGAGGGGTTAAATGCTCCGTATTTCTGCCTCGATAATTCGACCTCTCTGATCGGCGTACTCAAATTCCACGTGAACTACGAATTTATAGAAATTTTACTGAAGCAGGATGCTGGACCCCCAAGGAACAGCTTGCGGACCATCACTGGAACCATATGGAACAGTCATGACTGTAGTATTTCCTCTCGGTCACTGATGGAATCAAATAACTAAGCACTTCGTGTGCAATTAGAATTTAATAATTAGCAAAATTATCTAGCGATTTTTGTGCTGTAAAAAACAGTACGTCCTATATGAACATTATTATACTGATAGGCCTAATCTTTAAAACAAAAATTTACAGTGGATCTGTGAGACGTGGGAAACAGGCGGTTAAGTTTCATGTAATTAGTAAATGAAGAAATCGTTTAAAATAACAGAACGTGTATGATGTTCCCGTATGTCACACGAAAACTACGAATTAAAATTTTTTTTAAGAAACCGTAAGAAACAATTTTTCAATTTTTACTCCCAACTTATTTTGTATAAAGTCTAGTTGAGACTATACAGCTGCGGGAAGTGAAATTCCCAGAACCTTACTTGGTTCAAGAAATTATTTGTTGCAAAAACGTTTAGTCACAAATTGAACGACGACAATCAAACGTAACATCCGCCTAAATTAATTAAAGCAATTTGTTGCTTATTTTAAAATGACATTACACGTTTACAAAAAATAAACTGACCTAAAAAACCTTTTAAATAACGTTTCTGTCGTTAATTTGTTTCGTTATCGATTATCTCTATACGCACGAAACGTGATAAGTAATATAAACATGAATTAAACATAAAAGCTAAATAACAAGGTGAATGAATCGAATTTCTGATGAGCAGAAAGAATCAATTAACATTTACGTACAACACTGAGAAAGATAATAGGTCTGACATGAACATTCAAATTTGAACCGTTTTCTAAATTGGCCTCACAGAAAATTTCTTGTGACAATAAAGAAACTATATATATATATATATATTTCGCTTACAACGTTTTTTATACCGTTCAGTTGGAGACTTTATAATATTCGTGTATAAGACAATCGTTCTTTCTAACATGTTGCACACGCTTTCAATTTAACTGATTCTAATCGTGTTCACGACTGACAAAATTTACATTTTATATGTATCCTGTATTAAACTGGCAGCAGAAACACTCTCGTGGAGGATTTGCTATGCCATTGTTAACAGCCCAAAAAAGGAGCGACGAAAAATCGTAATATAATTTGTTGTTCAAACATAGGTTTCTTGTTACAGTAACGTCTTGCAGAATACAGGAGAAATACACCAGTCCCCAAGTACGCCTACAAACGAAACTGTGTTCACACTTATCTATGAGAACACAATATAGAACACCAATTCCTTTCCAGACATGAAGTCAATAGCATACTCGTAAAACTCCGAGGAAACGAGTCGCTGACCAAAGGGAAAATTCTGTTTATCCTGAGCGTTGTATCTGGATTCGAGAATCGGTCAGGTAGTAAGAAGAGCTAATAGTGAACTCTGTAGTTGCAGCAGACATTTTTGGACAATTTTTAAACAACTGCCAGACGAAAATCTTCAACGGTCGGTTTCTATTATTTGGCCACCAGCTGATCGGGCAGCAATGTATTTTGGACATAAGTCAAAATCAGAAACTGATCGAAAAACTAATCCCAATTCTCTTCGTTTAATTGGAACATTTCGGACAGGAGGATACAGTGTAAATTCATATTACTCTCCTTTTTCACTCCCCCCCCCCCGCTTTGGCTTACCATGTGTTCGGTTTTGTCTGCTGACGACGTGTAAAATTTCTTCTTCATACAGACAATGTATACATATATTTGTGTTAATTATTTATTACTCATATTTATAAATTAGTATTTGCAAAATTGGTACTTAATATAGTTCCCGTGCCTATATAGTGTTTAATAGTACTTAAAACATACTCCTGTATTTAAAATATTTGGCTCTAACTTATTCTGAAAGTATTTAGGACTATATAATCTTCTTTTATATCTATTTGTAGTTTGTCTTCTTTACATCATTTTTAACAATACATGTTTTCCGGAAGGGAAACAAATACATGACTCATCAATATATAATAGTAATATATATATAATATATAATAATAATTTCAAATACATGAAACAAAACAATACATGACTCATCACTCCTAGTTTTCTTCGTGAGACTGAGGATCTCCAACTTCGAAAATCACTGGATGATGATTTCAATCGTCATGTTGATGATGATGACGACGGTATTCTTGTTTATTAGGTATCTGCTTAATCGGGTCCAACTACATTAGTCAGATCCAAATAAGCGGAATCCACCAACAACCATATAGTGTCACAAATCCTAGATATTCAACACGTAGGCTACACGAATTTGTTTTGTATACTTAAATTTTCTTATCTAATTATTATGAGAACGAAAAACTATAATAATTCACATACCGATACAGACACATTCGCCAATTACGAGGGCCATTTTTTTTTTCAACCTCCGGTGAGTTGGCAAACCTGGTTCTGTTGTTATAGCAACAATATGATTGTTGATTAATGTTTTTGAGGCTTTGTTCTAACCTATAACCACTGGTTTTATAGTTATTTTGTCTATTACTGTGGTGACGACAGTTTAATTACGGCAACTACAAGTGGTGAAATTGCCTCCAAGTGTGAGATTCGGTCTGTTATTAGATTTCTTCAAGCAGAAGGTCATAGTGCTGCAGAAAATCATCGAAGGTTGTGTAATGTGTATGGAGAAAATGTGATGAGTGATGGTTCAGTTCGGGAATGGTGTAGAAAATTTAAAGAAGGGTGAATTGATGTTCATGATGAAGGAGGGCAAGGAAGAAAGTCCGTGGCTACTGATGATGTTGTTGAAAGGGTAGACAGGATGGTTCGAGAGCGCCGTCGTTTCACAATTACTGAACTTTCTGCTGATTTTCCTGAAATTTCTAGGCCTGCTCTTTATGGTATTCTTACAAGAAGCTTGGGTATAGGAAACTCGGTGCTCGGTGGGTTCCCAAACAACTCGCAGATGTCCACAAGACTCGAAGAATGGGTGCATCGTTATCGTTTTAGAAGCGTTATGACAAAGAGGCTCAAAGTCAAACCAAGTGACTACCATTTGTTCACTGACTTGAAAAGGTGGTTAGGTTTGCAGCGGTTTAACTCCAATGATACGTTAAAGTCCAGTGTGGCAGATTGGCTGACTACTCAGGAGCGAACATTCTACAACATCGGCATAGAAAAGTTGGTGCCTCGCTATGATAAGTGCCTCAACAATGGTGGTGACTAAGTATAAAAGTAGTTTACATATTATATGAAACTTTTGTACATAATAAAATTATTGATATCACTCGTGTCTGTTTATTGGTCTATCGGAGGTTGAAAAACAAATAGCCCTCGTATATTGATTCATACTAAATAAACAACGTACGCAAAACCAAAAACCACCCGTGTCACGTTTTTGTGCATACTGCATTTGTACACCGAAATCGTCTAATCAGATCAGACGAAAATCTAAAACTACCAGAAGCTGTCACGCAGCAACCCACGTACGCCCGCGGGCCGAACCGTTTTACTCAAAGCATGAAGCGTCTTCTCCTAATAGTAAGCAATTAAGTAAACACATGTGTTTTTACCGTTTAGGAACGTTAAGTTGACACAGTTTCTTATCATAGTGTACAATGGTATGTACTGTGTTTATACTCTTGATTAACAAAGCAAGTACGTGCACTCTATTCATTCTTATCTGAGTCACTAGATATTTTGCTATCTGTTTTGTTGCTACTACGCTTCAGGTATTTATTGAAGATATATTGATACTTACTTGTAAATATATGTGAGTTCCGCTAACGATTATTTGAGTTCCCTGCGCTAGTCACGATGACTTAACGCCTTCCGTATGGATCAGAAATTACAATTAGTTGATAACAATGGGATTGACTATCTATACTGGTTGTAATGCTGTAAACTGGTTTGGCAGATATTTATGTATCATGCGTGTTCCAATGGTCAACGTTTAAAAAATTGTCTCGTTTTGTATTGGTCTTAATTTGTTTGGTTGTTGGTTGGTTTACTGGTTTATAAAAATATGCTAGTTCTGAAAAATTTTAGCAGTGATTGGATTGCGTGTGGTACATGTTATGTCAGAATCATATGACACGATTTCCGGGAATTTACGTCCTGTATTGCAGTATATATTGCTAAATTGTATTTGCAATGTTTGGCTTCAAGGTGTTGAAAGTAAAATTTGTTTTGTTTTTGGTTGAACCTACTAAAATGTATAGCAATATTTCAGTTCAATTTTGTAAACACCTTGTTTAATTTGAATTTGCTTATTTAGAGTATTGTTATCGTTTGTTTTCCATGCTAATTTATCAGTTTCGTTATATGCTATATCTATATCGGTTACAGTGAAACCGATACTCGTGTTATCAATATTTTTCGTTCTTTTTGAAATTGAATAATCTTAACGATTTAGTAGCAGTAGGCCTACTATGTTAGGTCCCTATTAACCTGTAATGTATACTGTAATTAAATAGTGCGCAATAAATAATAGTAAGTAAGGTTAACATAATAATAACTAATCCTTACGTAACTATTTCCTAGCCTATCGGTCCGCAGATTTTTATGTCTGGCACCATTTGTACAAACCTCTAAATCTAACTGCCGTTAGATCGATTGTCTAAATAATTAGTCGCAATTTTTATTCTATAAAACAGCACCATCTTCAGTTTCTAGGATTAAACCATCAAGGTTTGTTCCGATGCCATTTGAATAATACTCATATATATTCGTAGTGGCCCAAAAACTAATCACTTCCTTGGACCGCCAAGATTTGGTCTTCCTCTTGATCTCTACGGAAGACATTTGTCATCCAACCTGTTTACATGCTCCACCTAATTGTCTGTAGTAGGAAAACCAGCGAAATATTCGTATTTCCTAGTAAATATCTTCACTTATCCTATGGTGACTAAGAATACATTCAGGTACTGTTCGTAGAAATATCATCTCACCATCTTCGATCAGACTAGCCTGGACCTTTTTGAAAGTCCAATTCACGAACTCGTTTAAAGACGCATAGGAATAGGTCACAACTTTATAAAACTAAAATTGTCTTCTTCCAACTGTGGGCTTAACTATACAGTACATTTGGTGTTAAACTTGCTTGCTTTGTTCTCCACGACGTTACATCTGTTGTATTCAGACTGCAACCTACATACCGTAACCATCGGGCCTGACCTATAATTTTATTACCTACAAGAATTTTGGCCGAATGGAACCAAGCTGTTTTGGTTTCTCTGTGAAAACTAGTAAATCGTATTTGTTTAAGATGTTGCTGGATAGAATGCACAGCCGTTTGCAAATTAACTTCACAGTTATCGAAAAATACCTAATCATAGCTTATAAAAGTGTGTCAAATAAACAATTATCAAGTATAAAATTTTCTTTATTTGCTTCTTTCAATATATTAGTTTATATATATATATACACGTTCAAAGAATTGGAAAACAAGAGTAGCCTTCTTGTAGTCAAAAGTTGATCTCTTCTCAAGATCTTTAGTTACATATGATGTTCCAATTATTGTTTTGTTATTATCTGTATGCAGGTTTTGTACTGTTAGAATCAAATGCTGAGGGACATCTCTGCTTACCATAATACTACAGATCTTGAATAACTTGAAAATATTTAATATGTAAATAATACAATGTATGAAGTCATTTAAATTAGTGTTGAATGTAAACGTTAGTGAATTCTCGATTTGTTCCGTACCATAAATCGGTAAAAATTCAGTATTTATCCCGATAGGCAATAAATTGAATTGTTTGACGGAAGAAATTCCTATCTACCAACTTACAATGAACATTTATTGTATGATCAGATTTTATAGGCGTATGGTAGGCCTACGGGTACGGGTAGGGTACGGGTACCAAAAGCAGCAATATTCATCATACCGTTATTTCAGAACTGAAGTACTAAGGAACATCAGCGATGGCCTTGGTTTATTAGAAACAGCGAACTTCAAAGCGATCTGGAAACAGCTTGTGACCAACGGAATCCAAAATTTTCCTAGGAACATGACAAAAGATTCGATCGCCATGAAAAGTAAAAGTCATGCAACTCTTAGACAACGCGGACTTTATATAAGACTCGTTCAAAAGTAGGAAAACCTTCTAGTTAATATAAAGTACTAAATGGTAAGTAAAAGCAGAGCAGAGAAGGAAGTGGCTTATAGTGAGTAAGACAAGAGTACATTAAATTTTTTGTAAATGACATTTAGACGTACTAATGGGAAAGGAGTAAGAGTATCTTATGACTGCGATCTAAGTTTGGGAAAGGAGTAAGAGTATCTTATGACTGCGATCTAAGTTAAGTTGCAGTTGGTTAAATCGAATTTTTTATCAGTATTAAAGACTAAATTGCAATTATATTGATTATTTGATCTGGCAAGTTGGTCTAACATCTAAAATTAGGTTTGTGGACATTGCAGTGATATAGACTGAAGTAATGATCAAGTGGTTTGAATAATAAAATTAACACTGAGGAAAAATTGATTGTCAACCGTCAATCCACACAAAGCAAATATCCTTTTTAGACGACGGGTATCAACATTTTTGTGAGAGTGACCCGTTATCCAGCGTATAAAGTTATTCCACTAACCGACCTTCTCGCTAAAAAAAAAAATAATAAATAAATAAGCTTCATGGAATCACTATGTTTAGTTACAAATAGTTCGTCAGCGGCCAGTACAAACTGATTCAGTACGACTGAATAACATGAACTTCAGAACGTGAACAACCAAGCACTCCAGCACAAGTGATTCTTTTAATGCCTTCCATAGTATCATACTCGGACACTTGTGTATCACGACATTAACTAAGAAAAGGCGTATAATTTTTTGAGTCTTGACTCCGGTATTCTATCCTTAAACGATTTTAACGTAATGAAGACACAACGAACTAATCGCGCGCCCGCTTTTCGATAACGCGTCCCGCCCGAAACACATCACATCAACATCACTTCCATAAACTGTGGTCAGCAGGTGCGCCCCAATGTTGGCCTTAATATAAACACCTGTAAGTGATTAAACGTCTCTTAATGGAACTGTGTTTCATAGTTATTACACCTGTACTGCAATGTGCTGCGTCTCAACATGTGACACGACAGACACATTTGTGAAACTGTATTCGGTAGTAGAGTTTTTATCTTCCAGTTGACTGGACGCCGACACATTAACTTGTACACGCAGTTAATGCTTATATTTATGTGTTCAGCAGTTCGCAATCAACAGTGCTGCATGCACTTCCTTATACAATTTTTCAGAAAAACGCGCACGGGAATGGGAATCACGCATCAGGAGCAGGCACGCTTTCTGTTATTTGCACATGATATATTTAACGGGTTTGATTATATTCGTTTCCATATAATGGAATTATAATCTGTTTTAACATAGTTTTTATTTTTTTCATTACAATACGCAACAATACAACCAAATTCCTAAGCATGAAGCTTAACTTAACGCTAAACGTCCATGGAAAAAAGTTAAAAAAAAAATGTGAAGAACTCGAACTGAAATATAGAAAATTGGCTACATATTAGGAGGGCATACAGTAAATTTTAGTTGGTAAGCAGGTCCTCAAGCCCGTATGGACATCTTTGGAATGTACCGTTATTAACGCACAAGGATTCCAAAAGCAAGTACTGCAGGATATTGGCAATGTCCCTTAGTACGTTAGAAATAAAAATATTCATCCGGATCTTAAGATATAGACACCCGAGATAAAAATCAAACGTTTTCTCCAAAAGCAAAAAAAAAAAAAAAAAAAAAAAAAAACACGTAACGCATGCCAATGATGAAGAAGACTAACTGAGGAATCTCGAGCGAATCAAACCACACATTTTAATGCAGTGAAGCGTCAGTTCTCAGTGAATGTTTTGTGAACACGAAAAGTGGAACATAACAAAAATAACAAAGCTAAACGAATGTAGAGCCATCGAGTGACAATTCTATCAATTTGCAGTACCGTAACTCACGTTATAAAAAAACTGGTGATTAGTTACAGGGTACACAATAGCACCAATTAAACACACTTTGTAGGACCACGTAGACTTGTGCAACTCATTCGCAAATTTATGTACAGGCCTATTAAACAAATGGTTTGTAGTTACTTATGTTCCTATATCAAATTTTATAATGTAGTTAATTAAAATTAATGTAATTTTGTATTTTTAAATTAATTTAGTTAAATGTAGTTATTAAATTTTATAATGTAGGTGATTTTCATTTTATTAAAATAGTTATTTTCTCACACGAGTATACTTCATTACTAGGATTCTAGTAAACGGGTCAACCGTTTATTCATAAAAAAAAAACCTGATCTAAAAATAAATCCAGTTTTATTCGGGGTCTTTTCTCCTCCGTTCTTTAGAGAAACTGGTTGAATCGTAGGCTTATCAGCAAACTCGGTTTTTGATGTTACCAGTGGGCGATAGGTTTGCATGAAGAATGCCTACATACGTTTACGAACTTTGTATTGCAATTTCAAATACAAATGTATATAGTATACCTATTATATCATTTTAAAATATCTACAGCTGTACTACCGCTTGCAAAACCTAACACCTGTATTAAATATTTACCTCCCATTTTTCTCGAAATATCTAAGTTAACATTGTTTGCGTGTTTAGTTTTTGTTTTGTTTTTAGTTTTTGTTTTAAACATTATTTAACAACAAACCTCATTGTCTGTGTGACACACTGTGTAGCTGGAGTACTCGCTTAATTGAATTAAGTCGCTAGTTCAAGATGTGTCCAAATAACCGGAACCTACTGTAGGACCTAGTCAAAACTACTGCGTCTAAGGTACATTTCACAGTAGCTGGTTGGTGTATTCTGAAGTTCCAACGTCTTAACGAATAATCGGTAATTTCGGTTTTGTATGTAGTTTATCGGCTTTTTTGAAAGAAAAAAAAATGTTAATGATTTTTATACATATATTAATAATTTTTAAAACTAAAGCTAAAATTAAAACTAAAAAATTATCTCGTTTAGTTCAACATTAATACCTGCTCTTCAATCAGCATGTTATTATAATTATACAAGGATTTTCCAAGTTGTTCATACTTTAATTTTGTATATTAATTTATAATTATTTTTATAATTGTTTTAGTTAACTAAATAGACTAGATAAACCCTTACGTTTTCACAGTTTAGGAAGAAGTATTAAACAACTCTAAACCAGCATCATGTCAAATACTGTGACATATCACGTGACTGGTCATTCAAGTAAGATGGGTCTACTGTGCGGTGTTTAAACAAATATACATATTACCCAAAAAGGCCTATTTATTACATTTAAGATTTTAAGTTCAACTAATCTGTAGGTTCGATGGAAGAAATGCCATTAGTTATTTCTTAGACCACTTACATATTGTACAATTTATCCAACTTGTATTGCTTCCATATAGTAAAAACAATTTCTAAATAATGAATTATTATTATATTTAACATTCTTCCGCCAATTTAAGTATAAATTCCAATCACTGTCACATTTAAGTAGTCGATAACGTGATTAATTTCTAAGGAAAGACACCTCGCAGATTTAAAAATGTGCCGGCCCCAATATGACAGGAACGTTATTTTATTCTATAATCATAACTGGTATATGTCGGTACAAAGAACCAGCTACCAACACGTTTAATCATTAGTGGTATCTACATGTCACGGACAATATACTAGGTATGATACTACAGGCCCCTATTCCAAGCACCATCTGAATATTATAGTTTTTCGCGCAAGTCTCCAAACAAATCTTTCTACCATATTTAACACTTAGTACCATACTGTACTCAGTTAACGTGTACGTTACAAGTAACTCACGTTGGTACATTTGAAGTGAACTACCAGTGTAACGTCATATGTCAGAACATTACTTATTGTATAATAAATTATACGAGGCAGGGCACGGAAAGTTTGCATTTTGCTTTGAAAAACTGAAATATAGTGGTTTTGTGTGTGCGTTAATTTTGGCAGATACTGTCATGTGTTGTCAGTGAAAGCAGGTATATAAAAATAAAAAAATAATATTTTTATCTGAAGTAGCACACAAAGTATAAAACTAAAATAAAACATTAAACAACACAAAACAATATTGATAGAACTAATTAAAATAAGAGTTTTTTTTAGTAATATTTGTTTAAATTGAACATAAGACAAACTAGAAACGATTATATCAAAGAGGAAATGTACGACTATTTTACTGCAAACCTTTCTTGTTTATATAGGCACAGAAGCAAACCGCTGATGATCTTTTCTAAATCTAATGATTCCGTTACATAACGATCAATTGAAAGTAAACATAAATTGCTTAGTCTCTCCTGACGTATTGATGATATTAAATAGGAATAATCGTTACGCGTGTGTAGCGTCGTTACGCATAGTGTAATGTTCGTATTAAATTACTTGAGGGAAACAAGTTCAATTAAACCGTTTACTTGGTCTCTTATTTCGGCGCGTGGGGTCATTTCCCCTTCGCCCCTCCCACCCTCCACAAGCCACATTGTAAGTTTAAATAAAGTAGAAAAACAAAACAGTTTTTGTGTCTAGGAACGAATACATAAACGTTATGACTACTTTTTGTGACTGAAGTATACGCCGAGTACATGTACGTTTATCAGATCAGTACCGTACTTCAAATAATAAGATTATTAGTTAGAACGTAAAGCATAATTCGCATAGAAGAGGTTTACACAAAGTAATAAATACGAAACAGCCTATACGCGTGGAAATTTATTAATAAGACAAGTGTTTTCATGATCGGCTGTGTTATGTGACGTAACCGGTGTATACGAAATCGTGCACAGCGACCGTGCACGTAGAAAGCAGCACAATTTTTCCCTGTCCGTGGGTGCAGCTGCCAAGACGAGTCTGACGCTGAAGACCTGTCACGCGTCTAACATTTGCAAGGTTATGAGAACACAACTCGCACGAACGCTACCCAGTCGTCGTCTGCTGGTCTTCCATTCAAAGTTTTTCACTTGTTTTAGGAGCCATTACACCGTGTTCGGCGACATAACAAACGTTGGTATGCAACGTGAATTCGTACGACAATTTGAACGTTTTCTTTTAATAAATACAATGACATTAAACAAAATCAAAGCATCACCTTGCAAGTTACGTTAGTTTTTTATATTAGTGTTACAGATGTTTGCAAGACGATAACATCTGCCAAAAGTCGACGTTTGGTTTACAAATTGTTTACTATATATATTTATGAAAACAAACGTGTACTCTTATATTAATGTACACAAACGCTTATATTTTTATACATCTCATTTGACATGTAACAAATACAAGTATCTGATAACGCACTTAGGATATCATTGTCAGCTGACTTCACTCGGGGACGAGCTTTGAATTTGTTCTTAGAATCTTAGAATCACAGAAAGAAAGAAGTTCGCATGTTGGAAGTATAGTCAATTGCGAACTTTTTCAACTGATATTAGGTAACAACAAACAACTTATGTGAGTCGTATCATACATACACAAATAGACCTAATTAACTTCCTAAAAAGTAGGATTACAATTTCAAAAAGTAATATCCTACGTAAGATACAGTAAAACAAAGGGAGATAGAGACAGAGGGAGAGAAAGAAAGCTAAAAAGGTGGCAAATAGCGAAGAATCGTGTATAAACATTAAAATGACCACGGTGGCATTTGATCATGATACATTCGACCCCGATCACAATAAAAAAACTTCTTTGTTATGTAACTACAAACAAACTTTAACCAATAAAAGTACAGTACAAAGAACTAATTAGGACCACGGGTAGTTTGAATTTCCAAATGTGTAGTAGGCTATAGTAACAGTGAAAAAGTAAATAATTGTAGGAGTAAAAAAATACAAAGGCAGAGTAATAAATACAACGTTTTAGGCCTACTTATGTATTTGTATTAAATATCACTAATGTTTGACGACACGGAACACTAAGTTTTTTATAAGTAAAATCGTAAAGATTTACCTTACGGTCTAAACCGGCTTTCACCTTTAGAAGGCTTCATCAGAGGCTGCCGTAGGTTGTATTTGGCGACATTGTTGTTGGCGACGGGATAGTTTTCCGAAAGATCGATGCTGTGTGTGTGTGGTGAGATGTGTTCGAATAATGTGTGCGATTTGAATTGTGTCTGTTCGTTTAGGATGTCGTTTTTATTTGTTTTTGTGTGTTTGTATATTTCTAATTGTTCTAGAGTGTCTAGTTTTCGGCCTTTTGTGTGTACGTGTAGAATGTTCATGTTATTGTCGATGTTTTTATATGTGTGGTTTGCTTCAATGAGGTGGTTTGCAAAGGTGGATTCTGTAGTGGTGTGGAGTGCCTTTGTGTGTTCAATGTATCTCTGTTTGAAGCTACGTCCTGTCTGGCCTATGTAGAATTTATTGCAATTTGAGCAATTTAGCTTGTATACACCGGGTAGATCGAATTTGTTTTGTGTTTTGTGCGTGCGTTTTGATAGTGTGTGTTCTGTTTTGTTAGTAGTTTTGTAAGCGATTCTGTATCCTGCTTTTTTGAATTTGTGGGCAATTTTTTCAGTTTGTTTGTTGATGTATGTTAGTGTTATGAATTTGTTGTTTTCTGTCTTTGTCTGTTGTTTGTTTTGTGTTTTGTGTAGGAGTTTACTGACTATTGTTCTGTCATATCCGTTAGATTCTGCTAGGTATTTTATCGTGTTTAGTTCGTCTTTGTAGTCTTTTTCATCTAAGGGGATGTTGTTAAGTCTATGTATCATGGTTCTAAAAGCAGCTAGTTTGTGTTGTGTTGGGTGATTGGAGATGTTGTGTATTAGTGTGTCAGTTGTAGTTGGTTTTCTGTATATACTGAATTTGTGCTTGTCTTCTAGTTTTGTGATGGAAAGGTTTAAGACGTTTATGGTATTGTTGTGTTCGTATTCGGCAGTGAA
Organism: Magicicada septendecula; assembly: GCA_034769895.1. Lineage (NCBI taxonomy): Eukaryota > Metazoa > Arthropoda > Insecta > Hemiptera > Cicadidae > Magicicada > Magicicada septendecula. The sequence continues at coordinate 170,836,984 of CM068368.1, read as the reverse complement.
GGTTATGTTTTTATGTATTTTGTTTATGTGCGTAAGTAACTGTTCACATTGTCTTTTGTTCCCCCTGTATTTGTATTATAAGGTTGTTCCACATAATCGCAATACAGCAAATGTGGAACAATTTCACATTTAAAATCAGACTTTCAGCGGCAAACAGTAGTAAAATTATAATTAGTAGTGAAACAGTACGCTAATACATTTGTAAAGATAGTAATAAACGGTTATACCTTTCAGAAGTGTTTGTGGATACAACTGGGTTACAACAGCAATTACAACATGTTACAAAATCACTCGTATTGAAGAAACATTAATTGCGAACGGACGGATATGCCATTAATAATCGTGGTGCTTTCGGTTCTGCGGATTACCGAAATTCTACTAAAATACACAATTTTTAAGTATTTTTATTCAATAATACTAGCCAAAAAATAAAAATGAGTCGGAATACCTTACGTTAAGGGGGTGATTACAATGTCCATAACCGATGTTTACGGCATCGATAATAAAACAAACGCACATAAAATCATTATCTACGTATGTTATGCAGTTTCTAAAACTCTTTAAAAAATAAAAAATAGTGACTTCGAAAGAATGTATTTATGTGCTCTAAAACAGGTTTGTGCGTGCGTGTGTAATCAATCTTGTGTCACCCTTGCACACAAAACACCCATACGTTTTACTTGATAACCTTTCTGCTAAATGCTGTCTTATATACAAATCGTGTCTTATGGACAAGTTTACTATGTATTCTTAAAGTATTCGTTTCAACGTAAGGTGTACATGCTTACCGTGAAAAGAGGAAGTCATGACGTCTACAGAAACTTCAGAAATAATCAGTCGCTTACATCCAAAAACATATATCCATAGTCACTTGCGTATAGGTTTCAGTAAGAAATATTTATACTTTCACATAACAAAGCAATAAGTAGTTGTAGCATTTCATCTAAACTATGCAACTGTCACCTGGTTTCAACTTTCTATAAACACACTACACAAATTAATGATAAAATAATTTAAACTTCCGTTTCCTTATCACGATGGCGCTTCCGTTCGAATACACATCAACTTAAAACGTTGCAAAAATCGGTAATCATCACATTTAAATACACATATCAGATAAACATTTTAAACAATCACTATTTTATTTATAAATAATATATACATATTCACGTATTTATTTACCGAGGAAACGGGTCACACATTTCTGTCAAAACAATGCAATTCTTTCTCCGCGGAGAGGGGGAGAACCACTAGCCAATCAGAAAGCCAGTTTTCAAGGTCTACTGGAAATGTCAATGTCGTAAAAGGCGCTCTGGTTGATGACACTGTCGAAGAAGAAGGATCAGTCGTCCGGAGACGGTGGTGGCGTCGTCTGACGTTCATGGAAGTGGCCATCAAATAATTGCCTTGCACCGGTATGTAAGAACGAGATGTTCTTGTGTGTCGTCACATAAATAACTACTTCTTCATGTGGTCCCCGAAGACGTCACGTTTAATGTCAACATGAAACGTCGTGAATGACAACCACCGCTAACTAAAAAAAACACGGCCGTCCGCTCACTTCCGAGTCTTCGTTTCTAAATATAGCTTGGTAAATGTCTTTCTCACGGGGTCAATGGCACCGGTATCCCTACGTCCTCACCTCAGCAAGTCTGATACTAGAATGGCACCATGAGCAACGTCCCGGCCCAATTTTATATGTAAGTCACAAGGCAGGGGCCCCAGTAGTCTGCTTCTGGGCGGAAAGAGCAGTAGAAGGGGAAAACCCTCTTTTTATATATATATTCTGTATTATTATTCATCCAGGCCCGGCAGTGGCAGGAGCTCATCTGCAAGTCGTATAACAGAGCTAATTATCAAGTTAATATGGCCATTCTATATGGAGGAGGAATAGTGATGCGGGAAGCCTGCCAGCTAGCGGGTGCGACAAGGATCGATATAGGAAACTCTGTAAGAGCGAGAGAGACAGAGAGTCTACATTGATATTATAAGTTGCTTCAATCGCTGTATTCATTTGTAAACTTAACCAGCTTTGGCTGGGGAACGCTCTCTCTTTTTTCTCGGTTCTCTCCCTCCAAGGCTTATGCCTCATGTAAGTTTCATACAATTTAAAGTGCCTTGGCCTTCTCCTCAGCTGCTGTTATATTCAACAACATTTGAAGCATGGGATTATGCAAGCAGCAGCTTTCGCAATACGAGTTGACAACGCTCACTTCTCCAATAGGGTTTCACAACACGAGTACGCTTACCACCTCCACACACGCAATATGCTAAATACATTTTAAAACCTGTCTTCATCATAATTAACATACGCTACGGGAATCATTATATATATTTTTAATGCCCATCTTTTCTTTCTCTAATTTGCATCGGTTTACTCCGTTCCGAGGTGAACTTAGAGCAGGCTTTGTGCTAACGATTAAAACTGGAAACGCAGAAAGGTTTATATATTCTTTGTATTACGTGATTCTGATATAATATTCTTAAAAACAACTGTTCGGGTCTGAACTGTTATAATTCCGAATTGCACAGGAAATCAATTACCGAAACTGAGCCTCGGTTTTAACGGTACCTACTTATAAACGTTATACCGCAACGAATGAAAGGGTGTAATAAAAAATAAATTACTTTACTTACGACTGCATGTTTGTATGTATATAAACTTGGTTTTTAAATCCAAAATGGCACCATATTGGGTCCAACGATAGCTTTCAGAATGTTATTAAAATTTGAAATGTTACATTTAAACCCATTAAAACTGTATTATTCGCAAGGATTTGAAATGGGTTCAAATTGATTTCATATCGCAGTGGACATGATCGATTTTTTGCAAGTATTACAGGTCTCAGTCAATACAATTATTTTGTTGTCAACGGTTAACGTACTTCTGTACGTGTACGTTCTAAAATATTTGAATGTAGCTAGCGAGGCCTGGTTCTCTCTTGCCTACTCGCTGAATGAGACCGCCCGAGAGCTCATTGAATTGCAATAGGTTTCCAGATTTATATGCCATTTCTCATATCCCACAAAGTGAATTCAAAATGGCGCTCTGCGACGCTTACAATATGCGTCTTTCCATGAAATTTCTGCAACTCCCCCCCCCCCCCCACCACTATTTCTGACACTAAACCGAAGTAAACCGCATGCCTCAGATGTTTTCATTTAAACCGTACTGCGGGCTGGATTTACGGACTTTTCCTCCAAAAGAATTGCCGGCTGAAGTTAAAGAGTTTGTATTATTTGTTACTATCAAGAAAACGTGAGAGGTTCCCCCGATGAGAAAAGGTAGAAGTAAAAAAAAATCATTATTGTTTGTTAGTTGTAGCAAACAAAGATTCCGAAATTAAAGTTTAACGGCAAACTGATCGATCGCAAACATTGCATAGCGCTGCCAATTAACTTACTACTACGAATGTTATAATAAAGAATTAATACAGACACTGAACGCAATTAGGAACAAAGACCTGATTAAATACATTAAATATCGGTATGGAGAACCATACATGACTTCCATATTCTAAGATTTATATTTAAAATCATTTTCAGTCAAACAGCCAGGCTGTGTCTTACCTGCTTTTTTATTGCTGTATTAAATGAAAAATATTATATTACATTAAAATGAAAAAATTATAATTTTATTGCCTGGCAACAAAATTATTTTATTTTTAACAATTACCATTGTTTCAAAAAGTTTAAATAAATTTTCAAGTACTTTACTCTTGTTAAAACGTATAAGGTTGCAGGTAAACTACCCCTTCCCCTTAACCGATCTTCACCAAAATCGAAAGTCATTGAGACCTCTACAATTCAGGGACGTATGCAAAAAATTATTTGATTCTGTTTGAATTTGCGGCTGTTATCGTTTGCCATAAAAAATACGCTTGATAAAAAAACGTTGCAGGTAAACTACCCCTTCCCCTTAACCGATCTTCACCAAAAACAATAGGTCTTGAGTACTCTACAAATCAGGGCTGTATGCAAAACATTATTTGATTCTGTTTGATTTTGCGGCTGTTATCGTTTGCCATAGAAAATACCCTTGTTAAAAAAACGTTGCAGGTAAACTACCCCTTTCCCTCAACCGATCTTCACCAAAAACAATAGGTCTTGAGAACTCTACAATTTAAGGCTGTATGCAAATAATCTTTTGATTCTGTTTGAATTTGCGGCTGTTATCGTTTGCCATAGGAAATACCCTTGTTAAAACATAAAACGTTACAGGTAAACTACCCCTTTCCCTTAACCGATCTTCACCAAAAACAATAGGTCTTGAGTACTCTACAAATCAGGGCTGTATGCAAAACATTATTTGATTCTGTTTGAATTTGCGGCTGTTATCGTTTGCCATAGAAAATACCCTTGTTAAAAAAACGTTGCAGGTAAACTACCCCTTTCCCTCAACCGAACTTCACCAAAAACAATAGGTCTTGAGAACTCTACAATTTAGAGCTGTATGCAAATAATCTTTTGATTCCGTTTGAATTTGCGGCTGTTATCGTTTCCCATAGGAAATACCCTTGTTAAAACATAAAACGTTACAGGTAAACTACCCCTTTCCCTTAACCGATCTTCACCAAAATCAACAGATCTTGAGAACTCTACAATTCAGGGCTGTATGCGAAACATTTTTTGATTCTGTTTGAATTTGCGGCTGTTATCGTTTGCCAAACAAACAAAATTACCCTTGCTAAAAAAAAACCGTTGCAGGTACACTACCCCTTTCCCTCAACCGATCTTCACCAAAAACAATAGGTCGCGAGTACTCTGCAAATCAGGGCTGCATGCAAAAAATTATTTGATTCTGTTTGAATTTGCGGCAGTTATCGTTTGCCATAGAAAAAAAATCTACAGACAGACACACAGACAGACAGACAGACACGCAGACAGACAGACACACACACAGACACTTTTCGGAAAACGACTTTTTTTCATGTTTTGAGTGTAGTAGAATCAGAATCTGCAATAATCTCGAACACGATTTTTTTTGCCATCACCATACTTCCATTCCTTAAGGAATATGGAAGTAATTACCCTTGCTAAAAAAAAAACCGTTGCAGGTAAACTACCCCTTTCCCTCAACCGATCTTCACCAAAAACAATAGGTCGCGAGTACTCTGCAAATCAGGACTGCATGCAAAAAATTATTTGATTCTGTTTGAATTTGCGGCAGTTATCGTTTGCCATAGAAAATATCGGTATGGAGAACCATACATGACTTCCATATTCTAAGATTTATATTTAAATTCATTTTCAGCCAAACAGCCAGGCTGTGTCTTACCTGCCTTTTTATTGCTGTATTAAATGAAAAATATTATATTACATTAAAATGAAAAAATTATAATTTTATTGCCTGGCAACAAAATTATTTTATTTTTAACAATTATCATTGTTTCAAAAAGTTTAAATAAATTTTCAAGTACTTTACTCTTGTTAAAACGTAAAAGGTTGCAGGTAAACTACCCCTTCCCCTTAACCGATCTTCACCAAAATCGAAAGTCATTGAGACCTCTACAATTCAGGGACGTATGCAAAACATTATTTGATTCTGTTTGCATTTGCGGCTGTTATCGTTTGCCATAAAAAATACGCTTGATAAAAAAACGTTGCAGGTAAACTACCCCTTCCCCTTAACCGATCTTCACCAAAAACAATAGGTCTTGAGTACTCTACAAATCAGGGCTGTATGCAAAACATTATTTGATTCTGTTTGATTTTGCGGCTGTTATCGTTTGCCATAGAAAATACCCTTGTTAAAAAAACGTTGCAGGTAAACTACCCCTTTCCCTTAACCGAACTTCACCAAAAACAATGGGTCTTGAGAACTATACAATTTAGGGCTGTATGCAAATAATCTTTTGATTCTGTTTGAATTTGCGGCTGTTATCGTTTGCCATAGGAAATACCCTTGTTAAAACATAAAACGTTACAGGTAAACTACCCCTTTCCCTTAACCGATCTTTACCAAAATCAGCAGATCTTGAGAACTCTATAATTTAGGGCTGTATGCGAAACATTATTTGATTCTGTTTGAATTTGCGGCTGTTATCGTTTGCCAAACAAACAAAATTACCCTTGCTAAAAAAAAACCGTTGCAGGTAAACTACCCCTTTCCCTCAACCGATCTTCACCAAAAACAATAGGTCGCGAGTACTCTGCAAATCAGGGCTGTATGCAAAACATTATTTGATTCTGTTTGAATTTGCGGCAGTTATCGTTTGCCATAGAAAAAAAATCTACAGACAGATAGACACACAGACACACAGACAGACAGACAGACACACAGACACTTTTCGGAAAACGACTTTTTTTCATGTTTTGAGTGTAGTAGAATCAGAATCTGCAATAATCTCGAACACGATTTTTTTTGCCATCACCATACTTCCATTCCTTAAGGAATATGGAAGTAAAAAACCGAAAAACGTATCCGCTGAAAACAGTCACGTTCGTACACACAGGGGAAGTATCAAGGTTTACACTTCGATAATAAATTGAACTTAAAAGAAGCAATCTTCATCAAACGAAAGTAAGACCTACGGTACAGAGAAATTAATTGTGGCTTCTTGGACAGAAGTCTCATCAGTCATTAGAACAGACAAAAACTAAACGTAAGCCTATAAGAGACTTCGAAGTTTCATTATACGTACAGATCGACATTCCAACTCTTAAAACATCGTCCAGAAAAAGAAGCGTCATACAGCACAAGAAATTGGAATTAACTCAAATCCATTACTACAACCACTTCTACAAGACGATGCAGTAAAAACATTAAACAAATAGTAATATGCCAGTAGTCTTACATATGTTTGACATTCCTTCGGTGAAAAGGCTCTAATCTCACTAGTGAAATAGTGAAACGATCTCAACCAGACCCTGGAGCAATCTATTAGCTCAAAAAGTAGGCCTACTCCAACTGATCATAAATTACTCAAAAAATATATAGGCCTATATATAACACCATCTCACGCTACCGTGAAGTTTCTCAATCTGTCTGTGTACATGTTGCTCTAAAAGAATTATTGAACAAGAAAATGCTGGATTATCACTCCTTCCTTACATGTTTTTTAGACATTGTGATCCCTGGCTACCGGCTTCATACAGAATCTACGAATGATTGTTATATGTAAAGGCCCATTTGTTTATTCAATTCCAGTGCTGTGTTAATATTATGAATTTTATTCACTTATTTGATTTTATACGCATTTTAATATTATTACAAATAAATGCACAAATGTAAATGTATTTTTATATTGATCGACACCTATGCGTCCTGACAAACCATTAACATAATACGAAAGCAATAATAAAAACAACAGCCAAACTAATTACTAGTAACTTACGAATAAAGTTAAGCAAAGGTAGTGGTGCTCATAAATATTGCTCATAACACTAGGCCTACTAGTGTACGGGATTTAATTTAAAAGACCCATTTGTGTAAATCCATTAAGCCTACTATTCGTCTGAAATCAACTGTGAGAAAATTCCTTACATAGTGTGTGTATGATATCATTTAACAACACCACGTGAACTACAGGGAATTTAATTCCCTGTAATGTACTCGCACACACAAAAACGAATGCCTGCGTCGCCTCGTTCTGAAATTTACCATTCAAGTTACTTTGAAATTAATTTAAATTGTGTTTTGACACTATACCACCATTTAATATATTTTTGTTCGTAAACGAATTCTCCGAAATATTCATCGTAACATCTCGGTAAAAATGAACCATATGACCTTAGTAGAAAATGGCCATTTGATCCCACTCGGATATCTTCAATTTGACGTCGATGATAATTGGTTCAGTAGCTTACGGACTCGAACTGGTAAACTGTTTGCGTCACATTTGCCATAACATAAGTTGAAAGTATTTTTTTGTCATCACAACGGAACGCAACACTTTTTCCTTAAAACTTGGTGATGAATGTTTCGCCAAATAAAGCGGAATAGAACCAGGTGTTGGATTATTACGTTTTACGTAAATTGTTTCTATCAAACATAATAATCACCTGAAAGTCATACAATTTTGTGATCTGTAAATAACAAAAACCACCATCAAGCACAGAGTTGTCGATATAACTAATACTGCGATCTACCCATTCGCACAGATTTCAACTATGTTCTCATTTGCCTTATACGTATGTAAAACGATTAAAAATAAAAAAAAATAAATAAACGCAACTCGGAAATTGAAATTTAAAATTTACTACTATAAAATTACATTTGAAAACTAAAGAGCTTAGTGATTCCTAGATGGTTTATATTTCCAGCTTACCTGAACGACAATTTTATGGAAGGCATAATTAATGAACGTCGTTTGTGAAGGCTCGCGATTCGCGCGAAGTTCTGCATCTCACTCATCGTAGCAGAATTGTTGCCATAATGATAATAATCCATAACACTAATAATTGTACCTATATTTGACATTAGTCAAATATAGGTACAATAATTGTTAGTCTAGTATGGATTATTTATCTAATCCATAGTAGACATATGGATCCACATAAACATAGTTGATACAACTAAGATACAATATGCACGTGGGAGCATGCTAATTTATTAATGTATTTCCACTGTGGCCCGGCGGAGGCTCCGTACGGCGTGCACTCAGCGTCGTGAGGCAGAACTGAGTAGCCGTCAGATAACACCGGCGCCTCCTGGCTGTGAATACAGCAACTAGCGGCTGGAGGCGTATTGTACTGGCCATACAATCGCAACACTAACACAAAAACCGCGCGGTAGGCCTATGCCTTGGTCCTTTAGGGACTGTTGATCAGATGTTTATTATTAATTATTATTATTTCCACTGTGGAGGAAAATTTCATCTTGCGAACCACGCTCTGTGCATGTGTGCTTATAGACTACCGAACTTGTATAACTGTACTTACCGCTATATGAGTAACATTACTCTTTTACACGGTAAACATTTCGGTTTAACTAAAACTGAACACCACGTTTTGAAAAGACATTAAATCTTTCATACAAAGGCTCTCATTTACTTCTGTATTGCAAACGTGTCGTTACCCATTTTTCTTGCGACTTCCATATAGCCTACATACCAAACTTTGTACCTGTACAATATAGGACCTAAAACTTTCAAACTGAAAATCAGACGTTTTCCACACAACTCTGTGTACAACATATTTGTTGTTGTTCCTATGGCCGTACGGAAAGTTACTCCATCTTGCTCCTGGCGTCCCAAAAACGTCCAGCTAGATTGACGTTTTGCTAATACGCAGGGTTGAGTCCAGTGCAGTGCGGGAGGTGGTTAGCATCCATGGTAGAATTTGGTGCATGCCAAACGGTGCAATCGCTTGACTGGCATATCTTAAATCGTGCAATGTGTGCTGCACGACGCTCTTCGCCAGTTGTAAATCGGAAAGTTGCCACAGCTTCCTTCCTGAATTTTCATTGTAGGTATACATTTTTCCCTTTTCTGTTGCTTCTTTTCTGCAGATATCATAACTTGGGGGAGCTTATTCCAAGTTTTTTTGACAGAGCTTACTTCCAGAAGTCCCCCAGATGGATGTCTTGGCCAGCTTATCAGTGATTTCATTTATCTAGACCCCTACATGGGCTCGGGATCCATTAGAGCACGATAGCTTTGTTGACATTTTAGACGTTTTTAGAATTTGTTTGTTGCTGTGTATTTTCGCTGACTGTAGTAGGCCTACGTAGAAAAAATATAATAGTCTACACTTTTTGAACGGTTGGTTAGGCTTTTATTTAATCTAGGGGGACCACTTTGTTTAATCCTGTTTCAGCATGTAGCCTACACGAGAAATATGTTTTCACCCGACTTGCAAAAATATAGGATGAAAATATTCCCATTCAATTTTTTTAATTTAGAAATATCACGCCGCTTCGTAGACAGAACAGATTATATTTAGTAAAACGAATTATTGTATGACTACCAAGTTGTTTTTAACGAAGATGTAGCCAAATAATATGATGGAATAACGAAATCAATATAACAATGGACAGAAATGAATTACAGTGGAAAACGTTTAACGCGAAATGTCGGGGACCAGCTGTTTTTTCGTGTTAACCGAACAAAAAATTGAAACAAAATGAGATACGTGAACAAATACTGTATACATTACTTACTGTATTGTGTAATAAAGTAAGAAATATTCAGAAGGTACTCGCATATAAATATAGATACAATTATTAGTCTAGTATGGATTATATATCTAATCCATAGTAGACGTACGGATCCACATAGACATAGTAGATACATCTAAGACACAATATGCACGTGGGAGCACGCTAATTTATTAATGTATTTCCACTGTGGAGGAAAATTTCATCTTGCGACCCATGCTATAAAAGGTACCGTTTTAATTTTCTTCAATAATTTCTGAGAAACATATGGTTAATTTTTCTTAAAATTTGTATACACGTAGCTGTTCTTGACTTAGTCTTACGATTTTGTTTTTCTTGTGCAGTAATGTATGTCTTGTAAAGTTCCTATAGTGACAATGTTCAATATTTTAAAACAGTCCGTTATTTTATTTTGCACACAATTATGCACCAATTTATTTTCAAACAGTTTTTCTAATTTATCAGTATTATCAAAACACTTCCAAGTTCGTTTCCAAATATCGACGAACACGGCTCAGCAAGGACTCGTCAATTTTCACCGTCATTTTCCGTGTGGAGTTCGTCGGCATCCTCATCACTTTCAGCTTTTAACTTGCACTGTTTTGGGGCGTGCATGTATGGATATAATTATTATGCAGCTATTGAAAGCCAGCAACAAAATTATTATAACGAAATTTATAAGACACCGATTTTTGTAGGTGAAACTTTCGTTGAACCGTACAAACTGTAATTGTAAAATAGAAGAAACTTGAGGCATATTTCGTGTTAACCGTTTTGTACGCTCGGTAAGAGTGACGACAAAAGGCGAATGTACTGTACTGTAGAAATACTATGTACACATGCACGTGGCGCGGGTGAATGTATCATATAAAAACCCACCGTTTTTCAGGTATTTTAAAAATGTTAAAAGCCGATTTATAATGTGTCTTCCAAACAAAATTAAAAACAATAAAAAACCAAATCATAATCTTCTAAAAAATTACACATGAACCTGTTGTTTCAAAAAGCAACTAGCCTATATCAATAAGCAAAAACTAATATGTATGAACACAAACAAATTCTGAGTGTGTATATAAAACATTTAACATTTGTTACAACAGTCTTCATGTGAAAAATGCTGGTTTTTATTTTATGAAAATTTATTTTAAAATGACCACCGGAATTTACCAGTTGGCGCTCAATTTATTCGGAACCGCGCGTACACCTACACAACGTGCGCACGCGCTTGGTAATGATTTTATTTTTATTTTCCCGTGGTAAGTAAAATCCATGTAATAAGAGAATCTTTTCAATTTGCCCCACAATACAACGACTGTACATTTCCTCACATACATTTATGCATTATCGTAGCGTAACATTTTAAATTCAGATTTCCCCCACCTCTCTACGTCATATATTAATGTAAAGTGTGTTATTATTCTGTAGCCCAGCCACGTCGAGAGCCTGAATGCATAAGTAAGTATAGCTTTTTTTTATACAATAGACTTCTCAGTGAAGACGAGATGATGGATCAGTCAAGACAGCCCTAACCGCGGCACATGATTGATGCGCAAACATCTTTTGACAAACACATTTAATAAACCCGAAAAATCTACATCACAAAAACGGCAGTAAAGTCCACGTAAGGCCGACGTGTAAGCAGTCGCCCATTGCCAGTCCTGAACAATAGTCCAGTCAACAATAGTTTCCACAAAAACGTAACACTCATTACATACACCTAACAGTTATTCAATTTTTAATAAATATTTCTTTGAGCATTGGCAACTGAAATATAGTCTGAATAGCATAGCCTTTAATGTTACGATAATACATAGGTTACACGGGTAACATGCTATAAAAAAACTGTAAATTATATCAAGAATAAGCACACGAGATGTTTAAAAATTAATTTTGAAGGCCGAATACGCGTGTTTAGGAAACAACATCCGTATCAACGAACCACAACTTTTGCCAGAATTTTGGTAAAAACGACCCTAAATACAGGTCTGTAGCACTGTAGTTAGAACAAAAAAATTTTCGGAAACCCCGCTCAGAGAAAAAAGGGTCCATATTTGATAGACCTATGTGCTCGCTTCACTCGTCTTGCATTGGCATCGAACAACGGCCTTTGGCCGCCTATCGATTTGCGGTAAACTAAAAACATCACTCATGTGTCGCAGACATCGAAGGAAAAGATTGCAACGCTTGGCCCTTTAAGGGGACCATGTACCCGAAATTTTTTAAAAATTTCACTTTTTCTGTTTTTAAATTTTCAGAAACTACAGTTAATTCTGAAAAAAATGATATAAAATTTGTTTACCTATGAGAAATAAAAGTTACAAAAATAAATAATTAAAAAGTACACAATTTTGTGTTGAGCGCTTGCATTTTCAGGCTTGGAAACTTTTAATATATTTGTTTTTTTTTTCACATACAAAAGGGAATTTTTGGTGTTATAGGTTAGGTTGGCTACTCTGTCATTATTACAGGTGAGGAATACAAACATGAGCATTCACTGCCTTTACCTGAGCTTCATAAAATAAAACATATTCAGGGACCTAAGCAATGAAACTTTACTGAGCAAGTGCCTTTTTGGTAAAACACAAAACCCGAATGAATCGTTCAATGCCCTAATTTGAAAAGGTTACCAAAGACAATTTATGTTGGGATAAATACAATTAAAGTGGGAGTGTATGATGCAGTGCTTGCTTTCAACAGCGGAGCTTACAGCAAATGTACTGTGATGGGGAAACTGGGACTGAAAGTAAGTGAGTCTTGTCGGGCACGGTTGAGACGAATCGATGAGAGGAGAGTAAAAGAAGCTGATAAGAAAATGACAGAGCAAAGTAAGGTAGAAGGTAAAATAAAAAGGCAAGAAAACAAGAAGAAATCAGAAGAAAATGAGGAAGACCCACAGTACGGCGCAGGACTATTTTAAATGTAGCTTTGTTGTGTAACTATGGTAACATGACAATAAAGTAAGTTTTCTCAAAAAATGACTTTTTACCATATTTATGTACCTTTTTCTCAGCTTCAGATAGAAACACGATTCTTTTTTTAAGTTGTAGGGCTAATTACAGTGTATCTACTGAACCTCAAAAACAGAAGAAGAAAGTAACCGAAAAATTATAAAAAATTATTAACTCTTTAACAAAATTAAAATATTTAGACAATTTTTCAAAAAATTAATTAAATAAATGTGAGATAATAAAACGTAATTTTTTTGGTTCAGATGGTTAAAATACCTTCCCAGAATATGCTGACCAAACCTCAAGTTTGTACCTTGAACAGGTTTTGAGAAAAAGGTACATAAAGTTGATTAATTTAACATGGGGAAGATAGGCGGGTACATGGTCCCCTTAACGAGGAGGCGTTTCTTTTCGCAGCTAAGACGATATCACATATGGACCTACCTAAACTGTACACGTACGTGTATGCCAACAAGGATATAACAACCCAAATTTACAATCGAAATTAAACAAGAACTAAGCGTTTCCGAAAAAATTTCCATATTAACTCGTGTGTAAGAGCATTTCAAGAACTGAAAAAATTAGGTTGCAAGTCAAAATCCATGGTTCGTTGATAACGGAACAAATAACCATTCATTTTTATAACAGGACAAAATATTAACAATTTACATATTACGCCTTCTACTAGACAATTACACAGAATGCAATAAGGATATTGAAACTATAACGAAACCACAATCAACGAGAAACCCGGAAAATAGTTCTCTGCACGGACTTGTAAACAAAATTAGTGGGAACCTTTTGGTAAGTTAAAATCTGAGAGTTTCGTTCTCCTGAACTATTTAGTACCGGAAATCGATTTAGGCCGACAGACTCCGGTTACCAAAGAGGCATCAAAATATGATCGTGAAAGTCTACAGGTGGCATTATTTTACAGGCTTACAGATTACATACATTTAGAATTACTACTAGGCCGTACCTTTACAAAATGTGTAAAGGTCAAATTTACAGACCTACCTAAACAACACATCAGTTTTATTTTGAAAATACAGCACTATGACACGATGTAAAAGAAACTATAGTGAAAAGATCGGAGCAGATCCTACCATAACAATCAGCGCACACCTCCATGAGCAGCGAATTTAGCGGTTGAGCCAAAATTAATAGGGTTTATACACCGAAAACGAAAATACATGCTTAAATTAGTTTTCAGGCATACAGCCAGTGGCGGCGATAAGGCCCCCGCAGACCCCGCGGCGCGGGGGGGCCCCGACCCTCTGGGGGGCCCCGCCACTCTGGCCCCTAGAAAAAAATATGAAACGAGCTATAATAGGAAAAAAAGTTTTAATGGGGTCCGACTACCGGCAAATTTGTATTTAAAATACGAAATATACGTTTTATTTAAGTGTATAGACATGCAAAAAACTACGTTTTCCGAAATGACATTACTGTTTGTAGTTTGTAAGCGAAGCTTATCTTATCTCTTGTGGTGCCCGTACGTCCGTGCGATGAGTCACTCGTCACTGAGGAGACGTAAACAAACACAACACAATGTAGTTCAGTACTCAGTAGTGCGTCGCATCTCCTGCGCGAAAGTACTGTATTGCATTCATTTCGTAATTTAGTGCCGTTTAAGTTTAATGACTTAACATTTGATTTTAGTTTTTGTATTTTGTGTAGAGTTAGAGTGTTAGAGACAGAGTTTATAAAATGGAAAGTAAGCGTGAATATTTAAGTGGTGCTACGAAAAGGAAACTGCAAAAACAACGAGAAGATCTAAAAGTAAACTTTCAAAACTCGACCAGTTTTTAAAAAAATCATCAAAATGTGAAGTTGAACAACCCAAACCCGGGTCAAGTGCAAGTAATGAAAAAGAAACAAAAATCGGACTTGAAGTTGATTGTGACAGTGACAATAAACCTGATTTAAACATTAGTCCGTCGGATACAAGTGATACAACTACGGAAACAAATAAGCAACTGCAACATGAACAAGAAGAACAACTGCTAGGCACTGAATGTGTTCGCCAGTCCGAAGACATACCTGGACCAGAAAATCAGTTTGAACCAACTGAAGTTATAAGTAATCACGCAAATAAAACTAGTTTAGCAGGCCCTTTCGATCCAAACTGCCAAAGTTTTGAGACAGGTATTGCATTCTATAAAAATCAAGCTACAATGACAGACGAGGTGAAAAAGTTAATAACGTTAAGTGAACTTTGTCAAACAAAGGGTCCTTTCCCGAAGGATTCCCTTTTCTAAGCGGTCTTTCAGTACAGCATATTATTCTTTCAAAACTGCAGCAGGCCAAATTGTTCACAGGTTTTGGCTTTGTTACTCTCGTAATCTAGATGGAGTCTATTGTTTACCATGTTGGCTTTTCAGCCAAAGTGCTGATGCCCAAAGCTGGCGTGAAGGCGGCGAGGCGCCCACAGACGTGGCGTGGCGGAGGCGAGACGTCGCTGGGATAAATAACATTGGTTAGTAAATAGACTAACGCCAAAAGAAGTGGCGTGGCGGAGACGTGGCGGCTGCGCCTCTTCACATCCGCCACGTCTCCGCCACTCGATTACATCGTGTTCTATTTTCGCCACGTCCACGTCCGTTTCTGTACTGTTTTCAGAGTGATTCGCAAAACAGACTGAGAATTAATACTCACATATTAATATATGATTATAAATAATTATAATCATAAATAACAATAAAGTGTAATGATGTGCGACGACCAGGATTTCAATATTAATTTTATGCAACTCGTTGAGCAGCATCCGTGCTTATATGACCACACCTCGCCGGATTACCACCGTACCAGAGCCCAAGATCAAGCTTGGATTGCAATAGCAAATGAAATCAAGGAGAATGGTAGATTCATTGCAGTGCCTGATTGCAAGATAAAGTGGAAAAACCTGCGAGGAAGATACGTAAAACACCTACGAGAATATACGTCGTCAGGTACTGTAAATAAGAAGCGATACAAGTTGGCCGAATTTATGGGTTTTCTTGAGCCATTTATAAAATCCCGCCAAACGAAAAGTAACGCAAGTCAGGCAAACGACGAAAGAGTGAGTGAAGAGATCTTACACGAAACGGAATCTTTTAAAGATGAGGATCCTCCCCAGATTCAAATGGAACGTCAATCTGTAGCACCATTTCATCAGGTAGAAAAAGAAGAGGAAGAAGAAGAACGCCGTTCAAAACAAATAAATCGTGCCTTTTCGCAACTCCCAAAAAACAAATATCGAAAAGTTTCTGATCAATTACTGCCGCTACAAAACGTCAACAGATCAGCAGTGGAAAATTTTTCCGCAAAAACAGACAGTGCGAAAATATGATGATGCAGACTATTCATTTTTAATGAGCGTATTACCGAATATGAGAAAAATGACGGAGGAGCAAAAGCGACGTTTCAAAATCGGAATTTTAACTATGGCAGGAAACATATTAGGTGAAAACCACCAGCAAATGTTTCATGTGAAGACTTCCCGCCTGGTTCGTCAACTATGGCGGGAAATATATTAGGTGAAAAATCACCAGCAAATGTTTCATATGAAGACTTCCCGCCAGGTTCGTCAACTTCGCATGCTTCCGGTTACAAACAATATCAACCGGGTAATACAGTCACTCATCGCACACTCCATATTACTACTGAGCAAGGAAATGTAACACTTACTGATGCATTGCGTACCTTAAATGATGGTTGGATATTACAAGAATGTGTTGCATACAAACTTAAAGCATTTAAAAATATTCTTCATGTGAACATGTTCTGCAATTTATTTTGAACAATCTGTAGGCTATATCGTAAAAAAAATTTCGTATTTTCTTCTATCAAAATTATAATAATTGTGTGTACCTATGTATTCTTGTTCCATCCCACATCTTGAAATGACTAATTTATAACGAAATAATTAATAAGATTTAACTTACACAGTGATAAATTTACAAACACTGTACTTTCAGGGGATGCGTTTCCAAGGATGGTTTCGTATCATCAACACTTGCTACCGTTTGGAACCACACACCACATGCAGCTTTTGGTACCACAAACGGTATAAAAAGTGCTGATGATACGAGGCCATCCTCGTGAATTGCGTCCACTTTAAGTACAGTGTTCTTATAGTTATCTTTCTGTAACGTTAAATTTTATTAATTATCTTGTTATGAGTATTATGCAATTTCATTCCTGAAACGGACGCATTGAATTGTGGTTTACTACCGTTCAAATAAATAGTTATTAGTACTTCCGTGAATCATTGGCACTAAAATATAAAACGCACAGTACTAAAACATAGTTCAGTATTTGAAACGATATAAAAAAATGTGTGTGCTGTTAAATACTTTATGTCGATAATCTTGATGGTAAATTTTGTGGTAGTTTTTGAGTAAGCATTAGAAATAACTGAAAATGTGTCCACTTCAGGTACAACATTAATGTTATTTGTTATCGATTTCTGACAACTTAATGCAATTAAAATAATTAAAATACGTTCTTCAGGCGTTATAGAAAGTCTCCAGTTCGTATCCATTTTACTAATTTCTGGACGTACCTTTCTACTAAAACACTCAATGTTTCCCTCTTCATTCTATAAAATGATTTGAACTTCTCATCGTACAAGTTCAAGTCCTTAAACACATTAAACGCACCGCAATCTTTCTTCTTCCGCCAATATGGATGTATCCAAAATCGCCTTCTTTTATGAACTGCTTTGTTTAAAATATTTACATTTGCCAAATGGACAAGCGCTAAAACATCTTCGTCATCGGAGGACGACATTTACGACTGATGTGACAGCAACCGCCTACCCTGTTGGCGTTACACGTTACCCTGCTTACACGTCACCGCCACGTCGCTTTAAAATTGTCGCCACCCGTCCGTCGGTCGCCACTGCCACGTCGCCGCCACTTTGTATTTTGCCACCTCTGATTGGAAAGGTCTCAGTAAAAAAATTAAAGTTCATGAAAGTAGCAATGCTCATTTACAATCTTGTCTCACGTATGCCACTTGGAAAAAGAGTAAAACGGTAGCTGATCAAATTTCCGATGAGCGGAAAAAATGGAAAGATATTTTTATACAGATTGTGGATGTCATTCGAACCATGACACTCTGTTCATTGCCGTTTCTTGGCCATAGAGAATCATTACATGAAATAAATCCTGAAAGTGGAAATTTTTTGAACATACTATCTTTAATTTCTCGCTACGATTCTCTCCTTAGTGCACACTTAGAAAATGAAAAAACCAGATCAAAATACCTCCACTATGACATTCAAAATGAAATCATTAACTTGCTAGGAAAATCAGTATCGACTGCCTTACTAAAACAGATTCACTCGTCTCCTTTTTTTTCTATAATTGTTGATAGCACACAAGACATTTCTAAGATTGACCAAATGAGTGTTGTAATCAGATACATTAACATAGTAGAAGAATCTCCTGGCAATTATAAAACTGTGATTAGTGAGTCCGTTTTGGGATTTCAAGAAATAAAGGATCCCAACAGTGAGGGGCTTCAAAGTAAGATTTTAGACTTTTTGAAAACAAATGAAATTGACATTAGTAAGTGTAGAGGTCAAGGTTATGACGGTGCAACAACAATGAGCGGGAAGTACTCTGGGTTACAGAAAAGAATTATGGATATAGTCCCAAACGCGGATTACGTACACTGTGCTGCACATAACCTGAACTTGGTGATCAATGATTCAGTATCAAATATTTCTGAAATAAGACAATTTTATGACATAGTACAGAAAACTTATGTGTTTTTCAGTGAAAGCTTACATAGATGGCAAGAACTTAACACAGCCGTTTAAGAAGACAGCTCTGCCAAAAATCTAACTTTAAAAAAGCTATGTCCAACAAGGTGGTCTTCTAGACACGACTGTCTGTTAGCTTTAAGAAATGATTTCAAAATTGTGATTAAGTGTTTTACAGAACTTATTCTATACAGCTCAAAAAAACCCGAGGCAGAAGAAGCATTAGCAATTAGAAACCACCTGGAAAACTTTGAATTTATTCTTGTGCTCTGCCTTGAAACTAAGATTTTAGAGAACGTAAATATAACTTCGAAAGCACTACAGAGGCCAACTGTTGAACTAGGCAGAGCGTGGCAGTTCCTAAGCCGCGCTTGTGATGAGTTAAAAGTTTTAAGAAAGGACTTTGCCGGCTTTCTTGCTGGTGCTAAACAGTTGGCCCAGTCATGGGACATAACTTGTAACATGAAAAATAAGCGTAAGCGAGATGTAAAACGCTTCTTTGTCGAATTATCAGTTGACCATAGAATTGACGACCCAGTGAAATCATTTGAAGTAAAAGTTTTCAATGCAACACTAGATATTGTAATAGCTCAGCTACAAATGAGATTCGAAGGATTGCGTTGCATTGATGATAGGTTTTCATTCCTGACGCCTCAGAATTTAGTAAACTTCTCACAAGAGACAATAGTGGAGAAAAGTAAGGCTCTGGTAAATGTGTATCCTGGTGACCTTTCCACATCACTGCCTGACCAAGTAATATCCTTCAAAGCTCTGATGGCCAAAGAAATTGTACACAAGAAAAGCATTCGAGAAATGATGAATTTACTGGTTGAAGAAAACAGCTGCCTTATGAGCTGCCTCCCAGACTTAACTACAGCTTTGCAGCTTTATTTAACCATACCTGTCACAACAGCTACAGCGGAAAGAAGCTTTTCAAAACTTAAATTAATTAAGTCATACTTAAGAAGTGCCATGGCCCAAACTCGGTTGAGTGACTTGGCACTGTTAAGCATTGAGAATGAAGAGACACAGAAAACTAATATCAACGAAGTGGTTGAAAAGTTCTTAGCTATTAAAAAAAGAAGACTAGGCTTAGGAAAACAGTGAACTTTGGTTGATCCTCATCTGTAAATACTGTACATTACTTGAGTTCGAGTGTTATTGAATTGGATTAGACTTAAGGAGAACGTGTATAGAGTATATTCAAGAATTTCACAAATTCAGTTACAAACTAATTTAAATGTTTGAAAAAAGCTAGAATGTTACTTTGATATTCGTTTTTAAATAATAAATTATTAACACTCTGTGTGCGGTACTGTTTCATAGTCTGAATTTAGATCTTTTTAACGTAAAAATAAATAATTCTTTTTATTTTGGTTTTTTTATAGTTTGTATAGAACTTTGTCTATTTAGCAACAATGAATTTTAAGAGTTTGTATACGTGTAAAACATCCTTTGCAAATTGCAAACGCTTTGTGATAGACGAGAAAGTATTCACAAACCATTGTTGTGAAACACACGTAAATAGAAACTCATTTGAGTGTTTTCCCCTATTACGTATACAAAATTTAACCATTTTTATAGGGCCCCCTAATTAGTTTCGCGGGGGGGGCCCCGGTTTCGTTAGCGCCGCCACTGCATACAGCGAATAGGAAAATGTTGGCACTTCCTTAAAATATTAGGAAATGCAAAAAAACAATATGCCACTATTCCTCATATAGGCATGCATCTCTTCTTAAACATGAAATCAATCAGTTGTTTCCCAATTATTTAAATTTTCCAGTTTTTACTGAGACTTTAAAGAAATTTACAGAGAAGATTGATGACTGTATCAGAGAGCTACCAACGTGAATAAGGCTATTAAGTCTATTACGTGAGGCGTGACAAAGGACCTATCTGCCGATTTTGAGTCAGTGTCCATGTAATTTTTTGATTCCTTTTGCTATCGCTTTCTAAAAGGTTCTAGAAGAAAGTTAAGGAAACATTTTGGCCCGCTCTCACCCTTAGTGTTGAAACTACCCCTAAATGGTTTAAATCATGAAAAAACGCGAGGATGTCTTTGAAGCCCTTACACTAGATACCTATAGGTTTTTGGGGAGTGTCGATTACGATTTTGACGTCAAGGAATACATCCGACGCAAGGGTTAGACTTGAAACATGAAACAACGCGAGGATGTATTTTGAAGTCCTGAAATTGGGTACGTACAGGTTTGGGGAGGGGTGATTACTATTTTGACGTAATTTTGATGTAAAGGGATACATCCGACGAGAAGGTTGGACTTCAAAGGGTTGAAAACATGACACAATCCGAGGACGTACTTTGAAGTCCTGAAATTGGGTACCTACAGGTTTTGGGGGGTTCTGATTACGATTTTAGGTCAAGGAATACATCCTACGCGAGGGTTAGACTTGAAAGGGTTGAAAACATGGAACAACGCGATGATGGACTTTGAAGTCCTGAAATTGGGTACCTACAGGTTTTGGGAGGATGTTTAACCTACAATTATTTAAACATGACAACATTAATATTTAACAAAATATTACAACCCTTGCACAATAACAAACAACTCCGAGGCTCAGCAAATGCTTCAAAAAACACGTGTCAGCTGTGAGCATTAAGCATCAGGCCTCTTATGGTCTCCACTAGAGGGTCCTTGTTGTTAGCGGTCATAATTAAAAATTCAGTGGAAAAAAATTCATATTTCATCCATACTTATAAAATTTAATCAAAGAAAAGTTGAACCATAAACATTATATTATTTTATTAAATTAAATATTTGATTGATATAACGAACCAGCAGTACAGACTGTAGCAAATTGTAACGGATATTGTGTTGTTTACAATAGACGTTAAAAAATAATAATACTTAATTCTATTGGCAATTTGAAAAAAAAAATTTAGTTTAGTATAAATTAATAGGCTCTCAG
Organism: Magicicada septendecula; assembly: GCA_034769895.1. NCBI lineage: Eukaryota > Metazoa > Arthropoda > Insecta > Hemiptera > Cicadidae > Magicicada > Magicicada septendecula. The sequence goes on along the minus strand of CM068368.1, from coordinate 170,815,257 downwards.
GACCGCACCCTAACATATAACGTAAGATGAGGAAATCCAACTATTGGAGCGTTTCCATTTTTAGTCAAAACGCGGTCAATTTTTAAGAAAGAAGTTTAAAAAAAAATTCTTTTTGTAGGAAATTTACACCGGCAAAATACACCTTTAAACTACTGTAACTCGTCGAGTTTTAGTCATGTAGAAATGAAACAAAATTCAAAAGTTTTGCTTTTTATAAGTTTCATTTTTGATTCATAACAATTTTTCGATAAAACGCATCGTTACCGAGATATTTGATAAAAAATCCGAATTTTGGCGAAAATCCAAAAACTTGGATTTTAAAACGTTACGTGTTACTGTACAGCAATACATATACGGTTAAAAAAAATTGGGGACATTGCTAATATAACAGACAACCGAAAACTATAGTATCTTGGCTTAATACGCATATTTGACAAAATGACGGACGTCTTTTAAATTTCTTGGAAAAAATATTTTCCTAAATAACTTCGTAATGTTTTAAGCTACACAAATGATTAACCCTCAATTTTTAGGAAATTGCCAGAGCTTTCATTTGATACTAATATGGTTACGATTGAACCATTTTTCGTTGTTATATTAGTTTTAAGCACGTAATTTGATCAAAAACCGGTGAATCGCCATCTTCTTTTGGCTGTCTCAAGAACCATTTCACATGGAAAATGTTTGCCTGTTAATAAGCTTCAAGTTTGATCTATACAAATGTTTTGCAAGATGGCGTTGTTTTTGAGTTATTTGCAGATTAATTTTTTTTAAACTCGTTTGTTTTTTTTTCAAAACTTTGAACCCTTGTAACTGGCAAAAAATTCATTTTTTTGAAAAAGTGTATACCACCTTTTTGCTTAGAATTTAATTCTCTATCGGTTCCCGGGGTTAATTAAATTTTGTTTTTTAACCCCCGAAAAAGGGGTAAAAACAACCCCTAAATTTAAGAGCGGGCCAAAAAATTTCCATAACTTTATTTTATAACCTTTTATGAAGACTTTGCAAAAAAAAAAAAAAATCAGAAGGATCCATGGACACAACTCAAAATCGACAAAATTCCTCACGTTTAATAGACTATAGGTCGTCTTCTACAGGCAAATATTTTTTGTAAATTTCGATTATCGATTTCTTTGGCAGTTTACATTTGGTTAATTTTAATGGCTCTGAATTCAAGAAGCGATATAGTCTTGGTACAAAATGTTTTCTTTTGACTGTTTTTCAAACAATGCATTTAAGTACAAACATTTTTAACATAAAATTTGAAATAAAAGTAATTTCTAATACTGTTAATGTGGTCATATAGTATGGGCACGATGTGTAAAAATTATATTTATATTACTAATTTAGATTTCGATGTATTACTATACATTCAATGAAATTATGTTCATTTTCAAAGAACATTAGTTTTCTGTAAAAAGACAAGGTATAGCCTCAATTCTCCTTACAAAAGTGTACAGTTGACATTTTAAGTCTACTTATTATCTTCACTTTAAAACACTGCCGGTTTCTGTTCATGCTACAGCCCACACTCGGCAATCTTGTCTCATATTTGGTGCCGCTTAAAACAATAGTATGTAAGCATACATTTAAGAATTATGCAACTTGAATTTGAACATGTACCTCTTCAACATCAGGGATGTTTGTTCCAGAAATTAACGTTATGGTTTCAGTAATAACAAATGTTTCTCTTATGGTAACAATGAGTTGCATTTACAGGGCAATGTAATTAATTGCAGAGGTATTCAAGTAAAATGAGTATTTCAAAAGAGCGACATGTGTTTGTTTTAGAACAAACTGAAAAGAAATTCTTGTGCACAAAACAAAAATTATGATGGAATATTTCCTGACGCACGCATATTTGGAATAATTGTATCAAACAAAACTAGTATAAAACATTCACATAAACTAGACAAATTTTGGATCAATGTAAACCATATATTTCAAGAACCACTTTTACACAGATGAACACTGGCATTAAAGTAGATACACAAAGATTTAAATTTTTTAGAGCTGTCCGATTTAAAATTTCTCTGCAGCCATTTGAGGAAAATATTAATAATCCTCATTCAACAGAATGCCAAGGAAAGACAAACTAAAATTTAGGAAATTAAGAGACACTATGGAAGGTATCCAAAAATATAGTTATTAGAAAGTGAACACAGACTACAAGTAGGCGATAGATATTTTCAACAATTATTATAAAGTTCTGTTTAAAATTAAATACCTTGCTTATTATTCAATACTTCTACCATATTTTCTGGGCTGTGTAACATTTTGACCACCCATATTAAGAAGCCCATATGGGGAAAATGATTACTTTAGATTGTGGTGTTTAATTTTTGCAATACTCAAGGTTGCACAACTAAAATTACTTCTGCCGTTCACATGTTAAAATTTTTTTGAGTGGTTCCACTCAATTTTGAGAGATCCTTTGTACTCACAATTACACTGCTAAGTAAAAGCTGTTGCTGGTTTTGAAAAAAAATGCATCAGAATTTTGACCTTTTCCAAGGTCAATTGTAAAAAAAAAATCAGCACGACACAAAGTTTACAAAGAGAAAAAGTAATCACCAGTATAAATGATGCTTAGCATTTTCTTTTTGAGAACTACTCCTGTTGAAATCCTCCCAGCCTCAACCCACAAAGATAGTAACACTGATGACCTACAACCTAGTACAAGTATACAGTAGTTATTGTGTATAAATATCAATACAAAGTAGTATTACATTTCATTGCAGTTCTTTTTATTAGTTTATGCTAGATTTAATTTTAACTTTCTCGTTTTGGGGTGTACATTTTGTGTTTTCCCATCTGCTGTCTTATATTTTTTAAGTGAGAACTTCATATACGGGACTGTGGTGTACCCAGCTCACTCCCATACACCTTGCGCTGTTAGGGCAGAGTAAACTGATTCAATGTGTAGTGAAATAAATGTAACAAAAAAGCAGTGTTGCCTGTAATATGTGTGTGTTTAAGCAAAGCATACTATTTTAAAGAATGTAAACATATTCCAAGTTTCAAATACTATTACAAGAATAATGTGAATATTAAAAATAATTTTACTTATAATGAAGCTGAAAGATCAACCTGAACACTTTTGAAATTCTTTTCTTGTACATAGTTCATTATTAGCTAAATACATTTACACAACTTTCCAATCGCTTAATTCTTAAAAATAATTTTAAAATCAGTGACACCAATTTTTTATTATACTATTTATAACATCGTCAATGAGAATGTGTACATGTTTGAAATTTTGAAAGAGGATAATTTTATATCATTTTACGTTTTTTTAGTTAATCTGAGAGTTCATTTCTGGTTTTAATATTGTATTCAGCAGGAAGTTTTTTGTTTCAAAATTCATTTAGTTACTTAGTAATTTGTAAAAAATTGAATTATTATACTGCATATATTGTAACGTTTCTTTTTGTTCGGTTACAAAATAATAATAGTAATCTAAATTTGAAATAAAAAAAATTTTATTTAAAATAAAAAAAAATGTTGTTTTCTGAAAAATATTTGTTTTCATGTTTTTTGTGGTATATATTTAATAAATAATTTTCGTATCTGTATTTCGTAAAAAATTTTAATGATTTTATGATTGTTTACGTTGTTGTGTCACTTTCTCTGAATAACTCCTGTGTTAATATAGTTAACTCCGGTACTAGTCGATAGACGGTTCTTCTTCTTCTTCTTCTTCTTCAATATGCTCCTTATTCCTTTGTAAATACCACCTTTCGGATAGTCCGTGATCTTGAATTAACTTATTTTTAATTATATTTAAATTAAATCTCAACCAATTTGCAGAATTATATTATTTATTAACAATTTATGAGAAAGATCGATGGTTAATCGATATTTGACAACAGTATCGGCTCGTTACTCAGGGCCGGTCGATAAAAAATTTACATGAATAGTGTATATAATATTTTGTTCTTTTAACGGTTATTTTATGAATAGCCAGAGAAGGGTAGGGCCACGAAAGTATAACACTTACAATTAAAAGTCTTAAAACTAACAATTACAAGGTTATTAATCAATATTGAAAGTTTATATATTATAATATTCGAACCAGTGAAGACTCGATGTTCATTTATTCCAATTCGCATAGGATGCTGGGAAAACCAAAATGGCCGACTGAGAACTGCGTAGGTTAATGTCCGTCACCTCGACAAATATTTCTTGCAATAAAGATGCCTGTTCACCGTTTCCTCGTCTCAGCAATTGTGGATATTCGTTATGGAGTTAACTGAGTGTTCCTGGTGCAGTGTTTCTTGGTTCACTTTGTTTAAATGTGTGTGATTATGTCTACTTCACTTTGGTTAAATATGTTGTACTTAACCCTTTTTGTTTCGTCCGTAATAATTATTTGTGGTGGTGTTAGTTCAATAATTTAGGCGTATGTGGTTCTGTTGTATGTAGTTAAGTGTTTTATTGTTGGTGCTCACTGATTCTAATAGTTAAAGTCAAAAAAATAAAAGTTATAAATTTTCACTGAACTCGATTTATGTATCGCAGCCATTAACATAGGTTATACGGAGCAAAACCTCGTTCAAGTGTTCGCTTCAACGGATAATAATTAACTGTTCTCATTTCCTTCGTCTCCTGAAATTCTTAGCCAATTTAATATACATCATACATTGTTTCAAATTACCTTGGCTTCCGATACATTTTTATTTAATACATTATATCACTGAAAATATTTTCGTTATTAATTAATTGTATGAAATACTAAATACATATTCGGTTTCTTTAATCTAATTTGCTTATTTTGATACCAATTAATATAGTTTTACGTTTTTATTTAAAAAAGTTATATTTCTTTCATTTTGGAAAAGTAGGCTTAAATTTTTGTTTTCTGTCCTTGTCCAAATAATAGCCATTTTATCTGATATAATTATTATTATACTGAATCTCAGAATGATATAATTGTTTATCTTTCCTTAATTTCTCGCAATTTTGTCCATTAATTATTGTTTTTAAATATAATTCATTTATCTATGACTCCTCCTCTGAAATTTTAGTTAATACTTTTCATTTTTATTCATAATTTTACCTATCTTTTGACAATATCCTTTTAAAGTATAAATTACATTATATTACTATGTGATGGGTTTATCTTGCATAAATTTCATCAGGTTAGTTGGTTTATAGGACTAGATTTGTCAATTATAATGTAAGTTAGATTTACTGTTTGGCCTAGATTTTATCTGTTGTTAACTACAAAGTTTTTAATAATACAGTTAGTTTATACCCTTTTCTGACCTTCTATTCTAATATAATATTCATTAATAATTCCTTCTTTTACTACTATAACATTTAGTATTGACTTTAAACAATTATTTGACATTAAATATGGTATTTAAATTCATACCCTTTTTTGTAAGGATTACTTACAGTAACTCCTGAAAAACATTTTATTATATTAAGAATGATATCCACATTCAGATATTGCATTCCTAATTTAAACTATTAAACACAACACTTTATAAATACAAGAATTAATGTCTATTTCCAAACCTTATGCATAGAGTTCATATATGGTAATTGGAAACTAACATTACTGTTCCATTAAATTTTTAACACTTACTTAAAACTATTTGGGTACAGTCTTATCTGTTTCCTTAACTTTAGGGATGTATCCCTCGTCACTTTATTTATTAACTCCAAGCTCTCTATTTATATTATTCACTCCATTGAATGTTCTCATATAAACAGTGGCATTTTATTAGAAAGAGTACTCATTGCTCTTTCACCATACTATATGATTAAATATCACTCATGATACTATATTAAACACTTAGTTATTTAAAGGTACAGTATTTAATGTACTTTCTCAAAGTTTATTTATGATAATCTAATAACTTGCACTTGTCCCCTGTTATTTCTTGATACTATCACTAGTCCTTTCATAGTTTTATAATATCAAATTGTTTAATCATGGGGGAACTGTTAAGATTTGTCTTTATTAATTATACAATAACTTTCTTGGGTGCACTTCTACTTAGCACTTTAAACACTTTTGTTTTTATTTGTTTTACATGAGTTTATGGTTTTTTGGGGCGTTATACTTTCTATAGTGACATTTACTTTCTTTTGGGGTTTTTGTTTTCTCCCTACTGGGTTTCTTTTGGGTATTGGTCGTATTCTACTTCCTCTATTGCATGTTATCTTCAAACTTGTCCCTGTTCATTAGGTATATTGGTTTGTTCTGGATATCTTCCTTCTTCATTCTTGTTTCTTCAGTACCATTTTGTTATTATGATTTTTCTTTGTTCTGGGTCTCTTCCTTTTTCGTTCTTGGTTTCTTCATTATTATTTATTCTTGTTTACTCTGGTTCGTTCATTTGGTCTGGGTAGCTTCCTTACCTACTCCTATCCTACCTGGGTATTATTCTTATTTTAATTTTAGTCTTTTGGAGTTTTATTTTGTTGTACATTTATTTTTGTTGCAGAGTTTTTCTTTGTATTTACTTTTTCTTGTTATGGTGGTAATTTATTGTGATTTTTATTTGGTTCTAATTTGGATTTTTCTGGATATTCCATATACTTGATTTTTACTAACGATCATATGGTAATCTATTTAAGTGGATTATCTGTCATGCTACAGATTGCTCTCCAGAAGTGATTATTATAAATTATATTTCTTTACTTCCTTCCCATTTCTAAATTTTGGCTTCTTTATTTTTGTGCTTATCTATATTTCATTATTAACTGGATTTTCCTTGATAGTAATAGTCATCTGAGGTTCATTATTTTTCATTTTTTCTTAACTTGGTTCTTTATCCTTGGGATATTTATTCCCTAACACGTGAGCTTGGACAGTTCAGAGGGGCACTGTAGGCTACTCACTCTGCTGGCCATACTACGTCATTTATTGAGGTCAGAGGCAAATCATCTCTGCTCAAAACATAATAATACTGCTGGACTTATCTACAGACAGTTATTAATAAAAATTATATAAGAATAGTCCATCTTATGACTATAAAAAAAAAATAAATATCTTTGGATACTTCACTTCTTGCTCAGATCTGTTAATATTTCTATTTCAGTTAATTTCTATCTCAGTTACTTTTCTCAATGGTTAGCTCTGCTGGCATATTATTTCTTATTATGGTTGGAAGCTGTCTTAATATAATTATCACTTGTTATTCAGTGTAAAGTTTTTTTATTTTAATTCTGTTATTCCTTGACTGTTATTACAATCTTCTTCTGGTCATTGGTAGCATATATTTTGTATTATATTTTTGTTTTTCTTAATTCTTATGAATCGTTCCACTAGTTTTAGGTTCTTGCAATTACTCTTTTAATTGTCCGTCTTATAATTGACATTTATTTTATGATCATATTCTTATTATGGATTTATTTATATATATATATTTCTTCCCTTTTCAAAATTTTATTCCGCTCTTGCTTTTTATCCAAATGCACTATTTAATTATCATTTTTATGTGGTCATTGTCTCTGCTTATATTGCGTAAGTCTTATTATTTTTACTTCACAATAAGTTTATTCATTTTAATTGTATCAGTGGTTCTTACTGCCATTTCTTTATTCTCAAAATTTTTTCATAATTGGTTCCATATATAATTGTTTGTAATGTGAACTTATGCTTCCTTTTGAATGTTGTGGCTATTCTTCAAAATTCATTTTTCTTTTCTTTTATATTCCATGATTTGAGTTTCATAAATATTTGGTAGTAAGATGTACTTACTTGGTTTTTTGAATTTGTTTTATTTTTCAAAATTCTTTTTCTTTTTATTTATTTCAAAAGTCGTTTCATAATTATTTGGTAGCAAGATGTGCTTACTTAGTTTTTTGAATTTAGTTAATTTTTTCTAAATTCTTTTCTTTTTATTTCTTAAATGAGTTTCATAAATAGCTGGTAGTAAGATGTACTGTTTTTGAATTTAGTTAATTTTTTTACTAAATTCTCTTCCTTTTGTTCTCCACAAATAGTTTCATAAATATTTGGTAGCAAGATGTGCTTACTTAGTTTTTTGTTGAATTTGTTTATTTTTCAAAATTCTTTCATATACATCCTAATATTTTTTCATGGAAGCCTGGTTATATACACCTCTGATCCTTACTGAATCCATTTCCTTTACTTCATAAGTATTATTGTTTTTTATATTGGAGATTACATATGGTCCTGTGTATAACAGCAATAACTTCTTCGTTATTCCTTCCAGTGTGCTGGGTAGTTCGATTTTTCTCCCTTTTCATAAGTTATTATTTTACCACTAGCCTTTCGATACTTATTGTGCCGTTTTTCCTGGTCTTCGGCCACCTTACTGTAAACTTTACCTTGTCAAATTTGTAAATATTATTTATAGGGAACTCTAGGATTTCTTCGATCTCTCGTGGGGGTGGTTTTTCGTACATGGCGGAGTATGGGGCAATTCCTATAGCTGGATGGTATGCCAAGTTGAGGAATTCCTCAGTGGCTTCTAGATAAGTCTTGCCACCTTTTCTGTTGATGGTGACAATACGTTCTTAGGATCCTCCCCACTTCTCGTAACACCCTCTCTGCCGGATTACTGCTCGGGTGGTAGACCGAGGTTTTGTATGTACGAATGCCCATTGATAATAGGGTATCCCGCCATTTTCTACCCTTAAACTGGGTTCCATGATCAGTGATGATCGAAGATGGTTTCCCCATGTTTGGGATATACTGCTCCGTTAATATCCCCAGAATTTTCTGGGTAGTTACCCGATTAGTAGGGTATAGCTTAAACTTTGTGAAGTGGTCCATTATGATTATTAAGGTATCGACCGCCACTACGGGGAAATGGTCTGCAGATGTCTAGGAATACCTTCTCCAATTTAGCCTGGGAGGTTATAGGAATCATAACACCTTCCTTCTTCTCGTTGTTTGTTTTTACGAGCTGGCAGGTTTTACAGCTTTTAATATACATTCGGACCTTCCCATTTGTTTTTTATCTGGCAGCTCTCCTCCAGAGCTTTTATCACCTTTAAGGCGCCCATATCGTATGTGGTAGTTTACTATTATTTCTTTTTCGATCTGGGTTGGAACAACCACCTTCCAGGTCTCCTCCTTCAGTGAGGTTTTAACGAACGAGATTTGTTTGTTTAGTTGGTAATACTGAGCAATGGTTTCGTCTCTTTCTTCTAATCGAGTTTTAAGGTTTCTCAATTTTGGGTCTGCTTGTTGGTGGGTGCTCATATTTGTTAATAATGTTGTTAAGTCAGTTCTGATGCTAAGAAGATGGTATATTTTTAGTACGCTTCCTTCTCCCCTTCGAAAGTTTGCTCTTCCACATTGACACGGGATAACACAGCGGCTACAACATTCTTTTTAGCTGGGATGAATTCCCATTTTAGATGGTATTCTTGAAGGGCAAGTATCCACCGTCCTCTTCCAACAGTTCGTTTCGTATGTTTTTTAAATAATTACAACTAATAATTGTAATATTGTTATTATTAGTTGCTCTTGGAACTCTCTTTGATACCCAGGAGATAGGAGCAGCAAAAGATCCTGATTATTTATTACTGCCTCCTCCCGTTTAAATTCTCATTTTCTTGGTTATTATTGTTTGGACCAACTGAAGCGTCAGTCGGGAAACCTTGAGTGGGTTCCAGCCGTTCTGTTCGCTGTTCGAATAGTTGTTCTCTAGTTGGTTGCCGCTCTGAGTCATCTAGACTGGTACTTCGTCTAGGTGGATTATACCTTGAACTATCCCGTTCTCGGCTTCTGCGTCGGTCTTCATATTCATGGAAACTGTTCCGCTGTTGATGGTTGTATCTGCGTTGGCTGTTTCCTTCGGCGCGTATAAAATTTACCCGGGGTCGGGAGAACCTGTTGTTGTTATTGGTATTGTTATTGGTATTGTTATTTGGGTAACCCCTTATTGTTATTATAATACCGTTCAGTATTATTAGTATGGTTTGGGTTTCTCTGGCTATTTACGTTTGGATTTGGGTAATAATTGGTTCAATTACCGGGGTACCCGTTATTATTCCTGTTGATATTTTGGTTCATGGGACCGTTGTTATTATTACTACTGTTGGTATTATGATTATTATAATGGGGATTATATCGGTTCCCTTGGTACCCACTGCTGTTCTGATGATATTGTTGTTCGGGTACGGATTACTTCGGAATTCTGGCCGCTCATTCCTTCTTCTGCTTTGCCGATAGTATTCCTCATTCTCGTAGTTTTCTAATAGTTCCGTCATCACCTGGATGGTCTTTATTTGGCTACCCCTTCTTGCTCGTATGACTTCTTGATCATAATGGTATGAGAGTTTATTTACCAGGCATTCTTCTGGTATGGCCGGTTCCAGGTGCTTCACCAGACATACCTTCCCAAGGAAGTACGCGGTCATCGTATTACCAAATTGTGTCTTGTATCGGCCATGGCAGATGTTGTCCCGTATTAAATTTTGGGTGGTCTCCGACCAATACTTCGCCTTGAACAAATTCTTAAATTGCTGGTAATCCTCTATCTCACTCCGGTTTGCCATCCATCAGTTGTCCGTCATTTCACGGAATGATTCGTCCAACAGCTCTCGATTATTTAGCCACCTATGGCCTCATTTCATGGAATGATTCGTCCAACAGCTCTCGATTATTTAGCCACCTATGGCCTCTATGTTTGGCCATGTACTCCTCGATCCGGGCCAAGAACTCCATTGGCTTCCTTTTATATTGGCGGAAGTTCAGCCATTCCCTATTTTCGTTGATGGGGATATTTGTGAAGTTGGTTGGTCGGTTCCGATTTGCTTCCATTTCCTCCTGGCTCTTCCGCACTTGACCGGTGATGTTCGTCATCACGACCTCCATTCCGTCGCACCTTTCAGTAATTTGGTTACATACTTTACTTAGTTCTTCCTGGCTTTCCTTTCGGTTCTCTTCTGCCTTCTTGCGACTATATTCTTCGATATTCGTGACCTTGGTGTTTACCACTTCCTTGAATTCTTGTACTTCCCCTTCAGTTAGCCGACATCATTCATCAACTTCTCTGATCTGTTGGTTTATAATTATTGTTTCTTCTTCCAACTTTTTATTTATAGATTTCTTATTATCCTTGAGTTCTTTGTTCATTTCTTCTCTTAATAGTTCCATTCGTTCGTCTAACTTGTCTAGATTCTCCCTTAATAGTTGGTTATCCTCTCTTAATTCTTCCAACCTCTTCCCCATCTTCTCTTCCATTTTCTTGTTATTTTCCCTTAATTCTTTCTTCAATTGTTGGTTGTCACTTTCCATCTTCTTGCTGGTTTCTTCCATCTTCTCACTGTTTTCTTCCATCTTCTTACTGGTTTCCTCTATTCTCTTATTGGCGTTTTCAATTTTACTACCCAATTCTTACTTTGTGGATTGGTTGTCCTTCTTCAATTCTTCTTTTGTTGTATCCATCTTCTTACTGGTTTCTATGTCCTTCCTTTGTGGATTTGAATTCTTCCATCATTTGCCTGAACATCTCTTGTATTGCCACGTTCTCTGTTTGTGAGGGTTTCTCGGGTTGTTCCTCTGGGGGTAGCAACCTTTCTACGTCTTCCACCGGTGTTGCCTCCTTATCCTCCATATTAATTTCTTTTTCAGCCTCTGCCGCCCTTTTCTTGGATGTGGCACGACGTTGCATCTTTCCTGTTTCTCTGGCTGGATAACAGCTGCCAAGCTTAAATTAGAAATTGGGCGAGTTATATTAGTCCTTCAATCCCTAATTAAAGCCCCACGTTGGGCGCCAATTTTGTAACGTTTCTTTTTATTTGGGTTACAAAATAATAATAGTAATCTAAATTAGAAATAAAAAAAAAGTTTTCTGAAAAATATTTGTTTTAGTGTTTTTTGTGGTATATATTTAATAAATAATTTTCGTAAAAATTTTTAATGATTTTATGATTGTTTATGTTGTTGTGTCACTTTCTCTGAATAACTCCTGCGTTAATATAGTTAACTCCGGTACTAGTCGATAGACGGTTCTTCTTCTTCTTCTTCAATATGCTCCTTATTCCTTTGTAAATACCGCCTTTCGGATAGTCCGTGATCTTGAATTAACTTATTTTTAATTATATTTAAATTAAATCTCAACCAATTTGCAGAATTATATTAGTTATTAACAATTTATTAGAAAGATCGATGATTAATCGATTATTGACAACAGTATCGACTCGTTACTCAGGGCCGGTCGATAAAAAATTTACACGAATAATGTATATAATATTTTGTTCTTTTAACGGTTATTTATGAATAGCCAGAGAAGGGTAGGGCCATGAAAGTATAACACAATTAAAAGTCTTAAAACTAACAATTACAAGGTTATTAATCAATATTGAAAGTTTATATATTATAATATTCGAACCAGTGAAGACTCGATGTTCATTTGTTCCACTTCGCATAGGATGCTGAGAAAACCAAAATGGCCGACTGAGGACTGCGCAGATTAACGTCAGTCACCTCGACGAATATTTCTTGCAATAAAGATGTCTTTTCACCGTTTCCTAGTCTCGGTAATTGTGGATATTTGTTCTGGAATTAATTGAGTGTTCCTGGTGCAGTGTTTCTTAGTTCACTTTGTTTAAATGTGTGTAATTATGTCTACTTCACTTTGGTTAAATATTTCGTACTTAACCCTTTTTGTTTCGTCCGTAATAATTATTTGTGGTGGTGTTAGTTCAATAATTTAGGTGTATGTGGTTCTGTTTTATTGTTTGTGTTCACTGCTTCTCAAGTTAAAAGTCAAAAATAAAAAAGTTACAAATTTTCACTAAACTCGAATTATATCTCGCACGCCATTTATACTTGACATAGGTTACACGTAGCAAAACCTCGTTCAAGTGTACGCTTCAACGGATAATAATTAACTGTTCTCATTTCCTTCGTCTCCTGAAATTCTTAGCCAATTTAATATACATCATACATTGTTTCAAATTACCTTAGCTTCCGATACATTTTTATTTAATACATTATATCACTGAAAATATTTTTGTTAATTAATTAATTATATGAAATACTAAATACATATTCGGTTTCTTTAATCTAATTTGCTTATTTTGATACCAATTAATATAGTTTTACGTTTTTATTTAACAAAATTATATTCTTTCATTTTGGAAAAGTAGGCTTAAATTTTTGTTTCCTGTCCTTGTCCAAATAATAGCCATTTTATCTGATATAATTATTATTATACTGAATCTCAGAATGATATAATTGTTTATCTTTCCTTAATTTCTCGCAATTTTGCCCATTAATTATCGTTTTTAAATATAATTCATTTATCTAAGACTCCTCCTCTGAAATTTTAGTTAATACTTTTCATTTTTATTCATAATTTTACCTATCTTCTGACAATATCCTTTTAAAGTATAAATTACATTATATTACTATGTGATGGGTTTATCTTGCATAAATTTCATCAGGTTAGTTGGTTTATAGGACTAGATTTGTCAATTATAATGTAAGTTAGATTTACTATTTGGCCTAGATTTTATCTGTTGTTAACTACAAAGTTTTTAATAATACAGTTAGTTTATACCCTTTTCTGACCTTCTATTCTAATATAATATTCGTTAATAATTCCTTCTTTTATTACTATAACATTTAGTATTGACTTTAAACAATTATTTGACATTAAATATGGTATTTAAATTCATACCCTTTTTTGTAAGGATTACTTACAGTAACTCCTGAAAAACATTTTATTATATAAGAATGATATCCACATTCAGATATTGCATTCCTAATTTAAACTATTAAACACAACACTTTATAAATACAAGAATTAATCTCTATTTCCAAACCTTATGCATAGAGTTCATATATGGTAATTGGAACCTAACATTTGTTCCATTAAATTTTTAACACTTACTTAAAACTATTTGGGTACAGTCTTATCTGTTTCCTTAACTTTAGGGATGTATCCCTCGTCACTTTATTTATTAACTCCAAGCTCTCTATTTATATTATTCACTCCATTGAATGTTCTCATATAAACAGTGGCATTTTATTAGAAAGAGTAGTCATTGCTCTTTCACCATACTATTTGATTAAATATCACTCATGATACTATATTAAACACTTAAAGTTATTTAAAGGTACAGTATTTAATGTACTTTCTCAAAGTTTATTTATGATAATCTAATAACTTGCACTTGTCCCCTGTTATTTCTTGATACTATCACTAGTCCTTTCATAGTTTTATAATATCAAATTGTTTAATCATGGGGGAACTGTTAAGATTTGTCTTTATTAATTATACAATAACTTTCTTGGGTGCACTTCTACTTAGCACTTTAAACACTTTTGTTTTTGTTTTACATGAGTTTATGGTTTTTTGGGGTGTTATACTTTCTATAGTGACATTTACTTTCTTTTGGGGTTTTTGTTTTCTCCCTATTGGGTTTCTTTTGGGTATTGGTCATATTCTACTTCCTCTATTACATGTTATCTTCAAACTTGTCCCTGTTCATTAGGTATATTGGTTTGTTCTGGATATCTTCCTTCTTCATTCTTGTTTCTTCAGTACCATTTTGTTATTATGATTTTTCTTTGTTCTGGGTCTCTTCCTTTTTCGTTCTTGGTTTCTTCATTATTATTTATTCTTGTTTACTCTGGTTCGTTCATTTGGTCTGGGTAGCTTCCTTACCTACTCCTATCCTACCTGGGTATTATTCTTATTTTAATTTTAGTCTTTTGGGGTTTTATTTTGTTGTACATTTATTTTTGTTGCAGAGTTTTTTCTTTATATTTACTTTTTCTTGTTATGGTGGTAATTTATTGTGATTTTTATTTGGTTCTCATTTGGATTTTTCTGGATATTCCATATACTTGATTTTTACTAATGATCATATGGAAATCTATTTAAGTGGATTATCTGTCATGCTACAATATTAATTATATGATATAAATATTGTAATTATATTATCGCATTCTAATGTTTACCTAAATCATATTGTTACATCGGAAAAAATCTGTTGCATATAGTTTTTGTGTGTACTGAAAATAAGCATATGATGTGATTCTATTTATGCCCATATGCCCACTGTAAACACAGATTCCTTATAAATTACATATTAAGCCCTCATGTCATTTAATTATCCATTCACTCTCATTTTATTTGAATCTTAATTCTTTATAGAAAAGTTTTTCTTAACACATCTGAGGAATGTTTTACACATTGAAAAGTTCACTTGCCACTTAAGTTCTTGTTTCTGTCATATATTCCCTTGGCACAATTTTTTTGCATTTTGTTCTTTACTGTACTTTTGCTTTATCATAATAAACCAATTGTTCAGTTCCGATGAATGTTTTCTGACAATGTCTGTGTGATTTAATAGAAACACAGTCCTAAAGGTTTTAATATAAATATATATAAAAACATAAGAAAACAAAATCTCACAGTAAGACAGTAAGGGACATTTATATTAATTTGTGTGCATGCAGTTTATTACATGAGCTTAATTACACTGTACATGCCCAATTTGTGTCCAAATTGACTTACTTACGATGGCAAACTGGGCACAATGGAATCAGTCGTAAGTTCTCAAATGATGTATTAATTTCATCTTAAAATATCTTCTTCCACGGCCACAAATGCATGATCATGGCTAAAAACTACAATCTGTTAAATCTAAACACAAATTATACACTTTTTTAAGTTTAACTTTTTAATGGTAAGCAACTGTCCTTTTCATAATACTTGCTGTGAGTCAAGCAAGAAAGTAATAAAATTAGAAAGGGTACAATATTTAGAAATATTCTAAATAAAGTTAATACTAAGATACAGTCAAAATTTGATTATCCATCAACTGCTAAAGACATCTTCTTGCTGCTGAAGCGTGTCAGGAAAGTCGACAAGTAATTACAAATGGGCAGAGCAATTTCTAATATATAATAAATATAATATATTAATGAACTTTTACAAAGTATGACAAGCTACACTGAGGCAGAAAGAATGCTATCACATTGCAATAACAGGTTTGAGGAGCAAGAGGCACATCACACAACTATTGTTGCTGCTATGTAGATCCACAAATACTGTTAAAAAACTCAACTAGTGTACTAAAACAAAGAAATATAAAAGTACCCTAAACTTCAAACAATTCTTTTATGCTAGTGTGATATGAACAAAAGTACTGTACGCACATAAATTTTGGTTTGTTAAATGAACAGCACAGTGTATTCATTTTACTATTTTAGTTGGATAATAAAAAGAAAAAAAAAATACTATGTATAGGACATTTTCAGTGTTCATGTGTACTGTGCTGCATCAATTATGATACAAATATGAATACATCGCAGCCAGCCCTCATAGTGCACTAGATATTTCTGATCATCTGTCTATTCTCGTATCTTTCATGGTCTCAGCTCTGATGGCAGATGGACAACCAAATTTATACTGTATTCCAAACTTCACGCATAAGGAAGATTTAAGGTTAATGGAAAGTTCTGTGCTTTGAATTTTATTCAATTCAAAGGTAGTTACAAATAATATTTAAACCGCAATTATACATATATATTTTTTATTTACATATTTATAAAATTGACAATCATACAATAATTTCTTCATTCAGTTTACAATTTCAATAGAAAACTTTTCAGTATTTAAACATTTCTTTTTGTTTTAATAATTACAGTTTGTCTCATTAGCTGCATAATATAACTTTATGCACAAAAAGTAAAGTTTTACAATATTTGTACTACATTACTCATGGTTTGGCAGTTTCACTAAGGATACTACTACAACTGAAACCTGTTAATAATATTGAGTAATTAGAGTACATTTCTACATGCTTCAAGCCAATGAATACATATGAAATTTGTACCTTACCACAAGGTAACACCAAAAAATGTTGATAATAAAATAATTCTGATTAGAAGCAGTTTGTAAAACAATCCTATAGGCTGTACTTTGTTGAAATGACTGAACCATTAGTCAGTTCAAATTTAGGGCAAAAGGAAAATATGTAGTCTTTAAAAAGATCCAAGGAACTTTTAATTACCTTATACATTTGCATAATATATCAACCTGTAATATAAAAATAAACACAGATTCCATTATGTTGGGGGGGGGGGATTATATAATTATTCAAAATATATTCCAAACATACACATTTCAAATATATCAGAATATTTAAAAAACGTATTATTTCTTTAAAAAATGCACGTATAGACTAGAAAAACCAAATTACAGATGTGCACAAAAATATATACAAATGGTTTTATGAACTGGATTAAATTTCACCAATTATTTCTGCGGACTTGAACATCATTAGAAAGGAAATTTACTGCAAGCTAGCAACTTTTTTTTAAAGAGACACTGTTAATGCTGCTTTTAGAATTTCAAGAGAAAATGAAACATTAAATGCAATATTATCAGAAATGGTTCCTATTTACAAATATTATCTCTAAAACATTCCAACATGGAAGACAGCAGCTGATCTTGTTACAACTACGTGAATAGTGTTATCGAATAAGCACTTCTGTGACAATGTGCCACTTAATAATTTGCATAATAGTCCTACACATGAACGTGCACACCAGCTTATAAATGGTGAAACAAGACATAACACATAATAAAAATTAAGGCACACCATGTAAAACCAGAAAAAAAATGGAAGTCAACTGTCTCATGAAGTATAACACCAAAATTGTTTTCAAAAAAAGTGTAATTTGAAATTTTCTATTCTTTTGGGAGTGAAATTTTGCATAAAATTAAAACTGCTAATTTTTGAAACTTGTAAATATTTATACCACAAAGCTATTTTTAAGACTTGATATTTCTGTATGTCTTGTAGATTCTTCTGTAAAAAGCACCTATACCTTTTATTTCCTTAAAAAAGTCACATCACATACACACTTTAACAGCCATAAGTATTCTTCGATAATAAAAAAAAAACTATTACACTTGTTCAATAAATTATCTACAAAACTGACTTTACTAATTAAATTTTACTTATAAAAATTGTTGGAAACAAAAAAATCTGATATCTAAATACAATGGAACAGAGTCTATTTTTAATATATAACACTTTCACAATCTGTGAAAGAAATACCTGTATTCATTATACATAACTGTGTACAACAGTTTCTCATTATTTGAATGTACTTATTATGTACAAAACATATGACATTCAGAAGAGGTTGTTTAACATCACTTCACACTGTATAATTAAGATCTGAGTTTCACACTGACACAGCGAAGACATTTTTTTTTTGAATCATTACTTTTGTATTTGTGACATTCATTTCCATTAATCTCGATTATAAGTCTTCACAAAGCCAAGTCAAGAATTTGTACATTTACAAATATTTGGTACATTCTTTAACAGTAAAGAACATTTTAACACCATGACAGTTCATTTTATAGTTAATACTCTAATCATGGAACAGTAATCCTTACTTTTACACACTATACAACAAAAACATCAGCTTTCGTTACATAATTATTTTCTCTATAAAAAAAAACTTATGTGCATAAATAAAAACTTTTACCATACATCTTACGTCTTTTTTCTTTTATACATAATATACACATATATTTACATAAGGAACATAAAATATCTTAGACAGTATAGAATCAATTATCATTGTTACATAATGTATAAAACTAAGGATGACTATCCACTTACATTTTATGTGTTGTCTATCTCCTGATATCTAATGTACATCATTTTTCTAACACAATCTTTATATGTTTCACCTGGCCCTGGCACCACACCTTGTGATTTTACACCAAGACCCGCAGAAGCCGATCGCCTCTCAGGCTCAATTATTGTTGTCCTACCTTGATTTTTTTTACCCAACCCCATGCCTTCTTGCCACCCCATTTTTTGCAACAATTTATTGCCTAAATTATCAGATCCAATGCCCATTTTTGTTGGTTCCTCATAACCCACAGTAGCTTCTTTTGCTTTAATATATGTTTCTTTTAATTTATTGGGTTGAGGTTTATCAGGTTCCCCATATTTTAATCGTCTCTCTTTTGCTCGATCACGATACTGTCCACCAATATTAGCTTCATTGAATTCTATACCACGGGCGTTATACCACTGTCTTAGGTTCTGTTTATGCAAATCTGAAAACTGTTGATGTTTAATTAGTACCTCTTTACTTGGGAACTGTCGTTTACAAAGTAAACACGCTAATTTATTCCAGTCTGTATGCTGTTTTTCTTCATTTTCAATACTATCATCTGCATCTTCCTCACTATCACTCCCTTGACCATAAGCAGCAACTAAACTACTGTCAGACTGCTGTCCCATAATGGGTGAATCAACTTTTGTGGGAATCGAAAATCCTGCTGGTGGTTGCACATCTTTCCTCTCCAATACAGCAAAACCAATATCGGCTGCTCCTTGGGCCTTCAATGAAGGTGTAGCAGCAGCTGCTGCTATTAAATTCTGCTTAGCAATTTCCTTCTTCTGATTAAGAGTTTTGGCCCACCTTGCCATATCTTTGGCAATTTTCTTAGCAACTTTCACTTTGTCCTTATCAGCTAATTTCTCTTTTTCCTTTTCTTTCTTTTTTGCTTCTTCATCCTTTTGTGCATCAGCATTATTTTCTTGTCCTGTAGCTGCTGTTTGTGTTGTATTAGCTGTAGGGGCTGGAAGATATGTATTTTTTACTGAATCCCAATACAAAAATTTTGAAATAATTTTATTATAATAATACTGTGATGTTGGATCATAGTAAAGGGTTGTATAGGGATCATAATAATACCCAGAAGTTTTATCAAACTGATACGTACTTACATCTGGAATTGCATAGGTCTTATCCCCAGAACCATCTGGAGGTTCAGTAAGTGGAGTTTTAGTTTTCGTGTCATCACTTGTCTTATCTGTACTGCTGGCTAAGTCTGTTAGCGAAATAGGTATCAGCTTGCCTTCAGTAATTTGTTTATGATAATACTGTTGATAATAGGCAAGATATGTAGCCTTTTCCTCTGCATTAGTGGCATACAAATTAGCACTATACTCTGCCAAACGTGACACATCTTTTAAAGTATACTGTGGTGATTGTGTATTCTGATGGCTCCACTGTGCTGCTTCCACAGCTGTATTTCCTGCTTTACTACTTGAACTGTTTGCATTATTACCAGCAGAATCTAGTTTATAATATGAAACAATAACTTGTTTACCATCTATAATTGGTGAAGCTGTCACTAATGCATTGTGCAAATAGACAGCTTCAAAAATGCAATTCATTTCAATATAACACACACCAAAAGAT
This sequence comes from Magicicada septendecula, assembly GCA_034769895.1. Classification (NCBI taxonomy): domain Eukaryota; kingdom Metazoa; phylum Arthropoda; class Insecta; order Hemiptera; family Cicadidae; genus Magicicada; species Magicicada septendecula. The sequence goes on along the minus strand of CM068368.1, from coordinate 170,795,060 downwards.
GTGTTTGTAATGGGGTCTCGACCAATACGTACACTTCTAATCGGAAGTGATGATAAGTTCTGTATTGTTTCCAGAACACTAGCTTCAGTAGTTAATGCATCCAGTCCTCTCAACAAAACTGTGTTAGTTGGATGTGTGCTTACTTCCTCTGTGCCTTCTAAGAGTTTCTGTCTAGTGCATCCACACCTATAACAAAACTCTCTTCGTTTAAAGTTACGAGCTGAACACTTACAATGCCAGTCACAACTCCACTCGTCTTTGGGTTCTTTAGGCAAACTGAACTGCATAACAGCTCTGTAATGATTATTTAACATAAGTTCACCACCTGTCATGTCCATACATGTAATCGCTTCACCTGTTGTTTGAAACTCTACAAATGCAAAACCTCTTGATGTACCATTTTTTCTACGTATCATCCGTATATCTAAAGGTTCTAACCGACATTTTGATATCTCCTGCCCAATGTCTTTTACTGTTATGTGCTGAGCTAATCCTCTAATAATTATTGTCCTATTCTGACCTGGCTCCTTTGATAAATCTGAAGTCCAATCGCTATACCTCCCAAGTTTATCATAATCTGAATCACCTGAGTTGAAAGAGGCATTGCTGTCATATCCTTCAGGGTGCAACCACACTTTTTCTAACCATTCATCACGTTTGTCGCTATCTCTTCTGAGCCACTTACTACCATGATCTCTTGATCGATCATCATTCCATCTTCTGTCATCCCAGTCTCTTCTGCTTTCTCTACTGCGGTCTCGACTACGGCGTCCATTGTCACCATTACGACGATCGTCCCTGTCATCCCTTGAATACCGACCCCCCTCATCGCTTCTTGGAGATCCTCTGTAATCGCGCCCCCTTCTGTCCCTCGAATCTGAGCGTCTCCTATCACGGCTCCTATCACGATCCCCCCTTCTATTATCACTATCTAAAAAAGAATCTACACATTTTTCCCAAAGATCCCTATCCCTTCTTCTATTATAGTCACGTGACACACTCAGGTCTTCTTGATCTTCAGGGCTACTGACTCTCTCGAAGTAGGTGCAGACATCAACAGGCCTTCGCTCCATTCCACTCTAAGTTCTTAATAACCAACAATAATCAAAAGCCAATTAGTCACATTGAATTGTCTCAAAACAAACACATAAATCTCAGTTAACAGCAAGATTTTACTTTAATGTCACTCTAAATGTTCATATCATTACCCACTGGGGTTAGCGGATAAACAAAAAGGAATGTCCCGAAAATGATGCGTACTGATGAAACATCAAAGGTGTCTGAAAAATACCGTGGTGGAAAATATTACTACTGACGAAGAGCATGCACATGTGAGCCAAAAGAAAATACTAGTGTGAAAGTGTCTAATAATACAATGGTGTATTATATACAGACCTTCCTGGTTTGGAATACACTTGTCACAGGAAAACTGATGTAGACCTAAATTTCCTAATATAAAAATATAAATGGACAACTGTGTTCATTTAACACAGTTATTGTTAAAAGAAGTACAGGAAGTGTCATGAAAATTCTTGTAGGCCTATGTTTATTGTACTGACATACAAAAAGACACAGGTTGCTGAAAGATGTATGGAATAATAACGTAATAATACATGAAATATATTGATCTTAGAATTTCTTTTTGTTGAAAACAGCAGCTACCCAATGCTGTTCATCTGAGTATTGTTCATCTGAGCTGCAATTTATTGAAAATTACTTACCTGTATCAAGAAAACTGAAATTAAATATCACATGTGTAATGAAATTAATTATATAATTAACATTACGACAGAATCTGGGAAATCCACTTTGTGGGGCTAAACATAAGGCATCTTTGCTCTACTTAAATTATGTCAAACAGGAGCAAAGTAACCTGAACATAAACCACAATAAATTTTTGTAAAATCTACACGTACTTGTAATTAATGATTATGTTTAACTGAAGAACTTAAATACATTAGCAATTCAGTAAGCATGTTGAATTTATATTTCTGTAAAAGGGTAGACAATTCGTAATCTTACCGGTGATCGTTATGATTTTAGTCCATACAGTTTCTAGTGCTGATCTCTTGTGCCTTCCGATGTCCTGAGTGCCAAATAATACTAGCGACAAACAGTTTCTTATCTGTAACAAATTGTGTATTTCCTGTGGTTCAAAGCAAATTTTACAAACAAGGCAATCCCAAAAAACGATCCAACGAATCTTCACAAAATGAAATCTCCTTAAAAACCTTCACTCATACAATAAAGTATAACCTGAACTATAAACTGAACAATTGAAGTTTACAATTTTCAAATATATCTCCATCAGAACAGACTCACTTTGAATATTATTTTTATTTTTTGTTTTTATGGTAGTGAAACCCCAACATTTATTATATATGACACCATATAATTAACACAAAAGTGATTGGTAACTATCAATTCGTCTCACAAATTATGTTATTTACACAATAAGTCAGAGGTTTTTTAAAATTGCTTTCCTCCCTTTAATTTTAAGAAATCCAAAACACTTGATTGCAAGGAATAAAATCCACAGATTACTACTATAAACGTTCTTTACAAACCAAGGTACTTCTTCAGTAACTGACTCGTATTAAAAGAATTTATAGCAAGCTTACTAATGATTTTTTTCTGCATACTTTCAATTAAATGCACTGAATTTTATAGACATTTTATTATGAATGGGTTTTATAATGATAGTCATATATTCTTACTTAAATGGTACCTTCTGTATATGAATAATATACAAAATAAAGGAACACCTCCTTATTATCACAAAGGAAAATTGTCTATACTGGATATCATCCCCATAAAAAACTATTGTTTTTAATTATCCCCTAGACTTTTAATGTTAAGGAATTTTAAAAAGTTCCAATCAATGCTGCATAAGCTAACAGTATAGAACTTACAATACCTTCTGATTAAGTTGGAACTTGATGATCATCTATGGTTGACCAATATTCAGCTATTCCATCTGAAAACGATACAGATCTTTAAACATAACGATATTCTTTACATTCATATAGGTGGAAGTAATCAAAGCTTTTCCAGTATGTCAGCTACGATGCAATGAAACCTTCAAAGACGTCTACAAATAATGTTTCAATTAGTAAGCATGTCTCTAGTTTTCATACTGCAATTCTAGTTCTCTCCTGAAATTCTCAACACCTGTAAATTATACACCATAATTTATGCACTCCAAATATACACAATCACTGTGTAGACATGACTATACATAACCTTTACTTGCACTTGTTAACATTTAACGTAACGAATGCATAGCAATATTTTAAGCAGAGATGAAAACAACCTATGTAGAATAATCAATATGTAAACTATTATAGGTTACTCCATTTTAAATCGATGCAAAGTTTGTTTATTGCATGAGTTTCGAAATTTGAAAATTTTTACAAGCTTGTAGTTTATGCTTCCCAAGTATTAATATACATGTCAGTGGGAGTTCAAATCTACAATACTTCTATTTGGTTACCACAACAGTGTCAGATTTAGATTCAAGCCCTGGAGAGATCTTGTGAACCTAAATGAGTAGCTACCATATGCAATATCTCTTGTCAGGAATTCAAAATTATAACTGTGATGACACGATAGAATTGTTACCTCTACCAATACAAAATGACTACACACCCTCGGGGGCTACATCAAGCTGTTTCTAAAGTTACTCAATTAGTCACAACTGTGAAGATGATTAGGTTAGAGCATAATATACTAAGCAGTAATCTATCTGGCCAAACATTTCAATTTTTTTATTCTATACATCTATTTCTACAAATTTTGAAGCAGATAAATTCCTCCTTATCATATGAGGTTTTAAAACAAAGATTTGCAAGTTTAATAAATATACTAATACTACAGATACTGTTTTCTCAGATTTTAAATTCAACCCTATATTAAATGTTACAGTTAAATTTTTACAGGAGAGGGATTGACAGCTGCCTGAAAGTGAGTGGGGAAGTGGTGTTTAGCGTGGTCTGATTGGTCGAAACTACACAGCACAGTGTTCAACACGTACTTGTTGTGCCGCTGTTTATGCTTTATCACGTGCACACACTAAATTAGGCCTAGTGCGTTTATTTTTGTTTGATGTGATTGAAATTCAACAGTTTTAAAAATTTATAACTCTGTCATATTTTAGTGTGTGTTGTACGACTTAGTGATAGTTTTTAAATTTAGTGTTTTTATCAGTCTAATATTCACAAGTGACTTTGTGGTAAAATTTAAATATTTACCGTTTCAGTGATAGTAATAGTGATAGTTAATATTATCCATTCAGCTATGTCCAATTCCAGTATGAGTGCTTCAGCTATACACAAGACAAGAAATAGGAAAGTATTTAATGGACAGGCAAGAAAACTTATCTGTTCAGTACATTAATATATTTTGAAAAAGAAAACATACACGGGGAGCCATTAAGTTATGTGAACAAAGTTTTAGAGCGTATAACTGCCACATGTGAAGTAGGGAAGAATCTGATAGTACATACAGGTAAAGAAAAAGACGAGCTTCTCACTGATTTTAGTGATACAGAGCCCAAGTTTCAAACCCCTAACAAAGACAAGAAATATAGACAAAAGACTTACAAAGTTAAATTCTTTCCAAGAAAATGCAATTCGACCGCACATGTACAACTACTATTATAGAAGAGAGCACCCAACAACACATAAACTTCATAAGTCATTGGCAGCAGGTGATCTTTTTACCGGTAGTCAATCGTCTGCTAGAAAAGAAATGCAAAATACCGGTTTTAAATTTACAAACATTTCGGGCAGAAAAGTTGTAACGGAAAGTGAAATTAGTTGCTTTACGTTGCAGATTTCTAAGAGAAATTCAAACTAGATCTATTGAACATAAATCTATTGAACATAAACTGTGGTTATACGAAACATGGGTAAATACAGGTACAGTGTATGAAAAGGCTGGACAGATGATACTGTGGAAGGAACAATTAAAGTACCTTTAGGACACAGGGATAGATATATTATTGTTCATGCTGGTACATCCAAAGATTTCATACCTTTTTTTATGCCTTTAAGTCAAAGAAAATGAGTGAGTTTTACGAAGGAATGAACTCTGAAACCTTTACCAAGTGGTTCACAAACTCGCTATTAAAAAATTCATAGTGCCGTCAACTACTGTAACGGATAACACCCCTTATCAGTCAGTTATATACGACAAAGCGACGACATTGGCTACACTTTAGGCAGAAATTATTCACCGACTTTATGAACATAACATTTTTAACACTGTTAACATGAAAAAAACAGACCTGTTAAGAGTTCGTGTCAGGTAGTAAACCCTGATTTCCGGAATATGTGACTGACAAAGTAGCGGAAAACACTGCCATAAAGTAGTAAGATTCCCACCGCCCACTGTCATTTTAACCCCATTGAGTTTGGCACAAGTACAGCGATACGTAGCAAAAAGTAATAAGGCTTTTACAGGAACAGAAGTAGAAAAATTGATACATGAGAGTATTACAAATGTTACTGCAGACGACTGGGGGCAGTGATGCATCCAAAAAAAGTGATTGACAAAAAGCATGGAGCAACGAAAACACCATGGAACAAGTGGTGTTAACTTTGAGCACAGAATCCAGTGACTCGAGTGACTCTGGTAGCGACATAAGTATCGTGACACCTCTAGATTACCGCCAGAGGCGGAAAACTACAAACAGGTAACAATAATTTTATTTTTAGTTTTCTAGTGAAAGTAACAAAAACAAACCACTGACTCATATTTATCTCTTTTATATTTTTTATTACTTTTAATTTTTATTTTATTTACAGATATTTATGCAATAAGTTGGTGACTGCACATTATCACATTTATCGTTAAATCAAAAAATTAAAAATACTGAACATTTGTAGGTAGGTAATTAAAAAAAAAAAACAGTGAATTTGCAAGTTCTAATTTATTATTCTCATAAGAATTCAAAATTATAGTTTATGAATTATCTTTAGTTACAACTGGATAAATATTCATGTTTAAGTAGGCGAATACATATTTAGTCTGCACGTACTGGATTTGTTTTGTCTACGCGAAGTATGTTTTGATGAATGCAGTAACAAAATTTACACTCGAGTGCTTAAACTACTGAATGTTATTAACATATACAGAGGTGGAAACCTCACTTTTTCAACTTTGAAAAGACTGACTACAACTCTCTAATTTTATTATGGTATAATCTAGTGTTCAGAAAGTGAAAAACAAGCATTTTACTACATTCTCATCACCAACGTTATCGTATCTATAATATAAATATAATATAATATTACAAATTATATAATATAATATTATATATCAATATTACAAATTTTATATACAATCCTTTTTTTGCGACGGCACACAATGGTATAGAGTTCGGCACCTCAGATTTGCCTGCCTGAGAATGAATGAAATCATATGGCTTTGAAAAGTCTTTTCAGTGTTCTAGACCTTAAGGTAGCATGCTGTAAACTTTTTTTTAGGCAAAAACCCCCTAGATGTATGTAAGAAAAAATAATGTTATTTGTTTTCTTTAAGTCAAAGTCTTTTATGCTTTAGGTTAGGAAGAACATGCTACAAGCACGTAAAAACTACAAAATTCAAATAATATGCAAAAAACTAGTCAACTTACTTTTTGTTACAGACTGATTCTTACTGATATATTTCATAAGTTTACAATAACATCTAATGAAACAAGTTTCTGAATGTATTTAAGCTTTACAAGTAAATCCACCAAGAAATGGGTAAAACAACTTTTCTATGACAGTAAGTACAGTAAAACCTCTCTAGTCTGACGCTCCGACCGCGGCTCAGCCGCCGACTTGTTGATGACTCACCAGCTTGTTTACATACTTGTCAGTTGTTTTGCTGGCTCAGTGAGCCGGCATCTAGTGTCTAGTGTGCAGTGTTGCCAGGTCTTCCGATTTTTTTTATGTTCCAGAAAATACGAAATTTGGTGTAAATCTTCCGAATTTTTTCCTACTCTCGTTTCAGTGCTATGTCGCATTTCTAGAGTTTTGTTTTTGCGTACGATATGACGTCAAATCTGGTGTTTCATTGCAACCGCAACTATAATTGCTTTCAATAAAAGTTTATAAGAGGTCTTGTCAAAAATTATACTTTAGTTCCTTCCTCCTGTCACAAACAATAATTATGACCACCCAATGATGTAATAAGCATTTTGCAATATCCACTTATTGTACCATACTGCTATTCAAATAAGAGTGACTATCGTTATAGTTTAGTCTCAAGCTGACAGAATCGCACTACATGACTGCACCTGAATAAACAGATAGGCTACTGTAATGTCTAGCCTACACCAGGTCATAATAATGTCAAGTCGCCATGATAACCATGAAAATAAAAGTAGGGTACTACACTTGGTGGCTAAACTGTTGGGTATGAAGAGTGTTGAGCTGTTGTTATGTCTACATCTCTGCGATCCTGAAGTTCGAGCTCTGGCAAATCGAAAATATCGAGCCAACACTGTTCAAAACATCAAATTCGTGGAACTCCATATCTAGAATTGCGGGTGCTCTCGCAATAGATAGAGCCAATTCATGTACACTTTTTTTCAGTGTAAGCACGCTTACTAGTGCGTGCTAATTACTTGTCCTGTGTGAATTGGTGTACATAGTAATTGGTGACAGTTTTAGTGTTTACAAATATCTCATACAATGTCTCATTTAATGAAATAATAAACATTTTGTATTCTGCTGATAATCCGACCTTTTTTGCGTTCCGGCCATACACCCAGTCCCACAGAGGTGACGGATTAGCGAGGTTCTACTGTACCATAATGGCATAGAAACCATTGTACAAAAACATGGATCTGACCAATTAAGACAAACAACTTTAGTTTAACAGAAGCCTAGTAAGACGTACCACCTCATTTATATACCTAAATAATAACTGTATAAACATGGAAAACAATCTATATAAATTAGTTTTTACTTATGAATTTTGTTTAATTATACATGACTTGGTTCTACCAATACAAATCTAAAATCCGAACAACACTGTGTTGCATAAATATATATTAAAATGTGTGTACATAAAATCCTACCATTTACGGCTAAAAGTATTTTTTCATCAATACTTTTTTTACATATTTGTCTGAGTATTACCACTTATTATTATTAATAAACATTGTACATAAAATGAAAAAAAAATCGGAAAATAAATGGATTTGTGAAAAGAATAAATAAACTCTTAATATTTCAATTAAAGGCTATTCTTATTGCGTGTGAAGAATAGAACCGTGCGGATATTTTCCCTGTTATAAAACAAGTATGCAACCAACGTGACATTACTTACAATGAAACTTAACAGTCATACAGGCATAATAGTAAATCAACATAATGCAAATTCACAAAATTCGCTAAAGCATTTAACCAGATACTGTACTTCTTTTACAAAACAAGTTGTTGTTCAAAATGCACAATACCTGTTTTCGATATTGTGCATTATATTATGTTTGTGTGAGTGAGAGTGTGAACATGCATTGTGCAGTTTACATCTTGTATACACACTGTACTTCTATAGTGAACAATTTTCAGTTGAGAAGAGTTTATTCCCAAACTTTAATGTTCTATTTAAAATCACTACTGCTTCTGAAAACACAACCTTACAACTTGATACGGAAATTATAGATAATTATACCATACACACAGACGTGCTCCAGGATTAATGGTCCATCACATCATCTAATTGTACATATTCTGTGTAGTATTAGTCTCAATAATCACGCAAACATATGTAATATATTTAATGCTCTTATTGGAGCTTATGTAGATGGAGTACTATCTCAAACTACATGCTGGCTGTTTGCACAAACACATTTCAAATCTTTTTCATGAGTCCACTTTTATTAAATAACACAATAATTTTATGGCTATATAGACGAAACAGAATGATATTATCAGCCAGTCCAGTAATCATTGTTGTAAATTAACTAACAGACTGAAAGCCCCCCCCCCCCCAAAATTGGAGCTGAATTAGTTGGCACCTAATCTAAAAATTAACGTTACAGCAAATAATGGTTTGGTTAATCAAACTACAGAAGAATCTCCGAAACTCAACACTTCGTAAACTTGTCTTTCCTAGTAATGTAATCGCAACATGTTTTCTTGTGAATTACTGGTTTTAACTCAGATAGATAGGCTGTAAAGGTTACTGACACATGATATTGTTTCTAGTCAAGTTAGTTTTATTAGCAGCCATCTTAACACCAACTTTGTCACCATTTATTCCAAAACTGCTATTATGTGAGACGTATCATAATAAGCAGCTTCGAGCCCACTGCGGTATTGCCAGTGTTTGCAACAGACCTCCCCTCCCCGCCCTTGCCTACGCATAACCAAGTGTAACGTGCGACAACGCTGGACGGTGAGGGGTGGGGAAGAGCTGTTACTATTGCATAACCTCGAAGCTTATAATGGTAAGTCCCGTACTTTAGTCGTTTAGGACCTGAAGATGGTGGACACACCGAACAGCCTCACTTAGAGTGAAGCGACTACTAGTTTTGCAATAAATGGTGACAAAAGTTGATATTGTTTGTCTACACACAAGTTCCCAGAGAACAAGAAGGCAGAGATTTTACAGCAGTGAAAACAATGTGAAGACGCCTTCGATGGTGAAATCAGAGAATGGATGAAGCAAACTGAAAATGGCAAACTTCTCATAGATGATCATATTACTGCAGTGGTAAAAGCAAAGAAAGTGAAAGAAGAGGGATCAGAGGGTAAAGAGCTGAAATCTATTAGAAAAGCTGAACAGATTAAAAGCTAAGTCAAGACAAAAGCATCGTCATTTTTGTTTAATCGCCATTAGTTTACAGCATACAGCCAACTTGCCACACTCTCAATCTACATTAATATTGACATATACAGTGGGACTCCTGTATGTGTAAGCATAATTATTCTGTTTCAGCATAAATCTGTTCCTGAATTGATCAAACTAAAATGATAAAATCTGAAGTCTCTGGGGACTGCTGCCTTTTTTCACCTCAATGTACCAATACTTCAAAACCACTTCCTTTTATACATGATGACCATCTTACAATCATAACTGACTAGTTTTTATATCTGTAGATACTTATACATATTCCCAATCTCAGAGGATTGGGAATGGTGCCTATGTTTATAAACAAAAATTAAAAGCAACAGTTAGATCAGTACGTTCACAAAACACATACATTCATAAAGTGGGCCTCTAACAAAACAGCTACTAAATTCCAACTTTCCCAGATGGCAGTGTCTCAATTTACAAAGAAATCACTTTTCAGTTTGTGTGTGTGTGTGTGTGTGTGTGTGAAGTACATCTGTAAACAGACTATCTACAGATGGCACTAAGTAATAACATTGTATGATTAAAAATCAGCACAAAAAGAAGTGGGTTTATCTTGTTGCTGACCAATGAATGAAAAAGTCATGATTTTGTCACTTTTATTAAAAAAAAAACCATGTTTTAACTGTTATTTAATTCCATTCTAACCCACCAGTCAGATAATATACATTACACTGCTTGAGTAGAAATTGCAATTATCATCACATGAACAATTATAGAGTTTAATATAAGCAAATAGTTTTGTTGTCTCTGTAACTATAGCACAGAAAACAGAATCATAGTAAAATCATAATACAGTGAACTAAACAAGTTGTGAAATAATATGGAAAGATGACTAATACTGGGAGGAGAGAGCAGAAAAGAAAGAAGTGAAATCTAGTTGGATGCTATGGAGACTGTAGAATAGGATGTGGCAAAAACAATTTGTCGTAATAATACATCTTCTATATGATTGGTCAAGCTCTCATCAATTAGAAAAAAACACTGCAAGATGGTTCAATCCTTTAAAGTAGTTAGCAAACGTCAGTGACTCAATGTCAATACAGATAGTGAAGATGCTGCATACTGTTCAGTATAAGAAAAAACAATGGATCAGAGCCCATAAACTGAACAAAGTAAAGATAGCTGTAATCTTGTACTACGTGGTTAGATATCACCTACAGACATCAGTTTTTATTAACTAACTCCCTTGTGCAGAATAGTGATCGATGCCCCACCGAAAAGACAAGTATTTACTTTACCTATTGGTAAAGGACAAATACAGTATGGTGCTGGGACAAAAAAATGTACACCCTATGTAAACTAGTATGCTCCATGAGCAGAACTCCCTATTTAAGAGAAATATATTTATTTATTAAACAAATTTCAATATTATATAATTTTTCCATTATCAGAAAAATTTAAAAACCTGGATTGTTCTAATTTTTATATTTTATATTAAAATAACAATTGTACTCAAAACTAAACTAATGCAATGTTTTTTTCCAGCAAATTTACATTGACATAAATATATAGTCTTGTCTTACACTTTTCAGACGTGTAAATACCTGATAACAATATGTAGTTTTTTTTTGCAAACATCTTACAAACTTTTTAAAGGTGGTAAAACTTTGAAAGGGGCATTGACGGATATCAATTTTGTCAAATTAATCAAAACCTTGAGTTTGTATAATGTGGCATCAACAAAATTCCTCAACATGATGCCCCCACATACACTTTTACAATTTTATTACAATTATGACTCATTTTTAGCCCACAGAGCCCCTAAAGTTAAAATTTTCTGAGTACACACAACACTTTGGGTTTGGGTTAAGATTCTCTTTAATCTAATACCTAGCATGGACTTCTACAATTTTTTTCAAATTACTAATCCCTATTTTGGGCCCGGGTTGTTCTAAAATTTTTAAATTCCTAAAACTGAACAAACATTTAAATGCTGCTAAAAGTTATCTTTTATCTTATAAATTTTTGCTATTTTTTTAAATAATTGTGATCCACTTTTTGGACTTTTGGCATCCCACAATTTTAATTTCCAAAACTGAAAACTATATTATATCGGTTAAAATTCTTTTTATTTAATATCCCACATGATCCTTCTTTTTTTTTCAAAATTTTGTCCCTCACATTTTTGTCTTCAAATTATACATACCAATTTTAAATGTTTTTAAAATTCGAAAACATAACAAATTAAGCACAAATGTATGGAAAATGGTGTTTCTCACATTCTTAATACATGATAACCAATACTCCAATACAGTAGAGTGTCATTTATCTGAACTAATTAGGACTGAGGTTAGGTCGGATATAAGAAATTTGGATTTTCAGGCACACAAAAATAAGTGTAATACACTACACGGCACTGTGGGCTGACTGCATATAGTGTTAAAATACTGGCAACAAAACTGAACATACTGGCAGCAAAAATGCAGGTATTAGTGTTCATTTCATACATTCTTTAAAATCGGTTAGCCTGTCAGGACTTTTGAATGAAACATAACAAACATCATTTTCTAGTGACATCGTCTATCATCAGCCATTCTTGAAGATACTTTCTTTTGCCAAACGATAATCAAAATTTAATATTTTTTTGAACTTTCAGATTTTAACACTTGTACTCCCTTTATTAGTTATTTTATTTACTCAAAATTTTAATTTCTATTGTTAAACATTCTTTTCTTTTTACATAACAGAAGCATGTGAAAAGCTTAAAAGTATTATTATTTTCAACAAAAGCCATGGTACACAGACAACAGTACTTTGCAAGTTGCAAACTAAAATGCACTTCTGATATAGGCTACCTAACTCATAACTCCCAAGATACTGATCACATCTAGTTAAATATAAAATGCCGTACTCACTATTTTACAAAACTGCATCAATACTTTATGGTGATGATTCATTATAAACTCCAATAGTGTCTGGTCTTACCAGCGCTGATTCATATTATCATGTATTCATTGCCTACCTGTCTGCTCAAGAATTACTGTTGTATTATAGCAATCTCAATCTCTCTCTCTCTCTGATTTTCTTCATTAGTAATATGAAGTATTAGAAATTGATGTAAAATTAAATCTATTAACATGAAAATGGTTTCAGTATATGACATGCATATGGCAGCCATGAAACATTTTAAAATTGCAAATTTTTCTTTCTCAGCAAGTTCTGATGATAGGTGGTTCAGATACTTCTTGTTGGGATATTTGACACTCTCCTGTATTGGGATAACTGTTGTTATACCACCACACTGTTAGATAAAAAATATTCACTTAGGTACTGGTTATTTTAGTATGGAATGAACCCTGTACTAACCACTAAAAATTTGAAACTTCAGGAATTATTTTAGGCTCACAGCTGTACTTAAATTCTCCATATATTTTGTTCTGTGTCCTACTAGTAAAACATAAAACTAAATAAACATTCAATGGAATCAAAATCAACCAAAAGTCTACGGTTTTCATCATAATGTTTTACCACCAGCCTCAATACAAATTCATTTTCTTCTATACACACCTACAAAAAATATACTTTACAGATGGCTCTGTTTCGAAAGGAACCAGATAAAAGCAAGTTAATATTTTATTAAATGAAGTTCGTAGTTTCTTCTATTGGCATATAGTAAACATTAATATTTATCTGGAACTGGACCATTGCAGGCAGACTGACCTTCAGCTTTATGTAACCAACAACAAAATGTTATCATAACTAAAATATATAAACTTAAAATGAATGTTCCATTTAAGGTATAGTTTTCAATACTAGTTATTTCTAATTAACTTAAATGATGGGAACCAACTGTCTTATGCCAAAGTTCTCCAAACTTTGAAGTGTGTGTAGCACACACATTCTTCAAAATGCATAACCATCAGAGAAATCTCTCAAATAAGAGTTCATCTAGACTCCTGCTGCCATTACCCAAATACAAACAAAATAAACATGGAAGTTATTTCATGTTACTGGGTATGCTCATTACTGATAAAATTTTAGTATTAACCAAATATACATTCTTCTAGTGATATTCATAAACCCCCCTTCCTCATCTGACTATTACCTTAAAACACTATCAAACACAGCCCTTGTTTACATAGCCTACTACTTTTCTGTACAACAGAAATTTGTATAAGGATTCCAACATAAATTAAAATTATGTTTTATGCCAACGTGTATGAATTTGTGAAAGTTCAAAACATAAATGAATGCTAAATGAACATCCTGACTCTATTTTTGAGGTAAGTTCCATTTATATGCGATACTAACAATCATAATTATTTAAATATCACTATTGTATTGACGACTCGGAACACTATGTTTTTTATAAGTAAAATCGTAAAGATTTACCTTACAGCCTAAACCGGCTTTCACCTCTGAAGAAGCCTGTGGAAAGGTGGGAACTTAGTGTTCCGAGTCGTCAATACAATAGTGATATTTAGTTAAGTAACGGACACATCATGGACAACGAAATCCAAGAACATAATTATTTATTAATATGATAAGAAAAAAAACCACTGGATTCATAACCGAGTTAAAAAAAACACCCTTGTGCGCCTTAATAATATACAGAAATATCTCATAAAATTAATAAAACTGAAACACCTCCAAAAACCAAACAATGTAACGCTTAACATACAGCTGACCCTGGAATATGATTTTGATATGATAAAAGTATAAAATACTTATACTGTGCTCCCCATTACATTTTTGTTGATACTTTCGGCCGATATTTTTAATACTTACTATCTGCAATCCACATAAATATACCTAACTTTGTTAAACTCTGTCATTGGATTATTAGATCATTTTCGTCACTGAACATACCTAATACAAATTGCTGCTGGACACTATGGCAGACTAGCATAACAATTTCAATGTATCTAAAAATCATACATAAATTAAGGTCAAAGTCAAGTTCACCAAAATATCAAATTAATTATAAGTGAACTGTATCGTGGGTGACATCTTTATTGACTTCACTAGGCGTTTCCCACTTTGCTGAAGGTTAGGTACAGTAGTTGTATTGATTTATTTGGTATTTGTGAGTTTTCTTAACAATTAATGTAATTTTTAATTTAAGACTATTTACCAATTTACGTTCAGCATAAAAATCACAAACCACAATACCGCATATAATTCACATCAAGTGTTTCTACATTTGTCAATACTATAATGCCATCAGTCTTTAGATTAAGTGGAAACGTTTCCGACTGCATAAAATAAGAGAAAAAGGTAATAGGCATGCTTAAGGCGATACACCAAAACATGTAGCTAATATGGTAATGGCTCAAGTTTGTTACCAATTTAGGTTAAACCAACAAAAGAAAGAAATATTATCCTTCAAATTCAAATCGAAATAATCTTGACGTGCAAGTTATCATCGATGAACACCATATGAATGCTACTGCGACTGATATTACTGAAGTCCTAAACCAAATGACTACTCTAAATTCATAAATAAAATGAATACATACAATACAGTATATCCATACTACAACTGTTTAATCGAAATTCGTTACCTTCATGACGGTTTTCACTGAGAGAATGAACTTGAAATCCACAAAATTCAACAAAAATTAATACAAATCGTCTCACAAAACAAACAGACGTAACGTCAAAATGGCTTCTAGAAGAAGGAGGAAATGCTACGTTAGGCAGTGACGTCATTGCAGCGTGTGCTAAATCAATACAAGTTACTGAATTATATGGTTTTCTGAATCAATTTATATTATCTATATATTTTGAAAAAAGGATTATTTATATTGAAATAATTTTTTACGATGTGTTTTAATCTAGAACCTGATATAAACGTTAAAAAAATATAATAAAGGTGAACACAAATGGTGACTTGATAACGTATACTCACATAGGCAGAAACCGAAACGGTTAACACTCATTTACAACTGAAAGTGAGGTTAATAATGAGTGTGCTGAAGACTTAAACCCGCGTAATATTTCAAAATACAAGTACATTAGTTTGTATTATACAATACAAATTTAATTTGCGCTATTGTTCCCTTCTGTAACTGTAATTTCATTAAACACAGCAAAAGTTAAAACGAATAATATATGCCAGGTTTGGCATTTATCATATTTATAGAGCTGCTTTGTTTCGTTTAGATCTTCGTCTGTGGATATACCTCATGATAATTTTCAAATAAATCTGAAATTATGCACCTAATTTTCAGGGATAACCTGAAAGACAATAGGGCGCACGCACGCGTGCGCTAATATATAGCATCATTAATAAAACAGTAAAATGAACTATCTGCTTTGTTTAATCACATGTAGCCTAGTAATCGTCATATAAACATTTTTCTTTGGCAGAAATATTTTTCATTGGATTTATTAAGCCTAGATTTTTTCACAACATTTATTGACAAAAATTCGTTTCCAAACATAAAAGAATAACTTACGGGATCTATTCTAAACTTTATGACATTTATTTTTTATGTGGCATGTTAAGATTTAACTATCTCGGAAATTAACAATATTCTTAAGAAGATAATTCATAAAAATATTAATATTACTAAATAGAAATTACACTACCATTTATTCTCAAAAAACATTAATTACATTAGGCCCACTGTTTACAGTAATATTGCATCTTAAACATGAAGAATACGGTATCACTAATTCTTAAAACATATAATTAGCTTTAATGATATGAACATTTTATTAAAAATTAGTACAAAATAAAAATATTAAGTTAGCATATACTATGATTATTGTGAGATATTTTTTTTTTTACAATCGAGATATTTTTTTTTTACAAACTAGAGATTAATTTGAATTATTATGTTAACTCAGTGAAGAATAATTTAAAATCCTTTATATGCTGGTAAAGTCAGAAGAAAGAATAATCTGTTAAGGGTCTATTTATGCTACAATTATTTTCAAATAATAAACTATGGTTTATGCACAAGTTACAAGTTGCAAGTTGATGCCTTTAATTTCTTCAGCTCCGGTTAAGGTAAAGTAGTCCCAGATATCAGGTGAATTCCTGGATTTTGTTGTGCATGACGTGTCCCTTGTTATTAATTAACTACAGTATATAGAAATACTATGTTAGTACTATATAGTACTAATACTATATTAATGGTCATATTACTTTTAAGTACCCACTACGCTTAAACATATTGCTTCTTATAAAGGTTAATTTCATTATTTGTTAAACTTAGTCATAGATTGTGCATACAGTACAATACTGTAATACAATATTTTTACTTCCATGTTCCATAAGGAAATGGAAGTATGGTCATGGCGAAAAAAATTGTGTTTGAGATAACAGCAGATTCTGATTGTACTACCATCAAAACATGAAAAAAAGTCATTTTTCGAAAAGTGTCTGTGTGTGTGTGTAGAATTTTTTTCTATGGCAAACGATAACAGCTGCAAATTCAAACAGAATCAAATAAGTTTTTGCATACAGCGCTGAATTGTAGAGGAACTCAAGGCCTATTGTTTTTGGTGAAGATCGGTTAAGGGAAAGGGGTAGTTTACCTGCAACGGTTTACGTTTTAAGAAGAGTAAAGTGCTTAATTTTGATAAATAAAGTATCCTGAAAAGAAGGTCACAATAATCTACTGTAGAAAGGTAGATGAAATATCTATAAATGAAAAGGGTAGTTGAAGGGGGGAGGGAGTAATTTTTTTTTATAAATTAAAATGGTAGTTGATGATGGAGGAGGTAAATTTTTATAAGTTTTATATGTGTACTACATTATTGACAACAAAGAAGTAGTTTCTATGGAAACATTTCATTTCACTTTAACAAAATTCTATATTTTTCATTTTAATTTAAATCACGTATGAGTGAAAATATATCGTTCCTGGCAGGCAAGTATATCTCAATTATGTAATATTTAATTTTCCAAAGTTTTATTATTGTGATTACCGCAATAAAAAGGCCGGCAGGACACACACACACATACAAAATATGTGTTAATTTTGGCCTCACTCATGTTTATTTTCTTATGTTTGCACGCTTTTTAAATGGAAAGTGCTGGAACCCACACCAACACAACACGTGCAAGCCGAAAAGGTGGACATCAATTTGCTTCCTGTGGATCGCTGGGCAGTGTTGTTGTATTAAAGCAATTAATGCAATCTGTGTACTTATTTATATTATGATATGAGAATTATAAACTAATATGTGCATGTGTGTATGTATGAAAAATATATTTCCAATTCTCCTGTGGAAAATTGTTTGCCCCTCCTTGAAAATATTTTGACCTCCCTGATGGCTAGTTATTTACTAGCCTGTGTGGAATATAGTGTTATGGATCAGAATGGTGGGTGTTAAACAGGAGACACAAATGTATTAAGGAAGAAATGTTTTGCTGAGAAATTTATAATTATACGGGTAAACAGAATAGTCGTTCAGGAAATCAGAAGGCAAATGGAAAGAAAGAAATCAAGACTCGATTTTAAAAAGAAAAATGACTAGTATAGTATTGACAGGAAATACTTTGATAACACTATAGACATCCCTCGGCCCCTCGCAGCGAGAGTCCAATTTAATTACAGGAATCAGATCGCAGCCACCTTTAGCTAGCTCTTCGTTTGACCTACAGACATTTTATCCAAAAGTACAGTCCTTCCTCACGAAGGTTGAGGATAGTCTTAATCCACCTGACATGGTGGTACCATTTTAGCTGATACGTAATTTCTTCAGAACTCAACCATCCACTTATTTAATTAATATTTAAATGATTTTAAATATAAATTTTAGGACATGGAAGTCATGTATGGTTCTCCATACCAATTTTTTAAACCTTTTATGGTTCACTTTCTTGGTGTAGGTCTCCTATATTAAATTATTAATTATTCATTTTATTTGTGATTCAGCTTATCTGAGATATATACATCAGGCACTAATTCTTATATCAACTGCACTGAAGAAGAACAACTAATCTGGTACGGATACGTACAAAGAATGGGAGAAGACCGACTACTTAACAAAACAATGAGATGGATACCTAGAGAGCACAGAAAGGAAAGAAGACCCAAGCAAACATGGATAGAGGGCATAAGAAGGTCAATGAGTGATAGAGGACTAAACGATGAACACTGCAATGACATCAATGGAGATTAGGCATCGGATAACATTGTAGACGTTTTGACCTTGAATTAATAATAATAACTATTAGTGATTACTGTACTTTCACTTGTGAAAACTTTCGTTTCTTATTGTCCTCGGACGTTTTGGTGTGGTGTACACCTTCCTCAGCAAGGTTTGAATAAGAAACGTAAGTTTTCACAAGTGAAAGTACAGTAATCACTAATATTAAGTGCTGTGAATGAAGAGAATGAACCATCAAAACAACAATAATAACTAATTCTTATACCCTTCATCAACCATATACTGTATATTGTCTGGTAAAGCACCAGTATTTGTTGTGGTTATGTTCATTAATAATTAATACCATAATGTTCTAGTTTATTGGTGGCTTTCTACAATATTTAGGTTTTTTAAGGAGTCTGTTCTCTATAAGGTAATAAATGCTATAAAACAACAAAATAAATAGTAACATGATGTATACAGTATGCTGCATTTATAACGTATCGGCTACGTTATAATCCAGGGAACCCGTGATAATTGACTCTAGCCAATTATACAGGGTGCCTACGTTGTAACAAACTGAAAAATCAAACACTTCACTAACAATAATTATAATTACTCTAATCAAAGGAAACTAGGGGAGGGAATTTAGCTGATTTATGCACTCACTTTAGTATGTAACAAAGATGACATCCCTTTATTTACATATGATAGGTAACACATTACAAATAAAATTTTACTTACTCAGAAATTGTAAGGGGGTTTTCTGTCTTAAAAATGATCATACTGACAATGTTGTTACCTCGGATCCGAGTCTCTCTTTAACCTAGTTAAGGAGTTTCAAATTTACTTTACTTGTATAGACGATTACTTTATTACTTAAGTACCATTTGAAGAATGGTTTTATTTAGTTTGAGCAATGATTGAGTCTTACATCTCAACAGTTATGTTACAACGTATGATTTCAGAAATTTCTGGTTACACCATTTTAAAACTTAGCGCTTATAGATTGTCTTTTAAAGGTCCTTTTCATTTATAATTACTTATACTTTAAATATACATAATTCACGGAAGACGAGCTTCCGCGTCACCTCTTAGATAAATGTTATCTGTCCATGTCCTCGGAGTGATTCTTCTGTACTCTCTTAGTCGGGGTGGTCATCAGGGTAGTCTTTCCAGTGGATGTCCTCGGAGGCAATTAATGATGAAAAGGATGTTATGGTGTCATCTAGCGTGAAGTCGTCCTGAACATCGGCGATAGTGTAAATGCAGTATAGGTCAAAGTCGTCACTATTCACAGTTTTTTACATCACATGTTTAGTGGCACCGTCGTATTGCAGTTTACATATTTTTTTTTTACATTATGTTAGAATTACCTTTAACTTGAACCATATTTGATTGGTTATTTTAATTAACAGGAGATGTCACCTTTTACACTCGTTTTGTTTTTTCACATCTTTGTTTTACAAAAATACTCACTACATCTTAGTTACTTATATCTAGCTCTCCACACTTTTAGTGGAAGCTAACATTCTAATAAAATACAGAAAAAATAAACATTTGTGAAGAGCCCCGCTTGGAGCTGTTTACAGTTTGAAAGCCGCATCATTAGTCCTACATTGTTACAACAGGAAAGTTGCAACGACGCGGAGTGAATACTCCGCCATAATATAGTTCCAACTTTTAATTAGCAATACAGTTTTTACAGTTTGACAAAATAAACAATCGAGACTTTGCTTGTCTACAGAATTTATAACAACTACTACTAGTGACTTTAAATTATTAATCAGTACATTATAGTTTACAGGTATTTCTTTTTTAATGCCGAGTCGGAATGCAAGTTGGATCCGGAATATACAGGTCATAGCATGATAAATTTAATAAAGGGTTAACAGTTTTATTTTTAACTTTTGCTTTCACAGTTTTAAATTAATTATTTTAGTTAAATTTTCTTATTTAATTCTCATTACTATTATGAGTTAGTTCAGGGGTATTTGGTTTAATAGTGCGATTTAATGGTTTTAACTAACTTCCCATTTTATATTTTTATTATTAAATTTTTTTATTTATTTTACAATTTAAATCGTCACATACTCCGCTGCTTAAAATAGACAAGGGGGGAGAACGTTTAATAAGGTGGATTCGAAAGTAATGTACTGGGGCACACTTGTCGTTACTGTGTGGAGTTTCTCTCCTTCTTCTCCCTTTTTCTTTCATTTATTTATTTGCATGATATATACACAACTTATTTCTTTTGAGTATCAAACAATATATACATATACTTACAAATTAATTCTTAAATTACGTAAAATTCACACTTAATTACTACATATTAAAACACATAAACTTCTACTTATTTCTATTACTTAAATCTACTACCGGTTTTTTATTTGGGTTTTGGTTACTCTCTTCAGAGAGTTACTATCTAGATAATTTCTTACTTAGTGGTCAGGTAGTGGTTAGCTGACTACTTATTTCGCTCATCTTTCGCTGAACAGGATCTAAGGTTGATCAGGCATCATTCCTAATTCTATGATTAGCACTTAGCATGGTAACTCAGGTACAAGATAACTTGTCTACCTAGTATTACCTTTTTCTAGTTTTCGCTCTGCCATTTCCTTTTTTCTTATTTATACAATTTTATCTGCGAAATATGTGTTCTTCGTACATATTCTTGAGTCGCAGGTTCGTACAGGGCTACTGTAACTGGGGTTAAGTACTTCTGGATTTGGTAAGGACCACACCATCGGTATGATAGTTTAGAGGTGGTCTTATCAATTGCACTACTAGTCGGGTGTGTCTTGTACATTACTAAGTCACCGATTTGGTACCTAACTAAATTGTTATCATTACTTCTCTCGTGATATTTTCGCGATTTCTCTAAGTTCGCTCTTAAATTTGCGAGAGCTTCATTCCAGATTCGTTTAATATGCTTATCCTTAATTTGCTGAGGTAGCAAGTCATGTATTTTCCATTTTGTGGACAAGGGGTGGTTTGGTTTGTATTTACACAGTAACTCAAACGGGGTAGACTTATGTCATTCGTGATAAGCTGAATTAAAGGCGTACTGTATCCAGGATAGGTTCTGGTCCCAAGACGTATGGTCGTTCGCATGGTAGGCTATTAAAGTAGATTTGAGGTTCCGCAGATACCTTTCAGCAATATTGCCTTGCGGACGATACTCCGTAGTGGTAATATGGTCTATTCCTAACTTGAAACACATGTTCTTAAATTCCTTCGCCTTAAATTGGGGTCCGTTATCTGACACTAGATGTACAGGTGTACCATAATCTTTAAATAATCTCTCCTGTAATATCTTTACAGTAGTCGACGCTAACGCTCGCCGCATGGGATACGTCCAAACAAATTTGGTGAACGAATCTACACATATGAGTAGCATCGTATTACCTGATTTAGATCGAGGGTTGGGACCTGAAAAGTCTAAATAAAGTTTAGAGAATGGGGTAGTAGGGATTTCTGAAATTAATTGGCTTATTTGACTGTTTCTTGCCGGTTTGCTGAGCGCGCATAACTTACACTTTTTTACGAAGCTAGCTATTTCGCTGTTCATATTGTTCCAATGATATTCCTTACGAATGCGATGTATTGTTTTATTCCCATATGGGCTCCAATGGTGGTTGAATGGAAGTATTCCATCAGCATGGGCTTAATTACATCAGGGGCGATTATCCTTAATTCCTTTCCATTTGCTATTCTGTGGCATAGTAGGCTATTCTTTTACTCAATACGTATTTATCTGATTTAATTCCTTGCTCGAGTTGTTCTATAATTGGCTTCAGAAGAGGGTCTTGTTGTTGATACTGAGCGATGTTGGTAAACGCAAGAGGGAATTCGGTCATTACGGTGTTAACAACGGGCGTTTCCAGGCTCTCTTTGCTTTCGACAGTATTAGTGGGCGACTGGAACATAAGGGACAGGGTATCAGCGACTACATTTTGTGTACCTTTAATATGTTGTACTTTGAATTTGTAACAGTTTAACCTCAATACCCATATTCCAATACGTCCTAACTGTTTAGGGTGATTCAGTAACCAAGATAATGCTTGATTATCAGTTTCCAAAAGGAACTCTTTATGTTCTAAAAAGGGTTTAAACTTCTCAAAAGCAAATACAATAGCTAAACATTCTAATTCATATGCGGAATATTTCTTTTCTTGGTCATTCAAAGTGCGTGAAGCATAACTAATCGGTAGTCTACAGTTTTCTATTTCATGATAGATTACTGCACCTAAGGCTACACTTGAACTGTCGGTCTGAACTACGAAAGGTTTCGTAAAATCTGCTAGTTGTAATACTGGGGGTGATATGATGCTTTCTTTTAGTTTTTCGAACGCAGTTTGGTGTTGTGGAGTCCATTCAAATTTCGCTCCCTTCTTTCTTAAGGCATTCAGAGGTGCGGCTATTTCGGCTAGATGGGGAATATACTTGTGGAAATAATTTATCATTCCCAAAAATCGGTCTATTCCTTTGGCATCCCGCGGTGGTAAAAATTCTGTGATCGCACGGGTTCGTTCGGGGTCTATGCTTACCTTTCCGTTGGCCTTCACGATGTGACCTAAAAATGAAAATTGTGGGACTGCAAAATTTACCTTTTTGGGATTAACTGTTAATCCGCCTTTCTGTAATCGAGATAACACTTCACGTAGATGTTTAAGATGTTGTTCCATCGATTCGCTGTAGGTTACAATGTCATCCAGGTAGTGATACACATATCTAAATTTAATATCATGAAATATTCTTTCTAATAGTCTACTACATACGGAACTTCTTTGTGATATTCCAAAGGGTACTCTCGTAAATTGGTACAGGTTGAAAGAAACAGCAAAAGCGGTTAGACGTTTGGATTCTTCCGAAAGGGGTATTTGGTGAAATGCTTGATTTAGATCCATAATAGTAAAGACTTTCGCTTTGGTGAAATAATGAAAAGCACTGTGGATGTCGGGAAGCGGGATAGATTCAAATTCTATTCGTTTATTTAATTGCCGGTAGTCCACAACTAGTCTATGTTTGTCGTGACCTTTTGGTACTAAAAAAGAGGGTGATGAATACGGAGACGTAGAGGGTTCGATGACTCCTTGTTCTAACAACTTGTTGATATGGTTCCTCATTACTTCCATTTTTGGCGGCGATAACTTATATGGGGGTAGGCGTATTACTTTGTGATCGCTCAGATTGATCTTGTATTCTATTAGGTTCGTTAGTCCTAGCTTAGGGGTAAGAACAGTGGAAAACTCTTTTATTAATTTCTGCATTCTCAGCCTATCTCTACTTCCTAGCTGAGATAATTCAGACTCATGGTGTACTATATGTGCAGTCGATGATCTAGTACTTTCTTGTTCTTCGGTTTCACAATCAAAATTATACTTCCGTGTACGGTCGAATCTAAAATAATATTTCTTCTCGTGGATGTCAAGAATTATTCCCGTTTTACTGATGAAGTCAGCTCCCAATATTAAGTCGGGTCCTAAGTCATCACGTACTAACATTAAAAAAACCACGTTAGATTCTTAATTTTTACCTTAATGGTGATGCTGAGTTTTATCACTATATTTTGTTTATTGGCCGTAGCACATTTTATATTCACAGCTTGACTGCGTTTCACTAGGTTGTGTTCGAATAATTTATCTGCTAACCTCTGACTGATTAACGTTCTAGTCGATCCAGAATCGATTAATCCGAGGGTGGATGTAACACCTAGGTCAACTTGTATTAAGGGCAATAGACTTTTAGTCCAATCACATTTAGTTATAGCATTACATTTCTCAATAAACCTTCTAACATAGGGATCTTTTTTTCTAGTGTTCTTTTTTCTTTCTTTTTTTTATTCTCGTAGATTTCTTTGGGTTTACCGGTTCTCAAGATGCAGCTGAAGACACTGGATTTCGGGTCTCCCTGCCTTAAGCTTATATGTTTTTTTGGATTAGGGTGTTTACGTTCGTATTGCTTGAGATTACAGTTTCTACTTATGTGTCCATACTTACCGCAGTTATAACACATATTTTTATTACGAGGAGAATAGCTTGCTTCCGTTTTAGGTTGCGTGTCATTTGATTTACCAGGGCTGTGCAAATTGTTCGGTCTATTAAATAATCGCCTTTCACGCTGGGTTTGCACATCGGGCACTAGGGCTTGCATTTCATTTCTACTCGGCTCGGTTGATTTCACAGCATGTCTGTTCTGATCTGAGTACCATACATTCGACGAGTGAATACTGCATTGTTCGAGATCCGCAAAGGAGTTGGGTCTATTTATTAACGCTAAACGAGATCTTTCTTCTGGAGACAATCCTGCTAAAATGGTATCGACCATCTGTCTCTCACTCCAATCTACTTGCAGTAGTCGAGAAGACTCCCTGATGTCTGAGATGTAATGGGCCAGTCTCTCTTGATTTCCTTGTACTCGCAGTACGGTCTTTCTTTTAAGTTCCTCATATATTCCGGTGGGAATAAAATATTTTATGATAGAAGTATGCAGTTCTTCTACTGGAAGGGTAGAACTTAATGATTCTAGCACACGATTCTTTAATGGTGGTTTACATTTCGGTAGGAGGACTTGCAAAATTTGCCAGTCATTTAGCTGCTGTAAATCCTTTATCTGCAGGAGATATTTGATGAAATTCAGTAGTTTAGTAACATTCAAACCATCCGTGTATGGAATTTCAGCTAAGAGTTTTTCTACGGGGTGAGTGATTTTTCTGTAGAGGTCAGCATTATAGTTTACGTGTGGCATCGCTTTAGGAGGACCTGATGATGCATTAGGGGTAGTCAATTCGTACATTCCGGAGCGATTTTGGGAACCACTGGGTGGTGGGGCTTCAGATATAGTCTGGGTATTTAAGTCTCTACTTGGGTTTCGCTCTCGAGTCGGTTGTATTTTCGATACGGCGGGTGATTCCTGATCCGCGTTGGGGGGAGGTAGTTCTAACGTAGGAGATTGAACTGGGGAGATGTGTAGTTTCTTCAAGGATTTTTCAATTTCATCCATTCTGAACGAGTCGGACTTTCTTCGTAATTCATTGATAATAGTGGGTAATTGGCGTAAAGCCTCATCCGCAAAACTTTGGACTTCGGGAGGGATATCCGTGAGGTTAGGCCAGTTTAACAAATTTTTTATTCGCCGGGTTAAATGTTCTATCCTTTGAGTTGTCCGCAATATTACCGCAGGAGATTTCTCGTCCTGAAGGGTTTGGGACAATAAAGTTAACTCACTATACTTGGCATAACAAGTTTCTCTCTCGCTCTCATAATCGGGTCCGCTTAGGTTACTTAACTCCGCGGGTTTATCAAATCCACTTTCGCGTATAGAGTTGCGCAATTCCGCGACTGTTACATTCGCATGGGGTAAACCACGTAAAAGAGCTTCATAAGACAGTTCGTCTTTTAATAGTAAGTCTGGATTAAATAGGGCCATGTTTACCTTATATCTAACACACTAAAACTTATTCTACTACACTATACAATTATTGCATACACAATTTAGTTCATGGTAAAACATTCGCATAGGTTGTAAGAGAATTACTTATCATTTCAGAGAAAGAGAAAAAATTCACACAGACGTCAACTTTACTTTCAACGATCAGCTGTTACGCTGGAATGTAGGTCAAACTAGTTTCCTTTTAAACAGTGGCATAATAGTATGCATAAGAAGGGGAGAATCACACGTGGGGGGTGAGAATGTTATTGTTCTATTCAACAACAGCTGACGGCTTCCTTTACACACCAGTATCGCCTAGCTTCTACAAGGGGGTATGTGCGATGCGCAACGAAATATGTTTTAAACAAGTTACAGCCCGTTATCAAACTGAGTTTTAGTTATTATTTAGTTTTACGTACTAATTTTAATTTATCTAATTCTGCTACTAGAGAGGAGTAGAATTTGACTTACAAATTATTTACACGTAATTGAACTTGTTTAATTTGGGTCAATTGTTTATATGACTCACCGTGGCAACAGAAATACAAATTACATATTTATGCAGGCATACACAGGAAAACTACAGGTCTTGAATTGTCACAAAATAGACATGTTAGAGACTGAACATTTTGACAAGTACCTACATGAATTGGTGTAAAACAATTATAATACAATAATAATAATACAAGCTATTATTTTCACGTATATTAAGTAAACGACATACTAGTATGTGCGTAATCTCACACAAAATTCACAATGGTAAATTAATATTGTCACTATTATTCTTTTATGCTACTGAACCTTTTGGTTTTTTACATACAATACATTAACTGAGTGCATAGATCTGCAGAGTGCCGCATCTTATATGAGACACTACGTACACGATTAACTTTTTTTTTTTACAAAGCAGAGTTGCACATTTTATAACGTATCGGCTACGTTATAATCCAGGGAACCCGTGATAATTGACTCTAGCCAATTATAGAGGCTGCCTACGTTGTAACAAACTGAAAAATCAAACACTTCACTAACAATAATTATAATTACTCTAATCAAAGGAAACTAGGGGAGGGAATTTAGCTGATTTATGCACTCACTTTAGTATGTAACAAAGATGACATCCCTTTATTTACATATGATAGGTAACACATTACAAATAAAATTTTACTTGCTCAGAAATTGTAAGTGGGTTTTCTGTCTTAAAAATGATCATACTGACAATGTTGTAACCTCAGATCCGAGTCTTTCTTTAACCTAGTTAAGGAGTTTCAAATTTACTTTACTTGTATAGACGATTACTTTATTACTTAAGTACCATTTGAAGAATGGTTTTATTTAGTTTGAGCAATGATTGAGTCTTACATCTCAACAGTTATGTTACAACGTATGATTTCAGAAATTTCTGGTTACACCATTTTAAAACTTAGCGCTTATAGATTGTCTTTTAAAAGTCCTTTTCATTTATAATTACTTATACTTTAAATATACATAATTCACGGAAGACGAGCTTCCGCGTCACCTCTTAGATAAATGTTATCTGTCCATGTCCTCGGAGTGATTCTTCTGTACTCTCTTAGTCGGGGTGGTCATCGGGGTAGTCTTTCCAGTGGATGTCCTCGGAGGCAATTAATGATGAAAAGGATGTTATGGTGTCATCTAGCGTGAAGTCGTCCTGAACATCGGCGATAGTGTAAATGCAGTATAGGTCAAAGTCGTCACTATTCACAGTTTTTTACATCACATGTTTAGTGGCACCGTCATATTGCAGTTTACATATTTTTTTTTTACATTATGTTAGAATTACCTTTAACTTGAACCACATTTGATTGGTTATTTTCATTAACAGGAGATGTCACCTTTTACACTCGTTTTGTTTTTTCACATCTTTGTTTCACAAAAATACTCACTACATCTTAGTTACTTATATCTAGCTCTCCACACTTTTAGTGGAAGCTAACACTCTAATAAAATACAGAAAAAATAAACATTTGTGAAGAGCCCCGCTTGGAGCTGTTTACAGTTTGAAAGTCGCATCATTAGTCCTACATTGTTACAACAGGAAAGTTGCAATGACGCGGAGTGAATACTCCGCCATAATATAGTTCCAACTTTTAATTAGCAATACAGTTTTTACAGTTTGACAAAATAAACAATCGAGACTTTGCTTGTCTACAGAATTTATGACAACTACTACTAGTGACTTTAAATTATTAATCATTACATTATAGTTTACAGGTATTTCTTATTTAATGCCGGGTCGGTATGCAAGTTGGATCCGGAATACACAGGTCATAGCATGATAAATTTAATAAAGGGTTAACAGTTTTATTTTTAACTTTTGCTTTCACAGTTTTAAATTAATTATTTTAGTTAAATTTTCTTATTTAATTCTCATTACTATTATGAGTTAGTTCAGGGGTATTTGGTTTAATAGTGCGATTTAATGGTTTTAACTAACTTCCCATGTTATATTTTTATTATTAAATTTTTTTATTTATTTTACAATTTAAATTGTCACACATTGTGGACTAGGAAAAATTATTAGTCCACTGTTGAACAAACATACTGTAGAGCTCTGAAAATCTACAAAATGAACTTGGTTGTTCTCGTTGTTTGTATTCTTAATGTAATTAATATCTGTGCATATCTGTAGTACATATCTGTGTAGTTATGTATCTGTGCACCACTTACGTTGTACAAATTGGCAGTTATCTATAAGAGTATTAGTAACAATTTGGATCCCTTTTATAGATCATTTTCTTGTATATACATAAGGAATATGCATGTCTTCATTGTTTTCTGCTTTTTGTACATATAAGCTTTCTCTAAGTTTAACCACATTTGTTGCCTCCATAACTGAAAGTTATTCTTAATATGGTACTGAGAACAATTCTATGTATTCACAGATTACATAAGTTTCACAGGTACCTGAACTTCGTCTTAATGTGTGGTAGTCATGGCATCCATGTTGGATACATCTTCAATATCTTGACATTTAATTGATGTGTAACTGACGTACCATGACTTATAAGACACAAAATAAAATTATATAATATAATTATATAAATAATTAAACCATGATAATATGACATAATTGACTTTGGAATAAAATAAATGTAGTGTACACCTAATACAGATGTATCTGCATTTACCCAATTTTATAAAAATCATTTTAAAATTCTTCAATAAGTTACTAAACTAATTTTAACTTAGTTAACCAGACATTTCATATCATTTCAAATAAATATGGCCAAGATACACATATAAAAAATTTCCGTTCGGTATAATGTATTCACTAATTAATTTCATAGTGAATAAACAATTTATTTTTGTTCAAATAAAAAATTCCCTTTTTCTGGTTTTATATGATATTTTCAAGTAATACAATGTAAGACTATTCTATTATAAACATGTTATATTTAACTGGATCTGAATGTTATTACTTACAACTTACAAGCCAAGAAATTAATGAAAGTATGTATTAAACTTTAATTTTCCTGTAGGCCTTAATAAAAGTAACACTGATTATAATAAAATCATTATTTGATTATGTTAATGATCTATTCTCATGGAAAATACTATTAAGAAACACTGCAAAAACAGTACTACCAAAACACCATTGTAAGGAAATACTACAAAAAAACCGTACCTTGAAAAATTATTTTATTAACACAATTGAAAAAACTGCAAATATAAATGAGAAAATGATTACAATTAGGTTTCATTAGAGTGACAAAAGAAAGAGGGAGAGGGAGAGAGAGAGAGAGACAGCAGATAAACAGACAGGCAGGCAGACAGCCAGACAGGCAGGCAGAGAGAGAGAGAGAGAGAGAGACTACAAAAGGGAGTAAAGAGAGAACTTTCATGCTAATCAATCCTACAAAAAGTTGTTCAGATGTCCATTAATTAGAATGACCATTTTCTGCATAAGGATAAAGTATTTCCCATTCCCCATGCCTCAGGTGACTTTCTGAATAGGTTACAGACATAATTATTATGCAGGGAGTACTTAATTAATTATGAATCAGACATTAAATATGTAATTTAATTATCAAATAAAATTAACAAAATGTTTTCTTCCTTCAGGGTTAAGCAGGTACATGCAAAAATGTTTTCTACGTAATGCATAATTTATTTGTAAGGATGATTAACATAATAAAAAAATGTAACAAACTCAAGTACCATTATATAACAGTATGAGTCAACAAAAACGCCCTTTTTTGGTTCAACATGTTTTGACACCTAACATTTTCTGGTTAATACAAGCATGATCTGATCGCCTATTCTATGTGATGAAATGTTCAGTGGCTGACTTGATTCTGTGTCACAGAACAGGAGCAGATAGGTGGAAATTGGAATACAAATGTAATTAAGCTAAAAACGATTTTGTTTTAATAACTAAAATCATGAAAGCTTATAAGTGAAAATATGAGTTGAGTCATTATTAATATGTAAGTTTTTAGGGAATTGGTGTTTAATTCACAGTTTTAAAATACACTGCAGTTTTTATTAGACTGATGGTTTAAGCTTCATCATTTGTCATATCAGTTATTACATCATCTTGGACATCTGCATAATATATTCTCACTACATATGATAGTTCTTTCAGTTGTTACTATAAGAAGTATTCAGCACCTGTGTACCATTACTGTAACTACTTAATACCTTATCATTCATGCAGACTTATTAATCGTTTTTCTTTTATTTCTTTTTCCATAATCTACAATAAAAATCTAGCCTTTTTATTGTCCCATCTTTACTACATGCTCAGCAGCATTTTAGCTTCTGAATTAATTATCAGTTAAGATAATTCATGTTGCATCTCAGATAATAGACAAGTATAGTATCAATTTGATACCAAACTGATATATATATATTTCAATCACTTTCTGCTACAGTCCGTTTCTTGATGTATATAATACATTTAATATTTATACATAAATTTATTCGTTATTTAACAGAATGTACAAAATACCCCTAAACAAACAAGAAACTGACAAAGAAAGAAATATAATATACCAAATTGGTTATGAAAATGGATACAATAAAAATACTATGATCAAAATAGAAAATAAAATCAAATACAAAATAAAAACTGAACAATTAAGAATTAATCAAACTGAACAACACATAAATAATAACAACAACAAAAATGGGCCACATTCACATACATAAATAATAAAATGACAAAACTAACAAAACTATTTAA
This sequence comes from Magicicada septendecula, assembly GCA_034769895.1. Taxonomy (NCBI): domain Eukaryota; kingdom Metazoa; phylum Arthropoda; class Insecta; order Hemiptera; family Cicadidae; genus Magicicada; species Magicicada septendecula. Next base: position 170,763,514 of record CM068368.1, on the reverse strand, counting down.
AAACACAGATATAAAAATAGCATACAAAACTAATAAAAATAAATTACAAAATCTAAATAACTCACACAACAAAGATAATACAACAACTAACGGTATATACAAAATTGAATGCCAAGATTGCAATAAATGTTATATAGGACAAACAAAAAAACAGCTGAAAAAACGTTATTTTGAACACCTAAATGCATACAAAAAACCAGAAATATATAAATCCAATTTAGCCACACATGCAATAAACACAGGACATGAATTCCCAGACATAACCAATGTAACACTAACAAAACATATACCACACAAAGGCACCATAATGAACATATGGGAAAACTTACAAATATACAAACATAAAACAGAAAACAAACTAATACCTGAACAAATACAAATCAATACAAAACATGACACAATATTCAAAGCACTCAACATTGAAAATACACAAAAAACTAACACATACACCACAATCACACACAATAAAACCAACTTGAAATACCAGAAGCCAACAGGAAGCCACAATTATCAACCAACACACATATGTACTTCACCAGACAAAAAAACCGGAAGGCTGAGGATGGGAACAAGATAGTACCCGAAACATGTTCCAAATAGAAAAATAACATCTTGAGGTAAATTTATGTATAAACTAGCAGACCCGACAGACGTTGTCCTGTACACACGTCGTTAATTCGAAAATTTCAAACATTCTTCAATAAGCTGTAACAATCTGGACTGTTTTGATGAAAATTATTATTCAAGAGTTATTTTAATATCTAACGTCATTACATGTACACTTATCCAAATTCGACCGATCGGTAGCATGTGAGTATATACTGTGTGTGTAAGTATGCATATACTGTATGAGTAAAGTGAAATGTAGAAGCTGTGTTAACTAAAAAGATGCATCTATTACCACACTCCACGGATGAAATTTGTAGACTGGATAATAGCAGCCACTGTCTATGATTATTGACACGGATATTTCTAGGCGTCACCGAAAATTTTAAGCGAATGAAATGACTGATTACAGGCTGGGATATTATCCGTGGAGTGTGGCAATAACAGCATCGTAAATACAAACTTTAACTTGTTTTAAGTAAAGGTAAAAAATCTTACACTGAAACTATTTTATAACATTTATTTATTAATTTACAAAAACTTAATTTATCTTAATGCTATTGGATGTACAATATTTTTAGTTAATCCTTGAGGCGTATAAACAAACAAATTCGATGGTTTTCCAACTCTGGAACACGCAACATATAATTGACCGTGAGAAAAACACGGATTTTCTAAATCTAAGCCACAAATTGTCATTGTTTGGCCTTGTGACTTATTTATAGTCATAGCATATGCCAAGCGGATTGGAAATTGTAAACGTTTGAATGGTATAGGCGAATCTGAAGGAATCATTGGGATCCGTGGTAGAAGTACAACCTCACCTTGAAATTTTCCACTCAAAATAGTAGCTTCAAGAATGTTGTCCATGATTTTTTTTATAACTAATCGCGTCCCATTACATAATTTCGGAGCATTCAAATTTCGAAGCAAAATTATAGGTGAACCAATCTTCAGTCGCAAATTATGTGGTGGCATTCCCGGTAAATCTAATGAATTTAAAAATTCTACAGGATAGTTAACAACTTCATCAGGATCAACAACAGTGTCGATCGATTTAAATGTAGTTTCATTACCAGGCAGTAATTACTGTATTTTGAAATTGATGGCATCAACATCTAAATTTTTCGCAGCTAAAATTGCTCGCTCTCGTAGCCATCCATGATTAGTATAATTATGTCTCAAATCTGGAAAGATACTGTTTATTAACTCATCTTTGGTAGCCACCATGTTGCAAAAATTCTCTGGAAGTCGAATATATTGTGTATCTTCATACAATTCAATTTTACCATTGCCAATATCCAACAATTGTTCAGAGAATCTTGACGCTAATGGATCATTTTGAAGTTGAACGCGCATATTAATAGTAAGGCATAATTTGCTGACACTTCGCCATAGATAAGATTCTTTTAAACATGCGTTTATTTCGTCTGCATATGTCGCGCGTGGAATGACTGGTAATGTTTGTCTGAAATCACCAGACAGCAACAATAGAGCACCACCGAAAAGCCTAGTATTATCCTTGATATCTTTCAGGGACCTGTCGAGAGCTTCAAGCGAATGCTTGTGGGCCATGGTACATTCATCCCAGATAATAATTTTGCATTTTCTCAAAACTTGAGCCATGCCTGAATGCTTCTTTATGTTACACATTGCTTCGGGATTTGTGTGAACATTCAAAGGTAATTTAAGCGCTGAATGCGCCGTCCGTCCACCATCAAGTAACGTTGCTGCGATTCCTGATGAAGCAATAGCCAATGCAATATGATTTTGTGATCGGATGCGCGCAAGTATCAATGAGATGAGGAATGTTTTACCAGTACCACCTGGTGCATCAAAAAAAAAGAATCCACCTGGTTGCGCTGCAATTGATACATTAATTTGATCATATACATTTCGTTGCTCAGCAGTGAGCAATTGTTCATTATTGGCAACAAAAGTAGCCAAAGAAGTTCTATCGAAGTGGTGTTCCCGTTGAACATCGCTGTTGATGGTATCTACTGCTGGGCGGTTCGGCGCTGGCATGCCGAAATGGATGAGCGGCATATTCGAAATAAGAATACAAATATCCTCAATCATTATTAATGACTCATTATATATTTCTGCGGAGAATTCAATATTTTGATTTTGATTAGTAATTCTAATCCGATGTAAAATATCCTCACTCATTGAGTCTTTATATTTGTCCCACAGAGCAGATGCTTCAGACGGAAAACACGTTGTCAATATTATTGAAAATAATTGACGAATTTGTTGTGGAGATGAGCTCAGTGCTGCATCTGCAAGTGTGAGATCCCAATGGTTATCATCCTCCAATAAATGTAACTCACGACACGCATCGAAGAAAGTGTCGTATAAAGTACCATTGACTTTTCGCAAATATCGGAAAGATGTTGGTCCAGGAACGTTAACCAATAACAAACGCAAAAAAAAACATTCGCGTTGCTTAGGATGAACTGTATATAATCGACCTAAAGTATTTGTCATAAATATGTCGGTTGTTATAAAACTCACGTGTAAATTTGATAAAAAATTTATACAAAATATACTTACTTCGATTCCACCCTAAATTCGCAAAAAGTATCGTTTTTTAGGCACACTTCAAAACTCTTCAAACATCAATTTCTATTCGTAGTTAATATTTTAATTAGCACACGACTTGAACGAACACAATAATAACACAAAATTTCAAATATTTTTCTCAATTTGATCGCAGCACCAACTGTCGGGACAAACTGAAATTAAAATACAATAATATTTAATATTTGATGCTGCGATGGTAGCGCAGTCTACCGGATCCAATGTAAAACATTCCAAAATTAACAACTACTTATAAATGAAAAATTAGTTAAATAAACATTTTCCAGTGGACCAAATTGTGAATCTAAACCATCCAGGGACCCACTCAAACACACACACAAAATTTCATCAAAATCGGTCCAGCCGTCTAGGAGGAGTTCAGTGACATACACACGCACACACGAAATATATATATAAAGATATTAAATGTAATATATATATATATATATTATATATATATATATATTCAGGCTAAATATCTGTTTCTCCAAAATTGGGATGAAACAAACTTATTTATTATTTATTTTCACAAGCTGAATTTATTATGTATACAGGCCTGCCAACACTTCCGTTGGGTCCCAAGCTCCCCCCCCCCCCCACCTAAGTGTGTAACTTTATACAGTATTTGTTAAACATTTTGTATACAAAAAATACAAAATAAATAAATAAATAAAACATGTATAATCTATATATAATCTATTTATATATAAAACATTCCATATCAAATCCGAAATTGCCTTTAAGATGGACCTTAAAGTCTGAAAAACAAATTAAGCTATGAAAGGTCTACAGGTCTATTAGTTATTAGGTCGAGCTTAAGTTAGACTCGGCTAGGCATAAATCTGAAATGTCCCAGTCTCACAGAGTGGTGGGGGATAAGAGGGAGCCCAAAAATTTCTGTTTGTGGAGGGGTCCTGTAATTTCTGGCAATAGCCCTGCAATTTAATAATCGGCTAAGTGAATGTCTCTCAGTGGAAAAACATCATTCCACAAAATGTACAGAGTGAGTGTGTAAATGCTTTTGTTTGATGTGACAAATTTCTCTTGAAAACTCCCAAAATTTAATATTTATTTGTTATTAAAACTTGTAAAAAAAAAGATTGCAGCTTTATAAATAATCTGTAAGAAACCACTCTTAAAATCTTAAAATGTGATGAAACTTAAAATAAAAAATCGGATCACTCACCAAATGAAGTCATGAAAACTGGTAGACTAGTAACATATGAATAGGCCTATATGTTTGACCAGAGTGTACCAAATGGAATTGTTCTAGACTACAAACTATACTTATGTCTACTTGTTTTTACCTCTTTTTTAATGTGTTAAAGCTTATTGAGTGACATGATTGATCGTAAATATAAATGAGTGAGCTGAGTGTTGTGTGGATTAAAGGATATGATGTAACCTATGGTACTGGTAGATTTGATTAGGTATCTTTTTTCAGGAGATTTTTCTTCTCAAGTTAGGTCAGACAGCTGACAGACTCTTCCTTGAGTCACACGCTTTGGGATATAATTAAACTAGATATATAAGTAATATAAGTATAAAATAGAGCATTGGTGCCAAGAAGTAAAAATATTAGGCCTACTTAAATGTACTGTATGTACGAAATGTGTAAGTACAATCTTTAGGTTACCAGTATATTTGGAACTTTTTATGTTTACCGTTAAAATGAGACAATCAAAACAAAAAAAAATAATTTCTTTGTCTAAGTAATTTATACTCTGCGATAATTGCTTTGTCAGTAGCGTAGCGAGGGGTTTTTGGGGATTAACCCTCATTCAGAGAGATAAAGGAAAAGGAATTATCAAAAAAAATGAGCCGCTAAAAAGGTAATCATTTGTGTCTAATTAAATTTTAATGTTTTAATGGTTTTTAACCTAGTTTTTGAGGTTACATCTTCTTAAAGAGTAGGAGGCAGATGGATTTCGAATATTTATTCGGCTTGCAGTGTATCCAGCTCGGTTTATTATATTTACAATGCAGTCATTTATTCCACGGTAACGTAAAAACATTTCTATATTGAAAAACAGGTTTTTGGCGTGCTATTCGAATTATATGCTTATTTTTGTAGGCCTACACGGTTTTTCTATCTGCGTTTAATGATTGTTTCGTATTTTTTAGATTTAACGCTTTATTACCATTTCGAAAACAAATCAACAATTAAAACGTGTCCACTATTCCGTCTATGTAAACCTAAGATCAAATGTCCCGTTGCGAACGCCGTCTGTCTACAAGCCTCTCTGGGTGAAATGATTTGTATGCTATACAACCAACAAAATTTGCAGTTAGCACATATTTAGGCATTCCTAGGGCGATTTGAAATGTATTTTTTTGAAGATCTATAGTGTCCATTTTATGAAAACGTTTGATTAAGTTCTGTGGCAAAACTAACAGACCAATTTAATTCAATTTGCTGCAAATATTTTCAAACATGTACTCACTAACTCGATGGGATCCAAAGGGGATGTGACGCGAACATATGCTTTCATAGAAGAGAAATGCACCAGTCTCTCCACTCTCACCTACACGCCCTGTAACGCCGAGCCGAGGTTGTGGTAACCAATCTCTTCGGCAGAGTGGATCGGTAAGCAAACGAGAGATGGGGGTTCTGTCAGGGCAGTCTGGGGGTATCCTGGCTCCTGGCCTGGAAGGATGGTGCACATCGGCAGCAGGGTGTCCATCTAGTGTGGATGCGGAGGAGGCTATAGTAGTCCAACGGCTGCACACATGGGCTGAGCCAGCTAGCCTACTGGGACCTGGCAGAGAGATCTCGTCAGCTGAGGTGAAAGCAACTTTCTAGAGGAAGAGCACTCCGAAATCAAAGTTCCTGGTCCTCCAGGCTGGGGGTTGGATCGGAGAATTCACATATCCCATCTGTCAAACGCTTTTATGTGCAGAAACCGTTCTCAGCCAGTCAGTTTTACAACTATGATGCTCGGCATATCCCTGGGACCCGGAACTGGAGAGCAGCTGCACGTGACCGGGACAACTGGCGGAGGCTGTTAAAGGAGGCCTTTACTCGGTAATGGGTTGTCGCGCCGCTGAAGAAGAAGAAGAAGAAGAAGAAGGAGGAAAGAAAGAAAGAAAGAAAGAAAAAGAAGAAGAAGAAGAAGAAGAAGAAGAAGAAGAAGAAGAAGAAGAAGAAGAAGAAGAAGAAGAAGAAGAAGAAGAAGAAGAAGAAGAAGAAGACTCACTAACTCGAAGAAATATTTGTACAAAACTTTTAATACTATCAGCGTCCGCATAAAATGGTAGAAAATTTGTGCTAGTTTTCCGGTGTTGTTTATTTTATTTATATTGAAATATAAGATGTCATCAGTATTGTTTCATGACTTTGTTAAATTTTAGATATTAATTAATGTGACTTTTCCACACTTACCTTCTTGTTAACAACAAAGTAAATAGCAAGTAACAAGTTCTTTTGCTTTTAATATTTGTAGTTTATTCACAAAAATCTAAATCCCCCACCCAGACTTCGCCAAATATTTTACATGAATATCAGCAATGTAAGCGTGTAAAATTTCTACTATGAAGTAAAACTCCTTAAGCCTGTTCGTCCTCAGCTGGCAACTTGTTTCACTACTTTTTCTAGGTGTACAGCCTTATATTTTTGTCGGCTCTCCGTTTTAGTCTAAATACCACGTTATTTATCCTCTTCATCACAACATGAGAGACCTCCCAATTTGGTCGGAATTTTCGAAACGGGACATTCGGTGCCTTGAGTTATAGAACAAATTTAATATTCCTTGAACCCCACATCATTGCTGTGTGCGTACACTTTTCAATGTCATGTGTCTTCACTCGTGTTTAGCCTTGTCATTCCCGATTAATTTTGAACATTTAGTTCTCAGTTCAGAAGATCAATTATGTGCCACGTGGAGCGTAATGTTCGTGATGCGAGCATTAAATGCAAGAAATTCGAATTTCTTGCTCAAACGCAAGTTTTGTCAGAATCGCTCTAGCCACTAAGAGTAATTCTGTGTGTGTAGTACTACTTTGGTTGTAGTCGTACAGATACTGCTCTAGTATTACTGTTAAACCTCTTGGATTGGAGGTGTGTTGAGGAGGGTTCTCAATGTTTTACGAATGCTCAATAAGAAACGTTATTGTTGAGAAAATTCTCGACTCCTCTGGGGGCTCCACCGTCTGGAGTGACACTTGATGGCGTAATCTTCTAACCATTGACATAGACCTACCGGTTTCCGTCATCGTTACTGGAAAGGGGCAGTTTTCTTGGAAAAAATGCCAACATTATATTGTGCCAGTATAATTATTTTTTCCTTCCCCTAGTTTGTGGGCCCTTACTTGTAGAACATATTTTACGGCATCGCTGCTGATGTGAAACAAGTCGAATCATTTAAGGATCTTGTGAACAATTTTATTGCCACCCTGCTGACCTCCAGATCTACGCCACCCATTCCCTCCATATTATATGGCACCTTACGTCCGGACATATGTTTAAAGTCCGGATGTCAGTTGCATGATGCAGGCCACGCCTAAAAATCCAGTGAATTGCGGTCCCCGCGGCGGGAGCTCTACAAGTAGTTCGGGATGAGGCAAGCCCTTCGTCTCGCACAATCCCACATCTTAGCTGCATGATAACGTTTCCCCCATTTGCCACTCAGCTCAGTAGTGGTAAGCATACTAGAAGTCTGGTTTATTTACACCTTTCGTTTCAGGGTATTCATCGTTTGATTGGGAAAATCTTGGTTTCTTCTAACTGTCAACCGTGATGGATTCGTCGCGTTCTCTGGATGTGACCTCTTCTGTTCACTTCAGTGCCGAGAGTCTTCCTTTAAGAAGATGAAACCACCATTTTACTGTGATAAGCTATTGCTCTTAGACTTGGCACAGAACTGCATGTGCAACTGGACTGCCAGTAGCGGGGGGTGCCATGTAACCGCTGTTGCCGGCTGCAACAGTACAGACAATGAAAGAAAATAAAATTGATTACCGGTATATAGAGAGTAAGTACTTTAGTTATTGATTTATTTAAAATGTGAGCAGCATTAGTCGGGAACCTTGAAGAAATCAGTACGGTATTGCTTTCGATCTACTGGGCGCTTGTACCGTCATTTTAATATTGTATTGCCGGCTTAGATGTCGGAGATGTTCTACTGCGTAAGGTCGTTGACCTCGTAGTAATTGTTTATTTCGACTAACGGGGAAGGGACACAATCGTGCTTTCAATGTTCCTGCCTCAGTATAAACCGGCAAAACGAAGTAGCTATCTTCGTTTTCTGAATTTATTAATTTTTAATTCGATTATTTGTATTCTGATTTATTCTGTGTAAGTGTAATGAGAGCCGTCATTACGTATAACGGTTCATTACGTTGAACCGGGACCATCTTCTGCTGTCATCGAATGATACGTAGAAATACACTAAAAAAAAGCATTTCGGCTCTAAAAAGAATATTTCGTACTAGAAAAAATTTGAATTAATTTTTAGGCTAAGTTTTAGTCCTAACACAACCGGCAACAGCTGTTATGTACACACGCCACGCCACTGCTGGACTCAGAACTAATATTAGCTGTAGACCTGCCCATAAATAGCGATGATAAGAATGGTCTTCCTTTGAGGAAGAGGCAGATTATCGTTTTTTTACGATATCAATAGCCACGGGGGAAATCCATCTGTTTGAAGCGTGTAAACTTTTTAAGAGTGGAAACTGAGAAAGCAGAAGCTTATATAAATGTTTAAAATAAACAATTATGAGTAAGCGAATAGTTGATACAGTGTACATTGTATTGTATACAGAACTACATAATTACTTCAGAGTAACGATGTATAAACTTTTGATATCTACTCACCGAGTGTATAGGCTACTAATTGAAATTAGTAGCCGTAACTTGGCACTTCTTGCAGTAGCTCGGTTTTCTAATAATGGTTGTTTCACTTACGCTGGTGTTATTAATGAATGTAGTTGTCGTGAGTTTTACTGTTTATATATTTTATATCACTAGGGAAATTTGAGATTTGACATACCAAAATCTGTGTTTCTTATTGACAACACGTTAAATTACCAAAATATTTAAGAGTCACTTAAAAATGTCATGGAAACAGGTTCCTGATTGTAGTAATAGGATTTGATTTTAATAACTTTACTGGTCTGAATGAAAAGCGTACTTTATCACCTACATTTTTAATACTTACGTTGACCCTCGGGTAAGGGGCTGGAAATCGAGGATACATCTAAGCTATTGATGTTGATCCATCCTGTTCTTCAAACACGTTGTTATACGCCGATGATTTGGTTATCTTACGGGTGTGCGAGAATCTTCAGATGCCGCCTGTCATGTCTACGTATGTTAGGCCGGATTGTCAGACAATTTTGATTAACCAGGCCGAGGTAATGGCTTTACTGGGTATATGTCTTGTCAAATCAAAAACTGTTGTAGATAACTGTGTTTTGCAGCTGGTGTCTCGTTTTCAGTGTTCACGATGTGTTATTTCTTACGACTTTGATGCCGATGTAGTCAAAAAAGTGAAACGAAGCGCTGGAAAGAATGATAGCAAAGTTTGAAGAAGGAATAAACATATGTGGGATAAACATTTAGGAAAAACAAAATATGTGAAGATAAATATAAAAGTTATAAGAACGAATAAACGTGAGAACATGACAGTCGTAACAAGGAAAGGGAAAATACAAATTGAAAAGTACAGATTTATTGGAGGGGGGGCATGCTAACAGAGGACTGAAGGAGCTGAGTGGAAATTAAAACAAGAATTGGCATCTCTAAAGAAGCGTTTAATAAGAAGAGACTACTTCGCACCTGTAGGCCTGTGGGTCTGGAAATAAGGACTGATGAATGTGTGGAGCTTCCTGTTATACGGATATGAATCGCTGACGGCAAGGGAGAAAGAGAAGGATAGGATTGAGACTTTTGAGTTGTGAGTGTGGAAAACACTTAGACAATAAAATGGAATGACAGGGAGTCAAATTAGGAGGTCCTGAAAATGATTGTATTCAAACAAAAACTGTTCTAAAGCAGAACACTTTTAAATGCAATCCTGAAGAAGAAGTGTGAAATAAAGTTGGACGTGCTACAATAGGAAAAGGGGAAAAGGTATGTTAAGAACTGTTGCTGAGGATTCACTGTGCTACAGCGTACTGATCTTTTGTGGAAGTAATCGTAATCAATGTATTTTACAGTTGCTTTTACTTTTTGCGCTAGTAACTGTTTAGAGATACAAAAATTTTAGAGTTGGGCGCTAACATACTGATGATATTACTTTCTTCTCCCAACCACTTGTGTGATCTTGCGAGCATGTTGCGACAGTTGTAGCATACTGGCTGAATATAACTGCATGTTTACGAATGACACTAAACAATTTTTCCATGATAGTTTTTCTCCTTGCTATTTAATAAGTGACGAGAGTTGTGCAACATAGGTAAATTTATGTTTTTGATTTTTTTTGTTTTTATTAAAGCAATTTAAAACAAATGTCGTTCGTGTGGAAACACGATTAACTTTGTTACATAGGCCTATATGAAGACAAAATTTAGCCCATAGGTTTGAACTAACGAGACTATTCCAACATGTGTGCAAAATATTTTTTATAATTAGTAATATGTTACTGTAAAAATGCTACTCTTTCATACTGTTATACGTTGTTGTAGGCCAACGTCGCTGAAATTTAATTTGGACAGTTTTTTACATCGCTTAGCCGTGCACAGAAAACAGTCAAGAAAAATCGGTTCTTTCCCTAGTACAAATTTTCCAATGATAGTTCGACTACATGACACCGAATTTAATAAAACAAATTTACCGTTCTATTGGGAGATGAAGGGGTTTGCAGTAAGATGCAGTTTGTAGCACACAGGTTTTGTGAGTCACCAGTCACTGGGTTTCAAATTGTTTCCAAAATGTAGACGTCAGAAAGGGCCTGGATATTTGTGCAGACAATAACTCACCAGGAACGATTTGGCGTGCACACCAAAAGAAAGAAGTGGTGTCGGAAAACCCCGTAAAAGGTGGCTAACCCTTGAAAATCTAACAGGCGATTTTACCTAAAACTAGAATGAAGAAGATGGAACGTATTAACTGTGTTAAGCGGAATTTGCTCTTTGTATTTGACGTCAAGCGTTAGATGTGTAGGTTAATGCTTTTAACTTTAGTAAGAATTATTAAAAATACCTTCTGAAAACATAGATAACATTATCAGGAGGTAGTGCTACAATTGGACGAATAGACTTGTCCTTGCTTGTTAACAGAGACTATTTTGGGTTACAAAGAAAATTAGCTCTTACTTGCTATTAAGGGTAACAAAACAGGCTCGTTTACAAAACACTAATGGGATTATTCTAACATAACTTAACCTAACCTAAATTTAGGTTTTTGAGCAGAAGCAGTGAAAACAAGCTAGGAATATTTGAGAGAACAATGTTAAAATATATATAGGCCTATATGAGCAGTGAATGAAGCAGATGTTTGAAGAGAAAAACAATGAAGAACTATGTACGTTATTGCAGATATGACCATATTACAAAAGATAAAGATGGAACGGCAAAGATGAGCTAGTAATTTGTAAGGACAGACCCTTCGGAGCTTGCAGAGCGTCTCTTCTTACATAAATCAGACGGTAAAAGAAAAGTAGGGAGACCAAATCTGAGATTGGAAGGTGGTATGCAGCGAGATGCAGAAAGAGGTGGAATACGCAATTGAAACAAGATTAAAATGGTCAGAGACCGCTGGTGAGGGGTTGGAGCGACCTGATGATGATGATACTTAGAGGAATGGTTTACGTACGAACGATTGTTATGAGTACACCCTGTAATTACTTACAATTATTTTCCATTACCAAGTAGGCTACTTACTAGAACTGCCCGACGTCCGTTCCAAAAAGCTCGTCCTAAATCTTCAGAGGCTTAAATGTTTTAACGAATAATAGATATGAATTTTTATAGGCCTATAAATTATTTCGACCGTTTTAAAGTTGTTTATGTAATCAACTGTTTTGTTCTTTGTTTTAAAAGTAGAGTTGAATATGCGTATATGTTTAGTCACAAGTTTATAGTCTAAAAGCAATAGTCTACTTGTTTTTACAGTAACAGTAATAGTACTACTTATTTTTACAGTAATTATTATATTATGGCAGAAACGTGAGAGTTGCAGTTAATAAATTAAAGTAGGTAAAATTAAAACTAACTAAGTAAATAAAATTAAAATTAAAACAGTAACGTAAATAAAATCAGAACTTCATACCGCTTTTCAGTTGCAGGAGGACTCTGTGAAAGTTTGGGATTATTATTTGATTTGTCTTAACTTTTGCCGTGTAAACAGTTAGGCCTATATACGTAGAGACTGCTGATGAAATTTTAGTGCAATTTTAACATCAGGTAAATTTCAATCATAATTTTTTTTGCTAGTTCTACTACCGTACTCAGAAATACTGACATTTAAAATTTGGTGAATTCCCCTATATGAGATGTCGGTATAAACTTATTTAAAATTTTATGTTTTTACGACTGTTCGACTTTTTTTGAAATTTAAGGTATATGTGCGAATGCTCATCGGTAATTTCTTCTGACATAATTGTTAAAACATTAAACAATTAAAACTTAAGAAGATTCATTTTTCGTAAGCGTCTAAACTACAGAACGGTAATTGATTCATAGAGGACATTTGCTTGTATGAACTGTACCTTAATTTAAGAATTATTTCCCAAAAATCTGTATATAATAAACATATTACTATACGAAAATTAATAATTACAGTTAGCAATAATACTTAACTATTATTATAAAGAATAGTTATTTATGTTTATTTCACAATAAACATAATTGTGAAATTTACCGCTAACCCTTGAAAATCCTGAAAAATGCTACGTTGAGTCACAGAATCAGTTATATATTAATCTTGACGTAATAAAAATATTTAGAGAACTGTTTCAGTCTACAAAAATGTAGGGTAACGTGTGTAGAAAACGAAAAAATACAACATGGATAGGCCTAAAGAAAGTACCAGAATAGTTACTCGCGTTGGAATGGTTCGTGGAAAAGTGCAGAGATTCAGTTCCAGAGATCGCAGTTTAAACGTACAATCAACTTTTCGTCATCATCGTTAACATCTTTACTACGTGATTTAGTCATTTTCTTGACCTTTTTTCTCCAAAATTTGTTTTTCATTTACCTTTGCATTTGAAAGCTTGTTTAGGACGTATTTCGGTAGACTACCTTTCTACGAGCTCTTTCCATTTTTGGCTATTCATATTTGCATTATATTTCCAACATTACTAAACGCCAAAGGCGTACGTAAATTGAGCAAACGCTTTATCGCTATTATTTTGTGCTCTAAATACGATTCTGTGGTTGATGTCCCTTGATCCTATGAAACCTTGAAATTCGTTGGTTACAACTGAATTGGCTATTTTTTAACTTGTCAGTAACAAGTCTGGGAATCATTTTACGGCCAAGTCAATTACAGTACGAAAATTAAAGTAATTTTGTTGTGACGGCGAAGCTGTAACAGTTACTAAATAAACAAACAGGCAGAATAGAACTTGTTTTGGCAGAAGGATATTAGGTTACGTCGACTTAATTTTTACTTCCGTATATAGGCCTATGTGAGACAACACAACATCAGCAATACCTATTCTGAAAGTAGTCCTATGCTAAACCTGATGGATTCTTTCTTGCCATTACTGGAGTAATGTAACAAAAATATTTACAGGCATTGCACAGAGAAGGGCATTGAAAATGCTTCAATAAATCTAAAAAATATTATATTTATGTTCATTCACCAATCAATGAATCAATGAATTCAATCTTCATTCACCAACCAATGAATTCATTCTTCATTTACCAATGTACAGTTTATAAGTTAAATGTAGTCGCATTCATAAGCGAAGTTTTATATGTGTACTAAGTTATTGACAACAAAGAAGTAGTTTCTATGGAAACTCACCAGTTCCCATTTTCGATCACGTACCAGCGATCGGCCGCAAATGTGCGACACGTCCTTATAAACATTTTCAATGTTAAAATTTACTGGAGTACGGTAAATAAATTGACCGTTTTAACATAAATATACTCCGCTTGTAGTATGAGCTATTTATTCACTAAAAAAGGTAAGTTTATGGCTTTAAAAGGAAAGAAACCAATTAGATCCAAAATAATTATCAACAACCAAACATTGAAGCGAGTAAACCATTTTATCTACTTAAGTAATACGTTCCGATACAGGGAGGAACTACGCAGTAAAATAGATAAATAGCATCCGGTATGTGGGACCATCAAGAGACACTTAAGAAAAAAATCGCGACCAGACGTTAAAATTAAGTTTGTGGAAACGGTAACTGATACTATTTTATTGTGTGGTCGTGTGGAAAGAGCACGTAGAAAGGTTGTGTAACGTAATACTTCCTAAACAAGCTCTCAAATGCAAAGGAAAAGGAAGACAGAACATGTGAGGAAAAAGGTTAAGCAAATCACGTAGCAGAGATGACGAAAATTGATTATGTGTTTAACCTGCGATCTCTGAAAAGAAATCTCTGCCACTCTTCCATGTTTATCGGGCCATTCCAACCCAACGAACCAATCTTAAGAAAAATTGGTTGCTTCTTTTTCTTTATTAGTGGTTTTACTTTTTTTCATTTTGCACGCTCGTAACACTAAATGTTTCTCTAAAGGTTTTTTTTATCACGTCAGGGTTTATGTAAAACTAGTTCAGTGAGTTACCAAAACCCATAGGGTTTTTCATGGTTTTCAAGGGTTAGTGGTACGCCTATACGTCATAACTATTTTTATTGCGACATGAAAAGTAATTATTTGTAATTAAAATTAAGTATTATTTCAAATTATAATTTTTTATTTTTATATCGTAATCGCGTTGCTAGAATTCGGAACAGAATGATTAGACGTTATATATAACATTCATTCATTGTCACGGTAGTTTAAACGTCTTCTATCAATTGGTACGTGACTATTAAATAATAATGGTGGCTACTGAGACATTATCTTATATCAAATTTCAAAATGAAGTTTACAATCGGCCGTAACTTGATGTCTTCCTTAAATGTTAACCGATGTCACAAAAGTGCAATTTTATAACACAAATTTTTGCAAAAATCAATTTTTATTTTACTCAACCAGCTCTGTGTTGAGATTCGCAGAGTTCTGTGTAGTAAATAGCGCACAGCAATTCGTAGAAATGTATTAAAGATTAATACCTACCCCGTAGATAATTTATCTTTAGCGAGAAGCCATTGTGTGCGCGTGCGCCCGTGCGATCGCGTTTGTTTTGGTTGTTTCGTTACGTTCTCCTCGTGACGTCCATCATGTTTTCTTCCTGTTCCACCCTTATAGTACTTAATCACCATCTTCTCGAGCGCGTTTGTGTGTGTGTTTATACCTCTCTCGTCGGTAAAAGTCTTCCATAAAACATCGCGAGAGAAATAAGAAGTGCGAGGGGGTGTGTGTGAGAGAGCTGAAGGAGAGAGAGGGGACGAGGAGCACAGAGAGAGAAAGAGAGAGAGAGTGATAAAGAGAGAGGGACGGAGAAGCTGCTAACTTATGGATACTGATGACTTGACTCAATGAAGCAACTTACAAAGCGCCCTCAACCGCCACCCTGCGTAACACCCACCCACCTTCTTTCTAAACTATATCATACGGCGATAATATTATACAGTTGAGAAAACTGGAGCCATTTCTGACAGGGTAAAGCTACTCCCCAGTAAAGGATGAACGCCATCATCAACCGTTGCCTCCCATAACGGTTGTCGTCACACATACCATCCTTGAGAAATTGTGTTTTCGCAGAAATGACTTGTGCCGGGGATTTGATTCAATATAAGCTGTGTTGTTAGGAAAACCATATTCCAAGCTACTCACACAATATTTTAAACTGCTTGACACTTTTCGAACTTCTTACCTTCTAATATTCCGCATGTTTTCTCTCTAAGTAATTCGTGTGATAGTTAAGACGTTTCCTTTTTTTAATTAACTAGTTTGAACGACTCAGCACAGTAAGTGACTTGATAATTATATGATGACAAATAGACTTTGGAATTTGTATAAATGAAGTGCTCACCGTCAACACCAGTATGCAGTAGATAAATTTGCATATGACAAGGAAATAATAAAATAGTCTATCTTTAGTTTTTGTAGAATTAAAATAATTCATAAACATTATGAAAATTATTTACGAAATAGACCAACCTGTATTGTAACACCTGTTTAGTCTGTTAAGACATTTCAGAATTGCCAGAAGCGTTCTTTGGAAAGTTTAGAATGAAAATTTTGTGTTTTGATCTGTATGCATTTTATTTATCCATTGGTTTATCCATTTCAGTTAGTACACTGTAATGTTTTCATTATTAATTATCCTGTACACTTATAACTTAAGATTATGAGGACAGAACGCGTAGTTTACTGTATTTGGATCGTATCTGCAATCTAGAGACCGCGCACACAATGAAGAATATCTCTCTAGATTTATATAATTAACATATTCCACAGTCCACTATAATAGGCTTCAGACAGTAATCCCCTATTCCTACGTTTGTTGTCTTTGAGTGAAATAAATATGTACAGATATTGGCAGCCATTCTAGGCGTACACTTGTAACCTTCTTGCCTTATTCAATATTTTTATTTTTGGGATAGCTTTTTTTTAAGTCCTTGGCCTATTTTTTTTTTAAGTCCGTCGTAACAGATCCCGCCACATTTTACCATTTTACTTGATCTTCTCTGATTTTTATGGACGGGTTTCATTCGAGTACAAGTTGCTTTCAGTGAATTAACTAGACTAAAATTGTATTATATTTAGTCAGCTACAGTGAGCTTTGCCTTAGATTCATATGAGTATCCCGTACGTCGATTCATATCTGCATCGTGTGACTCAGATCATTGTAGCACAGAAACTAGTAAGTGGACTAAATGTTTACCAAATGCAAATCATACCTCAGTTAATATATTCCTTTTTTTATGACGCTCAGTATTGTCTTATTTAAAATAAACAACAATAACGGTTGTATAATTCTTTTTCTTCTTCTTATCCTTCTCCTCTTCCTGCTCTGACACCACCTTCTCCACCTCCGCCTTCACCTCCACCTCCTCCTCCTGTTCCTCCTCCTCATTCTTCTTCTACTTCTTCGTGTTCTTCTTTCTCCCTATTACAGCATTAGACTCTTTCACCCGTTCCGGCTTTTAGACTGTATCTGAGCATCTCTTCCTTTTTCTTCTGAAGCTTCGATTCCCTTCTGGAAACGCTTACTTCGGTATTCTACTTCTTTCATTCCGTCTGTGTATATCGATTTTCCGTTTATTAAGAATATGCTTAACTCTGGCCTAATCAAGTCTTCGCTTGGCACTTGTCATATCTCTTCCACTAACGATATTTTTTGAAATCATGATGTATCTATAGTTATCAACATCACAAAAAGATGTGAAATTCGAGTAGCGTTTGTATAATATATATTACTATATAATAATCTATGCCAATTTTACCGATACATTGTTTTCCTCTGCTCTTTCATATTCGTGAGCGTTTGGTGATATTTTTCTTTTCCAAAATTCAGAATTCTCTGTCCTCGGCTAACTGTGTTGTATCACGTAGTGAAGGAGATAGACGTAGAGGCGTTGCGACTTCCGTCTCAGTGAAAATCTACACCTCTTAGCCTTCTACTTTTTTCCTAAGGAATATATGATTTCACGTAGTCTCTCTCTCTCTCTCTCTCCCTCTCTCTCTCTCTCTCTCTCTCTCTTTCTCTCACTCAGTCACTCACTCCCACCCCCAATGTGTCATCAGTCGCCTGACTGGATTGATGCGATCCTCCAATCCCGAGACCAATGTAGAAACCTCCGAATCCCATATTCGTCAGTAATCTGCCTCAGGTATCCCAAACCTTGTATATTTCCGATCTGATGATGAGTTGAGAGGGTCGAAGGCACTAATCGGGAATTTTTTATATAGTGGTGAGCAACAACGTAATTTTTATTTGTGATTATAACCGCTGGCACAAATTTATTGTTTAATGTATTAATAAACTCTTCGGCTTGTGCTATTCTGCTTTTGATACCCTCCTTTTTGCTTGTGATACTGCTTTCTATTAAGTCAGTTCTTACATTTCCTGCATGCGAGCCTTCTAAATTGTAATATTTAAAGGATCCCTACTTTTTGTTTCTAGAACTTTTCGTGACTTTCGTTTTTCACTTGTTGATTTTTAACTCAAACCCGCCTTCTAACAATTTGTCCGTACCATTCTACATTTTTCTAAATCGTCTTTGTTTTCTCCAAATAGAAAAATATTGTCAACAAATCACAAAAAAATTTTCATTCCCTCTTCCTAAACTTTTAGTCCAACCTTAAACTTCTTTTTTATATCATTTATTGCCTCTTCTACAAATACGTTTAACAATGCCGAAAGACTCTATAGCCCAGTGTCTCGTGCTTTTGGCTGTGACCCAAACAGCTTGGGTGTTCGCTACTAATATACTTTTATTAACACATTTTTATTTACCTACAGAATTCATAATTTGGAAGCACTTGTTCTCGCTTGTAACATCTCAATATCGTGTGCCTGTAAATGCTTAATCGATTATTAGCGAAGTACGTTTCAACGTAAAAACTTTATGGCTTTTACAGTCTTTTAAAAGGTTTAGTCGCCCCATGTTTTTGGTAGATCTGTTAATTTTTTGGAACACACATATAGAAACTCAGTGATACTTACTTAGTAGACTTCACTATAGCAAGAGAATTTAAACGACGAACTTTACAGATAAGTACAGATAAATACAGAGAAGTTTTAAACTATCGGTTTGTTTTCAGACCGTAACAAAGTGGCGGAGTCTCGTAAAAAAGAACTAGAAGGTCCTCACGACGACTGTGACATATTATCGTGTAAAATAAAATTATAATGAAAAGACTCAGCACGAAGAATAAACTTAAGGAGAAAGAAAACTAGTAAAGCATAACGATATGAAATGAAATGAAATGATGCGAAATGACGTGAAAATAAAAAAAAAATACAGAAGTATAATAAAAAAAACTGGGAGGATAGGCGTAAAAGCTGATGGCTGCTCGAAGGGAAAAAGGAGACGAGTGTAGTTCCGGTAAGGGGAAAATTGTTTGTTTTTAGGGTGCAGAAGTAGGAGAAAACATCAGAAGTCGAGGGGATAAATCTTCACTCAATAAAATCCCCCCACCCCACGCCGAAAAATTCACTCCCACCTCCAAAAAAATGATAATAAAAAGCAGAAGGGTGGAAATAAAGAAAACGAGGGATATAAAAAATGTAATACTAGTTTGAAAGAGTGAGATATAGGGCGAAATTATACAGCATGGCGTCTGTAAAGCAATGACTCGTGGCCACCGACTTAACGAATATTACACTACTGTAAAGCTTAGCAAACGTCCGGCTAATCCTGGGTGCCGTTATTTGGGTAAACGAATTTATAGAAATAGTTGACAGTTTCTGTTCAGTATTAAACTGCCAATATTATGCCAGATAGTTGTGCTTATTGTAAACAAGGCTTTTGTGATTACACAGTTATACAAAGGCTTAATTGGTTCCTGGCCACGGAGACAAAATGAGACGAACTGAGGCAAGTCATATTTTAATGTCAGTGACAGATAAGCGTAATCGAGTACAGCTTCTGGGGAATCACAATATTAGATTACCTTCATGTTGTGTTGAAAACATTTTATAGTATTATTTTTTTATAGTATTAATAGTATACTATAAGAGTTTGTAACGAGCAGAAAATTTTAAAATTTTTAAATTTCACCTCGGCAGAGTACGTTCACACGAGGCAAGTGTCAACGACTTATGGTGGAGCAATAAATAAGGAGTAATGAGAAGGTGTCAGTGAAGCGTTGCTGACTTGACAATAGAAACGCATTAAGTTCAATCCAACTATAGAATTTGGTGGCGTAAGATGACAGGGAAAGTTTCGTCCAGAATTATTGCTCTCCGCAGCTGTAACAAAGTAAGAAGGACATTCACACCCGTACCAAGAATTGTAGCAGATGTGGCCGTATTACGTCAGTAGACGATAAGCGACAAAAACAAGTGATGCTCCATACTACAATGAAACGGATACGCTGCACCTTAAGTAACAATACTGGAAGATAGGCTGACAAAAACTAAAGTCATGTTACACAGCTGGAGGTATCGTCTAATTGACAGACAAGAATTTACGAAGGGAAAGTTGGGGTGACTTCAACGACCAGCAGATGTTCGAAATTAGTAATAGCCAGAAAAAAGGGGTAAGAGCATAGAACAATACGCCAGGAAGACTGTAAGTATAGATAATGGGAATCTATAGAAACGCAGAGTTTACTCAGACAATAGGCTGATAGACAAGTTGTTAATAGCCATAGTTTCTTCGAAGCGGGTCAACGACCGTCAAGCCAGAGAGCAGGGAGACCTAAAGACCTATCAGAGACCTTCAGCCAGCGAGAAATTTGATGGTGAGGGATGTTTCCATAGCAACTGAGACGAAGAACCTATCGGAAGAACTATGACGTAGGATTTTGACAGAGTGGGGCAGTATTTTCCGAGAAAATCAAAAACTGACCAATCTCGAAAAGAAGTGGGCGTGAAGCGCGCCAGAGACAAAATTTTGAGTAGGGACGAATTAATAAAACTAGCTGTCCAGGAAGACGGAGAGGCAGTCATACTCAAATTTTTAGACAGTGATATTCAATTTTCAGACAGACAGTCAACACTTAAATTTTGAATAGTTATACTCAAGTTTTTACAGTTAGAATTTTCAGACAGTTTACATTTCAATTATCAAGTAGTTTAACTACAAGTGCGAGAGACGGTATATCATAAACTTTCCATTGTTTACTCAAATCATTCGGAAGTTAGATAAATAACAAGGAACTTAAAACTTAATAATACATTCATATCGCGGTAGTGAACTTTACCGGAGTGCGCAGTAACGGACTTAGTGAAATTTACACCAAGTGAACAATCAGACCGTTACACTAACAGACAGCATCACTTAACGATATACAAATTATTTGAACTTAATGTTGTGTATCAACAACATAATGAACACGAAACATTAAACAAACTAATCAATTATAGGATCGTTTGTGGAAGCAGCGACAAATGAAACTAGACATGTATATTGACTTTAAAACGAACACACAGCAAACACAGTAAGATAGAACATTGATTAAACACTGAACTTCAATTACCCACACATATACAAACACCTACGCGAGCGGTCGGAAGAATAAAGTGATAAGTGGCAGTGAAAAACAACTTACTACGGAATGTATCTACGAGCCATCTCCATCACCAGAACGAGACTTCATCAACAACTAATGGATATTCACTAACCAAGTAACCACTATTATAATTACTTCTAATTAATAACTTCTACTGACCTGGTTTCTTTCAAAGAATTCACACCTGAGAAATTATTAAGAAAAGTAATGAACAGATCCGAATAAAGTAGTTAATTAACACATAAACAAAAGCTTATTTGGGATTTAATGAAAGCATTAAATAAGTAGAATATTGAATTGTAACATCATTTGATTTATATATGTATGTATGTTTTCTTTGTTTCAGCATATATTAAGATATATCTTTGTTTATTATGAATATGTATGTATTTCAGGTACAGCGACGTAACCTATGTACTATTATAATATGTCATAAATGATAATTAAACTAGTATTTTAGTTAATCAGAAACATGCGTTCATTATTACCAACGCAACCCAAATATTAACCTAAAGTTTGAAAAAAATGCAAATAGATTTTAAGAGTTTCTTATGTTCAATTAAATAAATGATATCACGTATGTGTTGATGAGCATAGATAGTTAGAATCATCATTAAGATTAAATTATACACATACACTAGTTACGTATAAATTATATACCAACCCACTAGTTACGGTAATCAAGAAGGACGGTAGCGTACGATTGTGTTTGGATGCGAGGAAGGTGAACAGTGTGACTATCCCAGACTACGAGGGTGCCCCTCCAATAAACGACATTTTGGCGAGATGTGGAGAGATGAAGTACTTATCTACCGTAGATCTAACTAGCAGTTTCTGGCAAGTACCACTGAAATCGGAATGCCGGAACTTCACCGCTTTTATGTACGAAGGCAAGTGTTATCGTTTTACAGTTACACCATTCGGCCTGAGTACCAGTTCTGCTGCACTGACCAGGGGATTGGACACAGTATTGGACGAAGAAGTAAAAGAAAATACCATTATTTATGTCGACGATTGCCTGTGTTATTCAGAAGATTTAGAAACGCACTTGTTACATTTAGACTTATTATTATCTAATTTAAGAAGGGCAAATTTAACCATCAATTTGGAGAAGTCGCAGTTCTTCAGACAAGAAATCGCGTACCTCGGTTATCAACTAACAACGCAAGGAATACGAGCAACGAACGAGAAGATAGATGCCATTATGAAGTTCCCTGCACCTCGGAACCAAAAACAATTAAAAGGTTTCCTGGGGTTGACAAATTTTTATAATCGTTTTACAGACAAATACGCGGAAACTACTAAACCATTACTGGAGTTGTTACGGAAAGGACAGAAATTCACCTGGACACAGGAATTAAATGAATGCTTTCAGCAGGTTAAAAGGTTATTCGTAGAAACAGTCATCTTAAAGTTTCCCCGAATAAACCAAAGATATTATATGCAATGTGACGCCAGCAACTTTGCATATGGCGGACAACTATATCAATTGGACGAAGAAGGAAGAATTGGAGTAATAGCTTTTACCAGCAGGACATTCAAGGGTGCGGAAATAAATTATTACACTACGGAGAAGGAGCTTTTGTGTATTGTAAGATGTCTTGAGCGGTTCCGTATATACATACTAGGACAACCGTTAACCATCATTACTGATAATAAAGCACTGACTTTTATGAATAAATGTCATTTAAACAACTCGCGTATTACACGCTGGATCTTAAGTATTCAGGAGTACAAATTTGACATTGTCCATTGTAGAGGTAAGGACAATATTATTGCCGATCTTCTGAGCAGAAATCCAGAAGATGCCACACCAGAAGTAATTAGTGACAATATTTCCGAATATTTAATTAACCACCTGACAATCAAAATGGATAAGAAGGTAAGCAAGATCCTAATGGATATTGGAAAGCACCAAATTCAAGATCATAAGCTTAAGTATATTATTGATAAGATTAGGGAAAATTGTATAGATAAGAAATTAAATAAATTTTATAGATTCGTCGATGAGAAATTGTACAGATTACGCAAAGGAGAGTGGAAACTATACGTACCGAACAGTGTGTCTGGCGAAATAATTGCTGAAATACACCGTATGTATGGGCATCCCGGTGCGAAGAGATGTATCAAATTATTGCAGGAGTACTTTACCATGGACGGAATGTTAAAGAGGGTGAAAAATTACGTACGGACTTGCGACACTTGTCAGAAAAAAAAGGATTCCGGCAACAGAAGCTCGTTTGGAGGAACAAAAGCCATAATACCGTTACGCAAGGGTGACCTTGTGAGCGCGGACTATTACGGACCGTTACCTGCTTCGTCCAGCGGGGTGAGGTATCTATTTATTATGGTTGACAACTTTACCAAATACGTACGACTTTTCACACTTCGAAGGGCAACGACCGTCGCTACACTGAGGAGAGTACACCAATATCGTGAAGAACTAGGGTCTCCTAGAGTGATTATCACAGACAACGGAACGCAATTTTCATCTAAAAAATGGTTAGATGGATTAACTGAACTAAATATCCAACCACGATTTACCGCAATAAGGAACCCTTGTGCGAATCTGGCTGAAAGAATCAACAGACAGCTTGGGAACTTATTTAGGATCTTTGTTGGTGATCAACATACAAAGTGGTCGCGTTACGTACCAATCGTCGAGAGTTGTATTAACGAAACGTACCACGAGACGATAGAAGTAACACCGTACGAAGCTCAGCTCGGAAGAAAACCTCCCAGAGCGTGGGAAAAATACATCAACAAGGATATGCTCCTAGTTAAAGGGGTAGATCATAACCAAATATTTATCAAAATGAAGGAGAAGAGAGAAAAACAAGCAAAATTATGTAATGAGACTAAAACCATTACAAGATTCAACATTGGTGAGAAAGTGTTAATCAGAACATATCATCAATCGGACGCGGTCCAGAAAAGAATTGAAAAATTTTGCGAACTATACTGCGGACCATATAAAGTGCATCAAATTCTCGGAGAAGCTACTTATCTACTCGTTGATTGCGATGATGACAAGAAACTCCGTGGAAAATTTAATGCCAGACAATTGAAAAAATACTATGAACCAGAGAATTGAAGATGAAGGAAGAGGAAGAAATTGAATAAGATGTTGTAAGAAGCTAGCCGATGCTGATGAATCAACTGCGTTAGGGTAATTGACGCGGTGATATCATTCAAGCTGGCTTATCCAAGAAAGTTATGTACTTTAATTGTTGAAACATAACATCAAAATGTATTTAGCCAATTAAGCACTAAGTAAATGTTAGATAATAAGATAAATTAACATTTAGTGTGACATTTTAGAAAAATATTGCAGTGAATGCAAAGGACATTTAATTGCTATTATTTGATTTCTATGGTAATAAGTTAAAAGGACAAAGTAAAAAAAAATGGACACTTAAAATCAGATAAGTGATAATATTCAACGAACTAGATAGTGAATGGACTTTATTAATATGAGTGTATGTAATTAGTAGGTTAGGATTATAAATGATGTTATCATGAAGTAGGTAAATCATTGAAACTAAATGTAATACGTGTATGTAAATTATTAAGATAATTACAATTAACATAGCGATTGTGTCAATTAACAATCTAATTTTAAAATGACAGTTTAAAAGATTTTATTGGTAAGATCATTAGTAATGCACAAAGGTGTATATGTATAGGAGATTTTCTTTGACATCATGTAAAGGTTACATTGAACCTCTTAACTGTTTGATAATATCTTGTGAATATGATATTTTAGAAGGTAAAATCTTATTCAATTGATGAAATTATTTAATTGCTTATGGAATTTATGACTTATCTTATAATTATAAAGATAAGGTATTTATATGTAAACTCGACAATGTGAAATGCGTTCAGCTATCCCAAATAGCTGGCAATAAATTCAGAGAACCAATTAAAACCAAAAGGGGGTGTACCACAGGTCATATAAGCTTTTGAAAGTAGGTTATTGTGTATACCTTCCCCTGAAGAAGATGGACACGAGGCGACGTACAGGGCGCAGAGTTTAGATTTGAGTTGTTCCCAGAGGTCACATCGTCAAATCGAAATTGAGGACACTGTAACGAGCAGAAAATTTTAAAATTTTTAAATTTCACCTCGGCAGAGTACGTTCACACGAGGCAAGTGTCAACGACTTATGGTGGAGCAATAAATAAGGAGTAATGAGAAGGTGTCAGTGAAGCGTTGCTGACTTGACAATAGAAACGCATTAAGTTCAATCCAACTATAGAATTTGGTGGCGTAAGATGACAGGGAAAGTTTCGTCCAGAATTATTGCTCTCCGCAGCTGTAACAAAGTAAGAAGGACATTCACACCCGTACCAAGAATTGTAGCAGATGTGGCCGTATTACGTCAGTAGACGATAAGCGACAAAAACAAGTGATGCTCCATACTACAATGAAACGGATACGCTGCACCTTAAGTAACAATACTGGAAGATAGGCTGACAAAAACTAAAGTCATGTTACACAGCTGGAGGTATCGTCTAATTGACAGACAAGAATTTACGAAGGGAAAGTTGGGGTGACTTCAACGACCAGCAGATGTTCGAAATTAGTAATAGCCAGAAAAAAGGGGTAAGAGCATAGAACAATACGCCAGGAAGACTGTAAGTATAGATAATGGGAATCTATAGAAACGCAGAGTTTACTCAGACAATAGGCTGATAGACAAGTTGTTAATAGCCATAGTTTCTTCGAAGCGGGTCAACGATCGTCAAGCCAGAGAGCAGGGAGACCTAAGGACCTATCAGAGACCTTCAGCCAGCGAGAAATTTGATGGTGAGGGATGTTTCCATAGCAACTGAGACGAAGAACCTATCGGAAGAACTATGACGTAGGATTTTGACAGAGTGGGACAGTATTTTCCGAGAAAATCAAAAACTGACCAATCTCGAAAAGAAGTGGGCGTGAAGCGCGCCAGAGACAAAATTTTGAGTAGGGACGAATTAATAAAACTAGCTGTCCAGGAAGACGGAGAGGCAGTCATACTCAAATTTTTAGACAGTGATATTCAATTTTCAGACAGACAGTCAACACTTAAATTTTGAATAGTTATACTCAAGTTTTTACAGTTAGAATTTTCAGACAGTTTACATTTCAATTATCAAGTAGTTTAACTACAAGTGCGAGAGACGGTATATCATAAACTTTCCATTGTTTACTCAAATCATTCGGAAGTTAGATAAATAACAAGGAACTTAAAACTTAATAATACATTCATATCGCGGTAGTGAACTTTACCGGAGTGCGCAGTAACGGACTTAGTGAAATTTACACCAAGTGAACAATCAGACCGTTACACTAACAGACAGCATCACTTAACGATATACAAATTATTTGAACTTAATGTTGTGCATCAACAACATAATGAACACGAAACATTAAACAAACTAATCAATTATAGGATCGTTTGTGGAAGCAGCGACAAATGAAACTAGACATGTATATTGACTTTAAAACGAACACACAGCAAACACAGTAAGATAGAACATTGATTAAACACTGAACTTCAATTACCCACACATATACAAACACCTACGCGAGCGGTCGGAAGAATAAAGTGATAAGTGGCAGTGAAAAACAACTTACTACGGAATGTATCTACGAGCCATCTCCATCACCAGAACGAGACTTCATCAACAACTAATGGATATTCACTAACCAAGTAACCACTATTATAATTACTTCTAATTAATAACTTCTACTGACCTGGTTTCTTTCAAAGAATTCACACCTGAGAAATTATTAAGAAAAGTAATGAATAGATCCGAATAAAGTAGTTAATTAACACATAAACAAAAGCTTATTTGGGATTTAATGAACGCATTAAATAAGTAGAATATTGAATTGTAACATCATTTGATTTATATATGTATGTATGTTTTCTTTGTTTCAGCATATATTAAGATATATCTTTGTTTATTATGAATATGTATGTATTTCAGGTACAGCGACGTAACCTATGTACTATTATAATATGTCATAAATGATAATTAAACTAGTATTTTAGTTAATCAGAAACATGCGTTCATTATTACCAATGCAACCCAAATATTAACCTAAAGTTTGAAAAAAATGCAAATAGATTTTAAGAGTTTCTTATGTTCAATTAAATAAATGATATCACGTATGTGTTGATGAGCATAGATAGTTAGAATCATCATTAAGATTAAATTATACACATACATGTCAGAGATTGATAAATATACATATATAATAAATAACCCATTCATTAATAGATTTATAATTTAATTGAAAGTTATAAAATGGCGTCCAACTTAAGGGCTAGATGCATTTAAGAAATTATTAAATTTACACATATAATAATTAATTTATTGTGCAATCAATACGCATATAAAATTATCGTTATAAGTTATATTATAAAAGTATATTATAGGAGTTTTATTGTATTATATTTTCAAATCCGCCAACCACAAAGAGTTTGAGTGTGCAATATGCTGAGTTTTTCTACGTAAAACAATAAGTAGTGGTACCACTTTTAATGTACGAGCAGTTTGATTAGCTAATAGCAAAACTGACTGAATGGAATGTAAATAATTTACCAAACGACGAGAGGTTGGTAGAACTATTTTGCCACTTTGAAAACAATAATAATAATAGTGGTGTGGACATTAGCTCCTTACTGAAAGTGTACAGTGTGCATACTTCTTACCAAGCGCCGTAGCACCTGTTGAAATGTGATTTTCACAGATTAAAACTTTTGACACTTAAGAAGAGAGTTCCCGATCATGGAAACTCCAAAAGCGATGATCGTCGTTATAATGAATTTTAGTACTCCGTCCCCATAGAGGATGAGTTTTATGACTTTTTAAGTCCTTGAGGTTGTCAGACGTTAAACAGATGTCCAGAGCTAAAGAGGAAGATTGTTTCTATCGTTAATTACCATAAAACATACACAGGTCTTTTGTTATATTTATAATTTGGAAAATCTGTACGAAGAAGGCATTTCAATATGAATTTTTTTGCAATTAGTTTTATTGTAGAATTATAATTATATAGAATTGTGTTTAATTTTAATAATTAATAAAACTTATGGAAATATTATCCGTATTTTTGTACTACATCACTTAAAATTTTTTAGTTAGTTATTACGTGTAATACTAGCCTACAAATTAAAGTTTACGATGAATTTGAGGAATGAAATTGAGAAAGTGTAACACTTTGTGTCGTGCAAAAATTACCACCTTTGACGTATGTTAAGCGTAAGTGTTTGAAGTGTGATGTCTCATAAGTGCGCGTTGAATTATCTTTAATTGACAGAAAAATTAATGCAAGACTCCTGCAAACATAGTCTGCCCAATGTGTAGCCCAATAATCGTCATAGATTTCCCGATTGAATCCTTTATTTTCTTTATTTACGTCTTTTTAAAGCGAGCAAAGTGTCTGTGACTATAAAGTGATATTTTAATTATATTTAAAGAAGAAAATAGTTTTGTTGTTTAGCATAGGCCTATCGATCCTTTGGTCCCGGTCGTGCCACTGGGGATGCGTTATCGCAAAATGGGAGAATCGTTTATATTATGAAAAATAATACGTGAATTAAATCTCCAAAAAAATACCGACTAACCGATGCGTCGTGTTCCTAAGGTTGCGGCCTGAGTAGAGCGGAGCGTAAAACAATATACTAGTCAGAATTTGATAATAGGCCTATGTGCAGTATTTTACTTCACAGATTACGTTAAAGTCGTATGGCGAAAATACAAATTGGATATTGCGATTACAGTGAACAAATTACGATTAAGGAATATTTTTACACTGTAGGCCTACAATAGAAATCTACTGTTGGCGCGTGTTTCTACACCTTAAAAATAAAAGGAATAGATTTTGTCATACCACTAACTTATGTTCGGTTAGATAATTTGTATCTTTCTCAGGTCAGTCGTATACAAGCGGATGTCATATGGCAGGGTATACCCTCCGAGATCGTAGAGGAAATGCAGATATATGGCAGGAATTGAATATTATGAGCATACTCGTTAGGTTTGTCCAAACAACTATTGAATTATAAGACGAAAGAAGGGAGAGGTATGGGATTTTTCTGAACAACGCTGGAGAGACCAGCTGTAGTCTATCTGCTTGGGACGACCGGAACAAAGTATTTTGGGTTTAATCCTTGTAGAAGAAGAAGGTGATGATGACGATGCTGACAGTTGGTACCTTCTATACAAAAGCTGTATCACTAAATCGTAAACCAAATTTAATTTAATCCTTCATGTTAATAATGTGTGTGTGAGTGAAATTTTTGTATATTTACACTAGCCGTTTTATACAATCTATTATAAATTTTAGCTATCGTTGTTTCTTCGATATATATAAAAATTGTTTATATTGCTAAAATCTAAACCATATGTAAATTAATCCTTCATGTTAATGTTTTCGTATATAGCCTATATATGTAGTAGTGCGCGCCCGCGTTTACAAAAATGTACTTGTATATTTATGTTTATGTTGACCATTTTACAGTCTGTTGTAAATTTCAGATAACGCTGTATTTCTGCAGATTCCGTTTATCTGAACCATAAACCAAACTTTTTTGTATGTAGCCCTATGTTAATAGGCTGAGTATTGTGGTGAGTGCAGCCAATACAGTTGCACCGTTATTCAAATTAAGTGGTTTGTCAACAACTTCTGTCTTTTATTTCTAAGATTGTAGGACAGGTTCCCTCTGAGGACGGAAGCGATACCACCGTAGGCCTGCATGGTGATCCATAGGTCTGTTGACAAAAATTCATTTCTCGATATTGACTGAAAACTCGTTGGGCGCTCGGTGAAACATATTACTTAAAAAGATTTAAATAAACACGAACGCTTGGTAGAGTCACAATTTATTCTTAAAGTCTGACATTTGTTTCAGCCGATTAGGCTATTCTGAAAGAGCTGAAACAATTGTCAGAGTTTAAGAATAAATTGTGAAATTACCAAGCGTCTGTGTTTCTTTAAATCTTTTTGAAAATGCGTTTGCTTATAACTACTATTATCAAGAGAATAATGGTACACGTTTTACAAAAATTTGGAAGCTTATAATTATATAGCAAGGGAAACACAAAGTAAAACGGTATGTAACTTTTAGTTTTATGATGGTCAGTAACAGGCCTATTGTTGTTGTCTTTTTTATTCTTAATTGACAGAAATATTTTTATAGTACGTAGTATGTTACAAATATTCGTCATTACTTTTCGAATCCAATATTTATTCCTTTGTTTCATTTCTGTGAGTTTTCTGTAGCTCTACAAATTTTTCCGACGAGCGGTAGTCTATTATTTTTCTTTCGTTTTTATGAAGCCAGCGACTGGCAAGCGACGCAACAATAACCCGGTGTGTACTGATAAGTCGAGTCGCGCGCTCGAGACCAGCATAAAAGATTTTTCCGTTTGCAGCGATATCTTAGAGCAACAGTTAGAAACGTAATAAGAAGGCAAAGTGTTGTCGAGGTGTGGTCAAAGATCGTGCTCGCGTGTGTTCCAAACAATTTGAAATGCACCTGGGGACAATGGAAGTTTGTCCCGTGCTTTGTTCACGACCCTCTACAGGTGTCAACGTGTCGCTGTCGGCTTCGCCGTCTTCACATTCATTAACCGGCCAATAATACGTGACACTTTTCTCTTTCTTCTACTCGTCCGTCGAATGTATACGTAATACTTTTTTTTTACCGCCTTACTGCGTGTAATCGGCGATTAATTCAATTAGCGATACGCTTGATTGTTGAACGTCATCCGTCGACGCAATTTCACCAAACTTACGGCTAAAAACAAAATAAGAAATTATTAAAGAAAATATACAGTAAAGTCTCCGTTAACCGAAATATAGGGAAGCCTCACGGTTTTGGATAATAAAAGTTTCGACTAATTAATAAATACAGTGGGGCTTCGTAAGAGTCAAAATCCGCTGAAATAATCCTTACACAGGAGAATTTGTTACTAAATTTTCGTTACGTAGATTTGGTGTGTTCTAATTCTATAACATAATTCAGTTACCGTAGAAAAAGACTAAACGTTTGGTATTTTCGTAAATAAATATCAAAATTGTTTTGTTAAAAAGAAGTTAACTGACTTACCGCGACATTATATGCAGAAGAACGTTGAACAAAAGTGTAGAAGGTGATTGTAGACTTTACACAGTAGAGTATTCAGTTTACTCGTAAATCAAAACGTAAAACATTCAATACCGTTATCCAGAATATGCACTTTCCAGAACAGAATAACTTTTGTACGAAAGTACAACAGAACTTTCAGATCTTATTGCCATACCTGTTAGACAAAACCAAATTACACGTTTTCTGAGTAGGTGTACTGAATAACGGTACAACCGAGCGGGAGTTGTTACCGTCGTCTGCATAAATTAAATGCTGGAAAATTCATCCCAATTACGTTATTGAGAGATTTGTGTTCGCAAGTGAAGGTAGTTACACTCGTCTTTTAAGTAAAAATTTTACGCTAAATAAGAAAAATTCGATTACGTGCAGGATTTCTTAACTTACAAATTCGGTTCGGCTGCAGCGATTGTTGCTGTCAAAAAGTAACAAAAGCGACCTGTACAGCGTGATACATTTAAACGTCTGTCTGATTTATTTAAAATATAATACTAATTTACAAATCAGTATACGCGTGCAAGATCAATAATGTACGTATACAAATTACTGTTTTCGAGTTCAATACTTCTGTGGCTTTTTGAAAAAAAAAGTGAAACATTTTCCACAGCGTTTTTTTGTGGCCACATCTCAACATCGTTTTATTAGGACACCTGAAGCTTGGTTCCAACAGGGGCTTTCAACGAAGAATAAAACTAACTGAAAAAATAAAAAAAACCTTATTTTATAAGAGCCCAAACTAAGGTATTCACGCTCTAATGATAATGCGAAGAAGAAGACAGACCTTATTGGCATTCCTCCCTAAACCATCGAAATCTAACTCATATCTTTATAAAATAACTTAAGTAATTTTAAATTCTTTGTTATGTTACGTTTATTCAGCATGCCTTTTCCGGGCTGTTCGGTTAACTGTATTCAGTTAACTGATGAGGTTTTTGCTTAGTTCTACCTGTCACTGTTCTACTAGTATTTTAGTTTCAACCTCACTGAATGACGGGAAAGCTAGACGTATGCTGTATTACCAACAATTTGGTGCAAAAATATTGCTTCTTATTTTTTGGTTCAGTATAAACCTTTAGACCGTTCAAACCGTCAGACCTAAACACGTTTAACCGTGTTTGCCTAAGTAGTCAGGTTAGTTGTTCGTTTTAGAAATAATACAATTTTGAAGAGTTTCTGATAAAACGGCGCCACACGTAAACGTAGTAAAATTAAGCCTGAAATTTATCTGGACAATCTGGATAGGTGACCACAGATGACTTGTTCGTCTTATCTCCATTCTTTTAAGGATCTTTGATTAAATATTCAAGTTACTTAATCGATTTTTATTACCTAACAGCTGATTTCTATAGTCATTCAATAATAACTACAATTACAATTATTACAATAAATTAAAAATTAATTTTTAATTTTTTAATTATTAAAAAATTGTGCTTATAATAATTTTAATACGTGCAATCGTTTTTGTATGTTATAACAATTGAAAGGAACCCGCACGAATTTTATATAACATTATGTGCTCGTAATTTGCTTAGCCGTATGCTCAACATAGAATTGTTTAGGCCTACTTGAAGCCAAGCTGATTATCTGTAAATCTAATTTAACTACACACGCACTAATTTATACACAACAATCTCCAGACAGGTATAATGTTATATTAATTTAAATTTCACAAAAAAGTTGTAAAATAAATATCTAGGAGTAGTGAGAAATTAAAGGAATGCAAAATATCACCAATTATGTTGGGAAGAAGGAACAAACGTATTGAAATAAATTGTTTGGCATTCGCAGATGACTTTGCTATACTTCCTGAACATCTTACATCTGCAGTAACACAAGTTAATTTTGTAGAGGACATAGCCAGTAGAATAGGCTTAAGAGTTTCTGCAGAAAAAACCAAATTTCTCACAAACATTAAAAACGCGACAAAAATTCCTGGTCACAGATATTGGTTGAATAGAGAGGGTTCGAAATTTTAAGTATCTAGGAGAGATAATTCAAGAGAATGGCTTGGAAAAATCTGCTATAGAAGAAAGGATTCATAAGATGGAAAGGGCATATGGTATAACTAAAGATTTTTACAATAAAAAGTGCATATCTAAAAATGCGAAATAAGGCATTACAGTACAAAGTGAAGCCAGAATGCCTATATGCAAGTGAATGTCTAGCATTGAATTATAATTTAGACAAACTAGAAATATTGGAAACACGAATTATTAGGAAAATATTAGGCACACGAAAAACTTCAGAAGGTTGGAAAGTAAGAAGTAATTATGAAATATATCAAAGTATAGAAAATATAACAGAAACAATGAGAAAAAGAAGACTATTATTTTATGGACATTTATATATAATGGACGACAATAGGTTAACAAAGGAAATCTTCAGATATCTGTAGGGGAAGAAGTCAACATCAAGTTGGATTAAAGAAGTCCAAAAGGATTTAGAAAAAAATAATATACACGGAGAAGAAGCAATTGACAGAGACGTTTTTCAGGCAAAAGTGTTGAAAATGGAGGGCGTCCAGGGTAGGAGAGACAAAAGCCCAGGTTCAAAGTGGACTGAAGTCAGGAAGAAGAGACACAGTGAGAATATGAAAGAATATTGGAAAAAAAGAAAAGAACACAGAGTAAAGAATTGAAATTGGCATGTGGTCCTTAGATGGCCGATAAAAAAAAATGTCTAGGAGGACGCGCGCACACGCACTCACGCACGCACCCATGTACACATTTAATATTAACATTAACAGTAGTACCGTCATTATAAACTAAATAAAAGTATAAATTTAACAAGCTGTTTCACTTAAAACAGTAGTCTAAGTGTGCGCGTTAAAATATGAATAATCATTCTAGTAAGTAAAAACACAACATAGGCCTACAACTACATTTTTAAAACAAAGTCAAAACAAAGTAGTTATAGAACTTAACTTTACAATAAGCTTACAATAATTTTGAATCGAAACGTACGTCAGAATATTATTTAAGAAAGCCATGCTGATGTAAGTCTGATGTCTATTTACACACAAACATTGTAATGGATTATAAAACAAACATAATTTTTTTTTTAACCTCTAAACAGATAATTGTCAACAATATTATACATTAATTTCAATGCTTTTATGTATGGAAAAACATTATCCTTTAACTTGCAGTCACCCAAATCAGTATTACTTGCATAAGAAGATAAAGTGTGTGTGTGTGTGTGTGTGTGTGTGTGTGTGTGTGTTTGAGGAAGAAAGAGAGAAAGAAGTGAGGGAGAGAGAGAGAGAGAGAGAGAGAGAGAGAGAGAGAGAGAGAGAGAGAGAGAGAGTAAATGCACTGGAAAAAGAGACAGAATGAGCTAAAGTACAATTAGAACAACATCCACTTATCATCTGTATTTTTAGGACTCTATTTTTGTAAAACGATTTACTTCAGTAGTGCTTCTTCTATATTTACAGACTCATTCGTTCCTGCATCTTAACATTACATCTAACTATAATAGGCTATAAGTAAAAGTTACGCAGTATCATGTGGAACACAAACCTGAGTCTTGCGTGCCGCGTTTTTTCCAAAATGGCGCATACGTTGTTGTGTCAAGAATATGTTTCGCTCCGGATTATTTACGTCTCATTTAATCCACCCAACGGACGATATAATGTAGTCCTATATGTCTTTCCTTTCGGCAACTTTTCCGTTACACCAAACAGACGAGAAAATGTTGTAAAATATATCGCCAAGAGACTTCCTTTTCAGAAACTTCTGTTTTTATATAAAACTTTGAAACTTAAAAGAATAAGAGTATCTCGAAAAAGTTACGAAAAATTATGTCTTGAAAAGCAGATTTCTAATTTGTTGTTGTTATCTGATCAGACCATGGGCGGCACCATAAAAGCATGCATTTTCCCAGCTTCTAGTTCCTGAGGAAATAAGTACATAAAATACACAGTGTGGCAGGGGTGTTTTTACCGGGGGATGTATACGGGACGGAAAAGTTGACGAATTTTGTTAATATCTTAATTGTTAGGCTGTTTAATTAGTTTTCAGCTGTGTACGCTAATACAGTGTAACTTTTTTTAATATATACAAACAGGTTTATTACACAGCATTAGCGTATACATTTGAATATGAAATATAGGAAAATCAATTCAGTAAAATCAAGTTTCTTGTAAACAATGTTTCAATAACGAATATTTTTATTGTGTTACTATCGTTTACTTTAATGGAACTGACCTCAGCAACTTTAAAGATAGTAATGTTGTTGATACCCCACCAGGCCAAAATACCACTGAAGCGTGGTAATAATATGCGATTGAAGCGTAGTGGTCACACGTTTACTAGTAGCGTATTCTGCATGCTTTTCTAAGCTACTCTGTTGATGCAGAATAAGCAATAATATTATTATTTTACAGCCGTTAAATAAAAAGTTAAAAGACAGTGGTAGCATAGCTGAGAAAACCAGTGACTTAGCAGCAAACTGCGAAACTACATTAAGCCAACTACTGGTACCTGGTCTTCATCGTTACGACACAATAGGAGAGAAGTAAATCTTTGCCGCTTGAGAGTAGGCCACACCAGACTAACCCACTTCTATCTATCTGAAATTCGTTTTCCGCGTCATTTTCTGCACGCCAAGTGTATGTCACTGTTCACCACATATTAGTAAACTGGCCTCTATACGCCACACAGAGGGACTGATGCCGACTCTCAGCTGACTTGCGAGAGGTACGGGGCGACAGTTCGGGGAGTGGTGATCGGCTGCTCCTCTTCTTGAAATCGACCGACGTTTCTACGAGGATTTAATAGTGTCACGGCCTCGCACCTTACACGGCACGTTAAATAAAAAAGGCAAACAAATTATTATTATTGTCAAATACAAATTATAAATTAAAAGAGAATGGATATTTAAAAATTCTAAAATAATGTGAATAAGTTATTAATAAGGGATAATGATTTTTCGTACATAAGGAAATGAAATTAACCTATAATTGTTGACAATTGTGTGTTAAGAAGTTACAGGGAAAAACGTTTGGATTTTCATTTTACAATGCAAGTAGGAGTAAACGGTGATCTGTACGCATGCATCAGGGATCTGTAAGCATGCATCAGGCTTACATAAGAATATCTTTTTTAGGTAAGAAAATTAAAATTTCACTTAAAGAACTGTTAATTGTTCGCACTCAGACGGTGGCTCGAACAACGTCTTTGCCAGTAGGATTGTCAGTCGACCGGGTGTAGACGCTGGGAGTTCATCGGTACCTATACTGAAGATGAACGCTGCAGATACAGTTGAAACAACTGTAAATGTGTCATAATTTCAGCCAAGATTCTACACTCCGGTGACCTTTAGTTTTAATTCGTGTGACTCGTGTAACTCTTCCGGAAGCCGTAGTCAACTAAAAGAATCAGATCACAGTATAAGAAAAAATGAACGGCGAATATTCATAAAACACATAAAAACCAACGATAATAATAGCAAAAATTCGACTCATCCAAGCCTAACTACGAATAAATGCAATATGAAATTGTATCTTAACCACTGTAGTAAATTTAATGTTATGTGTACAGTAAATGTGGTACATATATATGTACATACGTTTACTGAATTTTAATACTTTAACTACCTTGGAAGGAATTATAAAATCGCGGGGATACGATCCACGAAGTCAAAGGGCGAATATACTGGTCATTTTATAAATGGCGTATACGGATTATTAAGTAGGTCTATATGAAGTCAAGTTATGTTTAGATAAGAGAGTTTAATAATTTGGTCGAATAAATCCGCAGTTAACAGTTCAGTATTTTCGTATAAACTGAAACAAATTAGAACATTTTGCAGGCGATAACAAATAAAGTATGGCACATTTCAATCCATATAAAAGTAGTTACATAAGATCTGTACTAAACATATATTTAATAGATCTTTTACAATTAAATTTTTAATAAAAGCTTCAAGACTGTCTATCTAAATAAAGGCTATGTTTTATTTTAATTTGGTAGCTTATTATAAGTAACTTAATAAGTCAAATACAAAAGGTGTAATTACATTAAATTTTCAAGGAATCGTATAAATATTATATCCGAAGAAGAGAATATTACTGATAGTATACGGAACAGGAACATAATATTAAACAAAATATTGGTGACCTGACTTAATGTATGATCGTTCTGTCGTTAGGAGTGTAATCGAGAAAATATTCTACTCATGACCACTAAGATTTTAAAACGGTAGAAAATTCTGCAAATAATACGTCTAAAAATGTTTAAGAGCAATATTTACGTATGAAACGAGAACTTAGTAAGTTCATTCTTCGTTAGATGCGTTAAGAGGGTTTGTTTTGTTATTAAAGGTACCTTACAGGCAATATTTAGGACTATACAGTTTAAAGTGAAACTAGTTTTACTTCGACATTTTTAGTTACAGTCCCGCAGTAAGATAAATAATGACGAAAGGCTACTGTGTTTCTTACAGTAGCAAAACGTTTTCTTTAATTGATTTCTTTAATTTATTCAAAACCGATCGTTCGGACGTTTCGGTCCGTTCATAGCCTAATATTTATGTAAATGACACAGTGCCGGTGTATACAAACGAAACAGACCTATTATTATGGATACTTAAGGCGACTTGTACAAGCTGTAGAGTTTTTTTCTCTTTGTAGTAGTCGCACTTTAATACAAAGGTGACTGCACCGGTAAGTTCCAATTTCTGTAAAAAAATAAATCTTTAAAAACCTATTAAGTATTATGGACATAATTTTTATCGACAGTCTCCTAAAAGCTTTGACACTAAAATGACTGCCCCTACTTACCGGTTTGTTAGCCAAGTGTGATATTAAATTAGTGTGACATAGTATAAGTAGTACTAAATCTTATTAGTCAAAAATACTTCGTATTAAATGGTACTACTTTACGTTTAAAAATAAGAGTCATATTGAAAACATCTCATTTGTGGCAGTTGTTCGCCTGTTGCTGAGCAAATGCGTCTCCTGAGGTGCCAGGAGCAAATCTTGTACAGTTTTCTGTAACAAATAACTTAGCCAGATTATCCCTGCATTTGCAAAGAGCCTTCTTTAGAACTTTTTCCTCGAAAAATGAAGTTATTATAAGCTTAGAGGCACTAATTTAACTCCACAATTACTGATTGACAACTTAATTATTTTCATTAAAGTCAATCATCCTTCAAGAAAAACGTTGGGTGTTTAGCCACCTACGTCTTCCCAGATCAGCCTATGTTCACATTTAACTTTATAGATGAAGCCAATAATATAGGGCTATAATCATTACCTTGTCTATTCTAAGGATAAAGTTTAAGGCGTAAGGCGCGGTGCGTGCACCAGTAAACTCATACGGTTTTACAAACTTAATCCAGTATCTCTTATTTCTCGCCATTTTTCTATTTCTGTCTGGGTTAACCTCATCCGTTTAAACTAATGCTACTTAAGTGTTGCCTCCTTTCTTCGATCTTATTGGTGTTTTGCTTTCTTTTTGTTTTTGCTTCGCGATACACTTTACCGGCCTACCGTCAAAGGTTCTATTAACAATCTACTTTCATTTTTCTTCATTCACTTTTAACAACAGATTTTGTAGTGGACGGTAGAAGGGGGTAATGGTGACATAAGTGTTGTTATATTTACTCAAAGACTATGTAGATAGGTCAGAGAGAAAAGTTTAAATGACACGGTTTCTCGGAGAGTTCAAGACAAGTTTCTTAAAGCATTTGAAAAGGAGAAAAGCCCGGTTAATTGTGTACTGCTTCCACACAATAAATTTATGAAGAAAATAATTGAAGGGGGAATAGAAGGAAAAAATTATAGAGGAAAAGCCTCTTTGGACGATGTGGCCCAAATACGTAGTTTAAGACAAGAATTGCCACTGAAGAGGAAGGCGAAAGATGGAGTCGCGCGGTGACTAGCAGCTAACCAACTTGTGGCTGTTAACCCAAGAGAGGAGAACAGCAGACTCTGTAGCCTACTAATAGTTGTTCTCTTGTGCCATGCGGTATTCTGTTTCCTCTAGTTACACTTGAACTAGATGCGCTCTATGTCAATAGTTTTATTCCGGTTAGCTATATGTTACCACTTAAACACAATTAAGCTGGTTTCGTAAAGTAAAATTATTATTACTATTGAATATCCTTAAATTGGTAGTGACCGTCAATCAATGAATTTTTCAGTGAAGGGTTTGTGAGGATCGGTCAAAAATATAACACAAAGAAGTTAAAATTTTTGTTATATTTTTCACCGATCCTCACAAACGATTCACTGAAAAAAACTATTGAATATGCTGACGTTTATTTTTACAGAAGTTCAGGACGCGCGGTAGTTAGCACATTCGCTTCCAAAGCGGATTCGCTCCATCTCAGTATGAATAGTTTTCCCGAGTGTGGCCAAAAGTCTGATCCCAAGGAGATCACCTGGCTTCATGAGTTGGGAAAAGGTGGTGGCGGTCTAAAGGTAGTACTAGCCACACTGTCCTAATTGTCTCCTGTAAGGTGAAAATAATGTTGCTCGATCTACTTTGGTTACAAATAGTTTCAAGAATACAAAAGAACCGTCTTTTGTATAAAGTAGGACCGGACTTCAATATTATTTCAAATATGAAGTAAGCATTTAGTCAGGAATTTATATGATTGGGGTGTTAAACTGCTTTTATAATTAATTAAGTAATTATCTTTATAATTAATGGTATTGGAGCCTCATTATACAGCAGTTTCTAAATGCAAAAAATACGGCCTAATCATAAACAGCGGAAGATCGCGCGTGCAGAACGTAAGTAGCGTTTGTGCAGACTGCGTGCGTGCTTCATACGTTCCTGTTTACCGTTATACTTGCAGTCCGCCTCTCCCCCTCCCCGTTACATCCTTTACGACTGAAATACATTGCCATAAGAATAAATGATGTGAACGTAAATTGTTTGAGTGTATTTATACCGTGTTGTCGGGGCACAGTAACAAGAAACGAACACGTCGTCTTTAACTACAAAGACAGCGAGTAAATAAGAATATGTACACAGTAGCGACAGGACGAGGGGAAAGTAAGATAAAGGGGGAAGGAAAGCCGAGAATTGCTGAGAGTTAAATTATGCATGCAATATTTGAAATGAAATAAAAGATAAAGAGTTTGCAACTACGAGCTGGAAGGAACAAATAGTCCCCTGGTCGCCTATTCCTGGGTATTATAAATGACTGTACCTTTTTGATTCGAGTTGCATACGTTTATCACCAAAGGATGTTAGCGTTTGAGGAAGTGTTAGACTTATTTTAAAAATATTTATAAATTGCATTTTTAACCCAAACGTTTAAAAAAATATATAAGAATTAAAATTTGAACATCGGACATTTGTTTTTACTACTTTGTAAAACAATGTTCCGGCTACACCAGGCATCGGAACCTATATTTGGCTGGAATTATTCTAAAAATTAAATAATAAAATACCAATCGATACTCTTACCACCTAAATGACAGAGAATTAAGTAAATAAAAATCGCGTTAAGTTCAACGAAAAGTTTAACCGATTCTCCATCTCTTGAGTCACGGAACTGTTATTTTAATTAACGTCACGGAGTCACGAAGGTTTAGTTACGGACTGTCAATTAACTTGACACAGTGTAAACTATTAGTGCCGACGCGACGCTTCAACAAAAGTTAATGTTATAGTCGGGACAATTTTAGGCAAGTCCTGCCACGCGTGAATCAGGAATATGATTTGTTTAAAGTTGTGATTCCGGTGTCAAATGAACGTCGCTAAACTTTTCACATTTAATTAGAACAAAGTACTTATTAAGACAACAGGTTTAATCAGGTGTGTACAAAAAGGCCGTAGTAAAGCAGCAAGCTGATATAGGCGGCCTACACTGTCTGAGTTTTCTGAATTACTAGGGTATTACACAAAGTACTTTACTGTTGCGGGTAGTAATATCATGATATTTAATATGATACTTTTCTAGCCTTTAGTTAGCAAAATATCTTTCTAAATAAATCCAATTCGAGCCCGAATGAACACGAGGAGCTTGAAACCAGCCCTGACGTAGGGTTCTTAGGTTAGTTACGTGAATGAGGTTTTAAAAGAAACACACACGTGTGTGTGTGTGTGTGTGTGTGTGTGTGTGAGTGAATGTGTTTTCAATAACTCTTGTTATTTTAGTTTTTTTAGTTTCTTGCAGATTTTCTATATTAATAATAGGAATAGATTTCTTCAGCACTTTTAATATTTGAAGTTTTATTAGTATTCTTAAAAATCTGACGCACGTTCCACAGAGTATTCTGTATCTTCAATGTAAATTCACACACACACACACACACACATATATATATATATAAACAACATTAGAAATTAGTCGTATTATTTACAAAGAAAATAAATAATACATTATTTACTAATATATTTGTATATTTGTATGTACGTATGTACGAGATGGAATGTATGTATGTTGAAAAGTCTAGTAGGCTATTTCTTATTTACTTACATAACTACAGCATATTGAAAACAAACTACATTTATTTGTGTGAAAGATTTATAATAAGGTATGCACGAATAATATTTTTATCGAAAGGACTGTAAGTATCACAAAGCACAAAATCTAATCAGGCTTAGATAAATTTCCCTTAATACAGGAAGCTGACGACTTGGAGAATGTAGTTTCTTGGATACAGGGATAAAGCACTATATTTAATTTATGTTTTTAGAAAACCATGTTCTACAACCAGATTATGGCATTTTCAACGTTTCCTACAGAAAACAGAAAACTCTGTTGAACTCAATGTTGGTTTATGAGAATGTCCTGAAAAGGGTTTCTGGTACATCAAGTGTATAATACAGGAGTCCCACTGGCACATACAATGATTTGAAATAAAAATAACTTCTTAATCTAATTTAATTAGCATTCTAAGAGTTGTTATTTAAGCACATAACGTAACACAAAAATCAAACAACACTTCAGGTACTCTGTATACAGTAACATGTAAATCGCTTTGAATATCATAACACACGGTAACAGAATCACATTACTTTAGTAGTCGCTACGGTGTCGTGCCGTGGTCGATCGAAATCAATTTCATTGTATATATACCTAAAGTATACTTAAAGTATGTTTTATATTTAAAGTAATAAACCAAAATTTAATTGACACAGAATTTTTAATTATTTTCTACAAGCTAAGGAGGAATATTTGGACAGGCGGTTTAAGTCCTGATTACTGGTCGAATTCCTATATTCCATTCTTTAAATTTCTGCTTATTAAAAACGTTAAGCGTAGAACAAAATATGTATTGAGTAAGGAGGGTACTTTAAGAATGAAGAGAACGAGAGAATGCGTGTACGCGAATAAGGAATGATAACTAACTAGAACATAAAGTTTTTGGAAGAGACTGACGGGCAGCGGCGAAGCAGGTCGGTTGTATATTTCGGAGCTGATGGACATAGACGGCCGGTGACGTTGAATGATGCGTCCTTGTTACGTATTCGCGAGACGTCTGTTGCCGCCCTTGTTCGGTTCGGTCCGACTGCCACTTCTGCAATTTTGGCTCTCCACCTTATATAGCGACCGCCGCCTGGGAGGTCCGTCATAAATATACTCCGTAATTCATAATTATCGTAAAGTCGTAGTTAGCGCTAACGTAATCTGCACGGCACGGCGAACGTCTGCATTCACGAACAGGTGTAAGTGTATTTTGGGACGGGACAACTTATCGCGATCGAGAGTACACGCGCGCCCACACACAAACGCAAACACGCACACATTGACAAACAAAACAGTGTCGCTGTCCATGATTTATTTATCATATACATATGTAAATACGAGTTCAGCTTCCTTGGGGCAGTGTCAAATTATTAAATTTATGATACTTGTGTAACATGATTTCATTCACAGACGGCCGGTTAATTAGAATTCTTCCCTGTATTTTTCCTAAAGCAATTGCATTGTTTTTAAGAACGGCGAAGCTAATAGGTAAAAATAGTAATAATAATAATAATAATAATAATAATAATAATAATAATACGGACAATTCACACTAGATTGTTTACGGCGATATATACTATAACTAACGCCTTAGCAAACCACAAACTTATTTTTTTCTTTTTTTACTGAAACATTTTGTAAATAGACATAAAGGCAAAACAAAATGTAAAGACAATAATCTTCTTTTGGATCTCTACAGGCCTTGGCTTCTGGCACCTCCTATTCTGTCTCTGTTGCAACATTCCTCCAAGTTTGTACGCCCATTCATCTTAAGTCTTCCTCCACTTCTGGGTCTGCCCTTCTTCTTCTTCCTTCCATGTTTCCATTTAGCACTTGCTTGGGTAGTCTCTCCTGTGGCATACTCTCCACATGCGCTATATCTTCCCGCTTCAATATTTAATCAATTTTAGCATTTCGAAGGCATCTCCACTCTTCTGCTTCCATTACTGGGCCGTATATCTTTCTCACTAAAGACAATAATAGATAGCAAAGCAAATCATTTGCTATACACTTTGTACAACATAGTTTTTGTATCCATAGTTTTGCATAGTGTAGTTTGTTTTGCTTTACCCATAGTTCTTGTGGGAAATTACGGGAAATCAAAGATTTTTGCGCTAATACAATTTTTATACCTCTATTGGACATAGAATTGTCCACCCGTAGTCGCGTCCCACTTGGACGAGTACGAGGCTATCTTCACTTTGAATGAGTCCTAGCATGTGTACATGATGGCACTTGTAGGCGCTGCACAATTGAGAGGACAACACAACTCAGGACTAGTTGCGTAGTTTCATAGGACTGTCAGGGATTATCTGCACGAATAGGTTGTCTGTGTGGATGACTAATATTAATTAGTTAACGCTTGAAACACAAAATTTCAAGTAGATGTTTAAAGTAGATTAGACTGACATTAATTAATTGAAGTGAAATTGGCTGTAAAGTTTGTTAGAATTTGAATTATAATTATTGAAATGTAAATACTTCTCCCCTCGCCCCCTTAAAGACATTCTTGTTACCATGAAATTAAGATTTGCACTAAATAGTTTGCATCCGAAAATATGTTGGTATATCCGTAATGTTTCACACTGAAACACCGAATCCAATACCAAGCGACTATTGGTTGGCAATTTTCAATGGGAACGTTAAAATAATATTACTAAACTATTTCTGACTGTAAACATTTATATAACTCCTTCTGCTTTCTCTAGGTTCAGCTTGATTATTTTTTATTGAAGTGTTGCCAACACGTAGTTACACTACTACGTCCCTCTTGTTGTGTGGACAGTATTGAACAATTTCTTAAGGGAGCGTTCGTTGTGTCATCCTCTCACCGTTGTGACTGTACCACCGATACTATTCCTCTCTCTCGCGTTTCGCACTCACTTCGTATTCTGCTCAGTTAATTTCATCGTTTGGTGTTTCTAAAAAAATAGCACTTCTGTTTTTGCGATAAGCTTATAAAGCCGATTATAATTTAAGTAATAGTCACGGTCGTAATACTAACACAAATGTCGAAT
Organism: Magicicada septendecula; assembly: GCA_034769895.1. NCBI lineage: Eukaryota > Metazoa > Arthropoda > Insecta > Hemiptera > Cicadidae > Magicicada > Magicicada septendecula. Next base: position 170,718,544 of record CM068368.1, on the reverse strand, counting down.
TAATATTTTTCATATAAGTTAGTAAATAACATCCCTCTTGTTGTGTGGACAGTATTGAACAATTTCTTAAGGGAGCGTTCGTTGTGTCATCCTCTCACCGTTGTGACTGTACCACCGATACTATTCCTCTCTCTCTCGTTTCGCACTCACTTCGTATTCTGCTCAGTTAATTTCATCGTTTGGTGTTTCTAAAAAAATAGCACTTCTGTTTTTGCGATAAGCTTATAAAGCCGATTATAATTTAAGTAATAGTCACGGTCGTAATACTAACACAAATGTCGAATTAATATTTTTCATATAAGTTAGTAAATAACATCAGTTAGTAGTAGTAGTAGTAGTAGTAGTAGTAGTAGTAGCAGTAGCAGTAGCAGTAGCAGTAGTAGTAGTAGTAGTAGTAGTAGTAGTAGTACTAGTAGTAGTAGTAGTAGTAGTAGTAGCAGTAGTAGTAGTAGTAGGAGCAGCAGCAGAAGCAGCAGCAGCAGTAGATAGATAATTATTATTTCATATTATTCATGTCACCGGTAAACTGTGGAGTCACAACCGTAAGGACAAAAAAGTTGAAATGGAATATTAATCCTCAACTTGTGGCTCAGTTGCAAGTTAATCAGTTATGACGGTGATTGGCGAACTTAGGGAACTTAAGCCAGCTTGACTATAGGCTCTCGATCATAATTATTCAAATTATTATCCGGGCTGTAAGGCTACTGTAATTCTCAAGCTGATGGTTGTTATAGTCAGACGTTTCGGCCTCTCCGCTGGAGATCATCTTCAGTGAACAGTTTTTGAAACGACTGACAAGGCGTGCGTCAGTCGTAAAAAAAAATCAGTCTGACTATAACATCCATCAGCTTGAGAATTACAGTAGCCTTACAGCCCGGATAATAATTTGAATAATTACGCCGCCGGCCGTGAAAGGCTAAGAAACAAGTCCTTCGATCGTTAGGGGCTTGGGCTCAAGGTTCGCTGTCTCGTCCAAGCAAAAAATATTAAATTGACTCAAAGGGGATCGAGTAAATGACTAGAGTGCTACAGGAAAAATATAACAACAACAACAACGACGACGACGACGACGACGACAACAACAACAACAAAAAGAGATAATCACGACATCAACTCCAACAATAATAGGGGAGACAGAAATAGGAGCTTGTAAAGTGGAAGGAAAAGTGGAATAACAGTTAAATGGACACACGACCAAATTGGACTAAACGTTATCATTAACAAAATTATGAAATAAAGTTATGCAGACCAGACCAGAAAATGGTTCCCAGACGATCGTGAAGGTTCTCAGCTTAAAGGTTGTAAGTACTGAAGAGGTCACGACGATGGTCCTTAAACGGTATAGACCTGATTAAATACTGCAGTACAGTAAAATGGAGACGATACCCTGTATTACTGGGAAGGAAGGCATTAGTTCTTGGTGGGAGGGGGGGGCAATACTTACTACGATAATGATATACGCAGTAGCTACATGTAGGCTATTACACAAGCAGATATATGCATTTTGATGTAATGCGGGTGTATATGCTTACAACCACACTATTTGTTAAATTCTCATGTTTTAAAAGTTTACACTCTTTAACTCGAGCTTAACCACTTTTGAAGTGAATAGAATTAAGAAATATAACAATTACACGGTACTTAATTAAATTATAATTTTACACTTTATATCCGGAGAATTTGAATGGCTAATAACTCAAAATTTTAAATGTAGGTTTCTGAATTCATGAATACTAGCAATGTAACGTGTTGTATTATTTAAACTTAACTGACAACATAAAAGTTTAACTATCGTGTCTTTATAAGCATGTGTTTTGAGCTCAGTTTTTCAAAACATCACTGAAGATTGTGCAGGCTCCAATATCGTGTCTCCCTCTTGTTAATTTCGAATAAATTAATTCAGTAGCTTCTGGCGAGGTGAGATAATAAAAAAAAGTAATTTAGACGTTATTGGTGGACTCAAGTAAAGATGAAGAGAATGTTTCTCCCTAATTTGTGACAGTGTTGAGACATTAGGTGTACACCTTCATTCATAACCGTGCGAGAACATAGTGTTAAGCGGGCGGGTAAGCATTAAGCAATAACCACATGATTTGCTTAGGGGTGCTAGGTTAATTATTCGCGAAACGATTCGTAACTTACACATTGTTTCTTTTTGCGTTTTAGTAAACTTCGCCCAGGTTATTAGGTATCAAAGGATTATACGAATGAGGTATGTCTAATTAACATTGTAAGATGTTATTTTCTTTCTTCTTCAGATTTTTAAAAAAATGTGAAAGAAAAAACGGGTCACGTTCATTACTCGGGAGGACATTTAATTTTTTTAAAAATAAGAATAAATAATTTGACACTTTCATTTTATAATTTTAATTCTTTTTACTTATAAATAATAATTTATAACTTATAATTATACTTTTAAATTTAGTTACTATTTAATAATTTTGATTTTATTTCTGCTAATAATTTTATAACTTTATTTACCTAAGGAAGCCACATATTAATTATAAAGGACGTCAGTATTTCGAAACGTTAGCCAGGATTTTGTGGAAATGATCTGAATCGCGAATAAACCGGTTCTATATAAGTTCAATAAATAATTAACCATATGGTGCTTTGTGGACCTCCGCTAAATTTTATTTCGTTATACTCGGTTTGGTCGGTTATTCCGTCTTGAAAACAGAGTCTCGTCGATTTCTACTATTCTGTCTTCATTGCCTTCTCTTACCAGCAGTACGTAATACGCCTTCCACGTATTTCCATAAATAATTGTTCCATTTCACGACTGTATGCATAATTGGATGAAATTCACGATTTCACCACTCATAAGACGAAAGCTTGTGCACTCACGGATAAACAAACCGAACAGTTATACGGTAGACAATTTGTAAATCTCGTAACCAATTTCCAAAATTCATTCAAACGTATTTGCGGCAAGTGCGTTTTTACAACTCCTCCGTGTACCATCAGCGAAATATTACGTAACTAGCTGACCATTTCGACCGAAACGCTATGCGCAAGAAGGAATTTGCAGTCTAATGTATCTGTTTTGAAGGATCGTACAGACTCCTCTTCAGTTTGAGGTGAATTCATAGTTTTCTTAATGCTATCGTTAATACCCATTACTATATCCACAAAGATACACATCAATATCAGTTTCCCCAGAGATAACAAACAAATATAAATATTACAAAGCTTATTTCTTCTAAATGACTTTTATTACCTTCAGATTATGACGAACTACTAATTACTACACGTATACCATTATGTTATAAAATAGTTTTATTAATTCACTGTCAGTAATTATAGCCCAAAAAGTCGTCCATGAAGGAAATTACAAGTGACATGGGGAAAAAGTTTTGTTCATTTACCCTGTGACTGTTACGTAACCACGTTATATATGTATGTGGGTTACATAATACTATTACTAGGAGATTATTAGTAATGTATTGTGTACAGTAAGAAAGAGGCATACACAGTGAAATGTAAGGATGTAGAAGTAGTAAGTGTTTTGATTATTATTAAAATACCATCATCGTCTTCACAACACGCGATAGGCAAGGTGCTGCCTGTTCCCCCTTCAAAGATCCTCCAGCCTGGCTCTACCCAAAGGCCTGTATCCCAGGTTTATATTTCCAGACTTGTTTGGCCAGTCTGGAATCTGACATTCTTTCTAAGTGTTCTTTCCACCGTTGTTTGTAATCTTTTAACTTTTCATTCAAGTTAAAAAATTTGTAATTCTTCTATTACGGCCTCAAGACCATTCTTCTATTATTCTTCTTTATACGGTCAAGTTTAGAACACCTTTTAGCTCCTCTTAAGAATGGCATTTCCGAGGCACGTATTTTACTTTCTTGTTTCTGGTTGTTTTCCACAATTCACAACCATAGGACAGTAGAGGGGCTGTCATAACTTTGTAAAACTAATTTTGTATCTCGACATACCTTGTTTCTAAAAATACAGTTGATTATTCCACAGATCGTCTGGAACTTACCTAACTTAACGTCTATATCAGAATTCCTATAATAGCCGATATTATTTCCCCAATAGTTAAAGTGGTTTACCTGTTCTACAATTTGATAAATCATTAAATTATTAAACTATAATTTCCTTATTTAAATACAATAAAATAGAGACAAATTTAAAGGTATAGTAAATGGTATATATTTCAAGGTCTTCCATTACGTACAAAAAGCGACAAAATTTTCCATCCTCAACTTCAAAAGTTGTATACGTTTTAAAGCTGTAAGAGTGTACGTATGCAAATACGCAGTCCCAGTCCGCCTACATCCATTTGTTATGCTTTAGCACTATGCGTAAGACAATGATAGTGTTATAGGCGAAGCAATAGGCAGGAAAGAAAAAGAAACGAGGAGTTTTATATAAAACAGAAGGTTGTCGCAGCAAAGTGAGTTTTAATTTTCTTGGGAACGTTTGCTCGTTACTTGCTCAATAAAGTTTTATTTTCTCCCAACGCAGACGGTGCGCTGGAGCGGCGCAAATACACACACAATCGCCCGTGTGAAATTATCAGACTGACGCGATTACGTTTATAAACGTTGGTTTCCACATTTATTTACTGACACACGATCCCGTACCTGTCTGCGCAGTTCCCTATCTGTCGGTACACTCTGACTGGCGTTCAGCGGTAATACTAATTCATATACAGTGGTAGTAGGCCTATTCGTGCTTCGTAAGGTCTACAAAGAATATCTTAAAAATGCCAGTTAGAGATCATCTTCTTCTTCTTCTTCTTCTTCTTCTTCTTCTTCTTCTTCTTCTTCTTCTTCTTCTTCTTCTTCTTCTTCTTCTTCTTCTTCTTCTTCTTCTTCTTCTTCTTCTTCTTCTTCTTCTGCTCCTCCTCCTCCTCCTCCTCCTTCTTCTTCTTATTCACCACCACCATCATCAACATCATCATCGTCTCCTTCTTCTTGTGGTTTATGCAACTGTTCTTGCCTTCAGTTATCTGACAATTTTTTTTGGCTTGTCCTACATTTCTTCTTCTCCTTTTGCTTTGTATTTGAGAATTTCTTTCGTTATCCGTTCTTCTAAGACCACTCTCTGTTTTTGCCTACGCTGCTTTATTTTTCGTTGATATTGCGTATATTTAGTTCGTCTTTATTCTAACTCTGCCAGTCTCATACGTTTTTCTGTCACGCTTCGTAGCAACTTCATCTCTGAAGATTGTGTATTGTTTCCAGTTTCCGGCCTGAAAATTTGTTACGGGAAAAAATTTGTTACGGCATCACTTTGTTTCTAAATATCATGTTTATGGTTTTACATATCATTTGATACTTTGTATTATATATTTGACATTTATGTATGTTCTACTATAGGCCTGTACATCACCCTCTCTATCGAAACTTATAATATTACCCAAGTGTTAATGTAACTTACTTGCTCCAGCGTTATTTTTAATAATTCTTTTTGTCTTTGAAAGCCATATGTCTTTGTATTTTTACTCTATATTTTCACATATTTTATGCAGTTTATAGATTGATCGTTGTAATTTACCTTCACTTATTTGAATAATTGGCTGGTCGCCCTCGAAATTAAGGTAGGCGTATTATGTCTTCATCTCGACAGTTATTTTCCTTAATTATGTAATTAATATTGTCGCTAAATAGTTTAGGAGACCAACTCAAACCCTGTCTAACTTTCTGATTGATTTCTACTTTCTTAAATATTTTCCAACCTGTTTTCACCATTAATTTTGTTCCATGATGTATGTTTTGTAGAATTAATATATGGTGTCCATGATATCTTCTCTTGAATAACGTTAATTAATGCTTGATGCCTTTACTTGGTGAAAATCCATTGTAAATTATAGTAAAAAATAAAACCATAAAATAGTTTTTGTGATTTCCACTCGTCAATTTATTAAAAATTATAAAACCATGACAGCTGTTTCGGCAACACAGTGCCTTCATCAGATGGTATAAGCTGACTAATTTTCGTACAAACGATACAGAATATAAAATATAATACAAGTGCTGTTGTATAGAGAGCGATAGTAATCTCGTGTCAATAAGATTTATACACATTACACAAACATATAACATAACATATACCAAGTCTATTTATACAAATTAAGCAGAGGCGAGCTATTTAGATCTAACTGATCATTTAATAATACATTTAAATATTTGTGTTTATTAATTTCAAGGGTTTCTAATAAATCAAGCTTTGGACCTTTATCAGATAAATGTAAAATTTCAAAATTGTCGTTATAACTATGGTCTTTTTCTAACAAGTGATTTGCATAATTTGATTTGCCATCATTATATCTAAAACTATAATTGTGACCATACATTCTTTTTTCGAAAGATCTACCTGTCTGTCCGATATACACTTTATTACAAGACCCACAGGATAATTTGTAAACACCAGACTTTTGCAGTTTATCTGTTTTACTCTTATTATTTTTAATATATTTTCCCAAAGAAGACTGCGTCTTAAAAGCTATATTTACATTCCTTTGTGTGAAATATTTACCAATATTATCAGAAGCAGAACCTATGTAGGTGAGAGTGTGATATCTTTTAATCTGTGTTGAGGGAGGGTAAACTAGTTTTAAAGCTTGTGAATAAAATTTTTTGTTTAACAAGTGATCTATGAGGCTAGGTTGGTAACCATTGTTGACAGCTATTTGTTTAATAATGTTAAGTTCTGATTGGAAATTTGAGTCTGATAACGGAATACTAACTAGTCTGTGGATAAAACTGTGAAAAGCAGCCAATTTATGTGAGTATGGATGTGTGGAAGTAATGTGTATTGTCATATCTGTATGTGTAGGCTTATGAAAAATACCAAAGTCTAATTTATTATTGCATTTTGTTATTGTAAGGTCTAAAAAATTGATACTATTGTTATCTTCTAATTCTAAGGTAAAGCTAATATTTTTGTGTAAATTGTTAATAAAATTAAGAAAGATCTGTAATTGTCTACGTGTACCTAGAAAAATTGCTAAAATATCGTCCACATATCTATACCAAAAAACAAACAATCTGAAATAAGGGTGTGCTCTAATTTTAGTTTCTATGTAGTCCATAAAGATTTCAGCTGCCAAAGGGCTAAGTGGATTTCCCATTGCAAGTCCTTCTTTGCCAATATAGATCTTTCCATTAAATTCAAAGTAGTTTTGATTAAGGCAAACCTTCAGTAAATTCAAGATATCCTCTCTCATAAAGGGGTTATTACAATTTTCAATTAATAATTTTTCTACAATATCTATTACATCAGTCGGTGGAATACTCGGAAACAAATTCTTCACATCAAATGATAATAAAACAGCTTTGTCTGGGATATGTGAATCTTTAATTCTGTTAATTAAGTCTAGTGAATTTTTAATACTATGTGTTGATTGAAATTTGCATTGTGTTTGTATAATCTTAATTAGTCTTTTAGATAATTTAACAGAAGGAGCAGTTACATATGATACCACTGGTCTAATTGGATGGTTATCCTTATGCAATTTAATTAAAGAGTAAAGCTTTGGTGGCTGAGGATTCATTACCGATAAAAAATCCAAATCTCGATTATCAAAGAAAGAACAATTCTTTATAGCCTGTTTAACATCTATTTGAAATTTAAAAGTCGGGTTAATATCAATGGGTTCAAAAGAGTTCAAACATTCAAGTGTCTTATTTACATATTCGCCTTTGTCGATAGCAATAACAGTATTGCCCTTGTCAGCGCGGGTAAATATTATATTATTAACTACAGATTTTCTCTTAATTGAATTAATAGTTAGTCTATTTTTATTGTTAAATGGTAGAGTCTTAATTTGTTTAGCATAAAGAGAAGTTAATTTATCCGCTACAATGTATTTGTTCAATGGTATAGATTCGGAATTTTCATGAAATTTATTGTACTTATTACAAGCTAACTCACAATCCACACCTAAAATTTCAAACTCCTTTTTATAATTTGACGGTTGTGTATTATATTTGAAACCCTTTTCGATCAGTTTAGTTTCAAAACTATTAAAAGTTACGTTGGTCAAATTCATAAAACGTTGATAAAATATATGGTTAGAAAATTTGTTATTATGCCCGCATTGTCTATTATAATAATTACCGCTATTACTAACCTTAAACATTTTCAACTTGTTTAACTTACGTAACTGATTTAAGTATTTATTATGAATAATTCTTTGAACATCATTTCGCACTTTACGAAATAGACTAACTATTAATTCAATTAAGAGAAAATCTGTAGTTAATAATATAATATTTACCTTTTAATATAATAATTTAATATTTACTTTTAATCTATAAACTACATAGACTATATGTTTCACAGTTAAATTCCCATCGCTTTACTATAATTTGTTTAATAGCAAATGCATGGTTTTCCCTTTCGGAAACATTTTGTTGATCGGAGTGTAGAGGTTCTGTAAACGTTCTGTAGACGTTAATATATAATTAGCCTATACTTATTTGGGGACTTGAGTCTTGACCAAGGGAAAGACTCTTTCCTCTGTTGATTTCGTTTAAAATATTGTGACTCGTGACAGGCTACTGGTAAAGGGTTTGTCCTTTCTGCTGGTGGTCCGTGTTTTCAGCCATATGCCTATTTATGATTTCACATATCGAAAGGATTTTGAGTTTTGTTATTGTTTGATGACCGCTGGACGACCTGCTTCTTATTTTTCTATCCGCCTTCTCTTGAACGGTTAATTTTTGTCGACAGCGTCACGCAGAATGATTTGCCGCGCGCAGAGCTGGAATAAACAGTTCTCATTCATCAATGCGGTGTTCTATAATTGCTAGACACTTTTCCTGTAAGCTGTCCATAGGAAACCGTATCATTTCCAAAAACTTTAGAATATTTTATGACAATTGCCATTACGATTCAGAGTTTCAAATCAGTAAGTTTCAAGCGGAAAGTAGAGTAACGCAAGGAAGGATCGCCGTGAAAAGACCAAATTGATTATGGTAAAATAAAAACATATAATAAACCATAAAATGCAGGATACGCATTCTATAGTAAAGAATATACATAGTTATTGGGGAGGGTGGAAGCTTTGAAGTTGAACTAGTCGGAAAAGAAGAGAATAGAACGGTAGAGATGAACGCCTTGAGAAAACATAGGAAGACAAGACGACTAGACAAGGTACCAAAAATATTATTATGTATCATGAGATACGTTGTGTCTCTTATATTATATCATGATAGTTAAGAAAATTTTAACACAGACTACTGATGCCAATTAAACCTCTTATTGTTGGTTGGACATGTCCAACGAATGTCAGATTACCAGTAGCAGCCAACAGGAACGAAAAGAAAGAAAGGCCTCGCTGAACGTGGAGAGATGGTAATAAAATAATATTATTTTAATTATTATTAGAAGGGATTGGAAGATAGTCATCTAGTAGAAGAGTCACCGCTAAACAGAGATAAACGTTTAGAGTAATAATTGTGTTTAGAACAGTGGTCTTACTACGAGGCTGCTTTGGGTACTACAAGCATTAAACGTTCTATATGAACAGGTTACTGGCCTGTTGCATAACCCCGTACCAGGAGACCAGAGACTCTTCTGTCAGGGTTACCATACCTTAGCCAAAAGGCTCCTGTTTACAGTATATTTTAGCGGCACTAAACTATAAAGCCACGTGAAGAGACGTGAGTCGTCCGAGAATGAGATGGGTGCCAGAACAGGTTTATATAACCTAATCCTTGAAGAGAAGAAGAAGAAGAAGAAGAAGAAGAAGAAGAAGAAGAAGAAGAAGAAGAAGAAGAACAAAAAGAAGAGGAGAAGGAAGAAGAAGAAGAAGAAGAAGAAGAAGAAGAAGAAGAAGAAGAAGAAGAAGAAGAAGAAGAAGAACAGTGGCGTGGGTCTGAAACCGGGGAAACACATAACCTACTTCTTCATGCGTTGTCCTGTTTTTACACAAGTTTGTACCAAACAGTGTCTAATTATGCAAAAACATAACTTCCATTTTTTCCAGTGTATATTTAAAGTTAAGATGCCAAATATTATGTAAAAGCATTATCTTAATAGCTTAATTGTAGTTTAGCTTTAGGCTTCGATTTGTCTTTGTGTGAAGATATCAATTTCGAACATCGTCGTAAAAATGTCGTTTCCGCTGCGAACAATCGTCGCATTATAAAACTTCAGTTTCGTAATGGCAATTAAATGGACTAGTGTAGTCTCGGCAGTAAAACTCTCGAAGTATCCACCCCTGCTGCTATTATACAAAATTGCTCGTATTATAAAAAACTACTGCTACTACTACTACTACTACTACTACTACTACTACTACTACTACTACTAATAATCATTATCATCATCATATTCATAATAATAAAAATAATATTAATAATTACTGTAATTACAATATATATTCATAAATGCTCAAATTTTTCTTGTTATATATTTTATGTTATTATTAATAATAAAACTTTTTACAAAAATATATTTTATTTTGAAAATTACATATGTTTCGATAGTAATTCAAGTATCATCATCAGATATGAAAGACGTTTTTTTGTATCTGATGATGATAGTTGGATTTCTATCGAAACATATGTAATTTACAAAATAAAATATATTCTTATAAAAAGTTTTATTAATAATAATAATATATATAATTTATTTTAGAAAAGAACTCTTCGATTTCATAAAACATACAGTAAGTGAAGAAATTGTAGCGGAAGTTCAGATCGAAACGATCCGTTTGCAGCTGCGTGTAGACACGCGCGCACGTACACACAGAAATGTATACCATGACTACATTTGCGGGCAAAAATGTATAAAGTTTTGCAAGCGTGCGCGCGCAAACCGGTCGAAGCGTGCATCGACGTAAGAGCAGTAGCGTGCGTCTGTCTAATATATTCAGCGTTTTATATGCATATATTGAATACAGCTGGTAGCAGGCATACACAAACAGGTGCTACGTTTATCTGCTGTTTGCCTTAATACGAGAACGACACGTTTCGTTTCTTTTTTTGTGTCCAGATACGTATTTGGGAAATGGTTCCATTAGTATGTCTTGGCAGTTCGCTTTAATTGTCGCTTTAAAAACGTAAAAATAAATACTTGTAATTAGTGGAAATTTATAGCGAACTAATTATAAAACGACCGAAATGTTTCAATACTAAGCTAATTCGCTGGTACAAAAAGTAGTCATTATTATTATTATTATTATTATTGTCGCGAGTATTTTTTTTTTAATAAGTTATCAAATGCTGTTAAGGATAAAAGGTATAATTAAATGCCTATTTAAACAAAAGAATGTCCTGTTCTTGGATTTTTACGGGTAAGAATATGACTCGAAATACACATCTATTAATTATATCAATTGGCAATTTGAAAAATATTTCATCCATCCAACTGCCGTCTCTCGAATTGCGCTCACTAGGGGCTTCTGTCGTTACCTCCCACCGTATAGGCTATATCCTCCTACACTATCTCCTGGGTCTACCCCATTACCGTCGTCTAGTGTAACAGCTGTTTGGTCAACAATAATCAGGTATCCGTTTCACCGTGGTCTTATCACACGAGGCGCTTTCTATTTATATGGTGTTCAAAATTGTTTGCGTCAATACACGTTTGTCTCCTGATATCTTCATTTCCGATGCGGCGGAATCTGGACACACCACACTGTAGACTATTATAATCTGAAAAAATATTAAATGCAAAAAAATTATGTGTATGTGTGTGTGAGAAAAACATGAAAGATCGTCCGAGACGAACAAATTCAAATTAATACAGAAAATTATTATATTTTCAAAATTCTTAATTTGATAAATTTATTTAGCCTACATTACTATATACAATTTTATTTACCCCTTTATTTGAAAAGGTATATTGTACATATAAATATCGTGCTTAATTGTTTGACAGCTGTTTTGCTTAACAACTTGACTGTAAATTATTATTTACAGAATTATTTATTTTTTACATCAGAAGATAACAATAAAAATAAAAGCTGTCGAAACACTGAAATAAAATATTTAAATAAGGAAAACATGTACTTGTAAAAGTGTTATTATTAATCTGAATATTATTATATTATCAAAAATAAAGTAGATGATTTTTAAAATTTAACTATGTACAAATACAAAACTACAGACATAGAACATCATATGAATATAAACCTACATAAACATAAATATACTAATTTTGACAACTGTTTTGAGTAAAGACTCGAAATGCTGAACAAGTCTGCTTAATAATTAGCTCCTTAAGATTGTGATAGGTTGTTTGCCTCGGCTCTGTTGCAGATAAAGCTGGGCTCACTGATGGCAAGATTGAGGAGAGGAATCGTAATGCCAGGAAGACAGTTGTTTGGCATGTTATAAAGATCTGCAAATCCAGACTCAACTTCACGAAAACAAAAATTCGTTTTTCGACTCAAGGGTCCTTTTATGAGACCTGGAAAGTCACGATAGCTGTTACCAGGAAATAGCTTTAGCCTATAATTAGATGTCATCGAAGAATACTGCATGTTTTTTGGGCAGACCAAATCACCGACACGGAACTGCGAATACAAAAAGACAGCACCAGTTAAAAGAAAATTTAAAAGAAAACCCTCAGAAAACCGCTAGAAAACTAAAATGGAACACACAAGATTCTTGTGGCAAAGGAGACTAAAGGTCATCACACGGTGTAGAACGATCCTCGAGTACACAAAGACGCTAAAAAAATGCTGGGGATAAATTAAACAAATCGCCAAAAACCGATCAGATGGAGATAACTTGGAGGTTGTACTAGTGTTCCGCGATGAAATGATGGGCTTTGGATTTGAGTGGTGTAAACGCCTATGTAAAGAAGCACATTCTTATGTGTAAAGTATTCATTTATTTATTAAACAAAGATCCAGTAACGAAGTGAATTTTATTATTAAATGGTAAATAACATTAAAAAAGTTACAACGAATTAGTATTAAAAATCTAATTGAAAAATTATGTTTTTAATCGTGAGTTAATACATTTGTGGTTTTGATAAATAATTATGTATAATAATATTAACATTAGTAAACAGTGATGGGCTGCCCAATAAACAATATCGATAAGTACAATGCGTGATACACTGTTATTCTGTCTTGCGTTTGATTGCGTGAGAGTTGAAAGCAATACCCTGGAAAAACGTCTTATCGAAGAAACAACGACACTGTGAAAGCATTAAAGATAAACAATAACCATGAAAAATGACTATGAATTCCTTTAAATTGGGCTGTCGTCACGAATGAGTGTTACACCAAAGGCTCAACAACAGGCCGAAAGAACTTGTATAGACTTTATGTGACAGTTTCATATTCAGAAATAGTTTTTTCATTCTAAACCCCCGCGAAGTATTGTTCATTTATATTTAATATATTGGATGTTAGTTCTTTATTGAAGCCTAGACTTGGAGTCAGTTAAAAAATAAAATGATCATCACACACAAACAAAGTTGTGGAAACAATTGTGGACTTGCCGTGGTATGTTACAAATCAATAATCATAAGAGATTCGAATGTACCAAGCGTCAAAGAAATGATGAAAATACGAGTGTCAGATATAATGAGCGAATAGCGGTATACCCAAAAAGATATCTGATAAGCTGACGGACACTGAACACGAAGCCTGACAAAGACGTTTAATCCCTTTGACTTATCAACAAAATCTGTTACGAATGAGATATTAACATTGGAAAGTCAGTGACATATGAGAAAGAAGAAAGAGTTGTCTTACAACACTCCCTTCAAAACACTAATTACGCAACACATGTCTACGTGACACATGTTCTACGTGACACATGTTCTTTGCAAATACCGTTTGTAGAGATCCGAAGCGTTGGGAGATAATCTGAGTGTTTATTTGGACGGCTACCATTAGTTTTCCGTGTGATGGTAGAAATACCGCAGTATCGACAGGCATAGACATAAGGGGAGGCAGAGTTTCAAACTATTCCCAAGGCTGGCCTCCTAAATTCTCTGCACCGATTTCTGTCAACTCTTCCGCGAATAGTGGCGATGGATCAAAAACAGGAGCGCAAAGGATAGTACAAATACTGGCCAACAGTACCCTATTATCTGAAGTCAGGGTGTGACATAAATGACAAGAAGTGTTTAAAGTTTAAACACTGTGTTATCGATTGCAAATCGTGCAATAAAAATAAAATTGAAAAAACTTTGCAATTTCAGCGTATTCAACTGTGCTGAATACTGTCCCTGCAGTAAATAAAATGCTATTTTTCAAATGATAACGAAATCATCGTAAAACTAACAGTTTTATAATTACCTGAACTGTCAGTTATATTCTCTGTTGGTTACACCTTTCGTTTTAACTGTATTACAAACGCAAACACGCACGTTCGCGCACACTGGCACACAGAAATTTGAGGCCAACATCGTCGTCTTCAGCAAGGATTAAACCAAATATCGGTATGGAGAACCATACATGACTTCCATATTCTAAGATTTATATTTAAAATCATTTTCAGCCAAACAGCCAGGGAAGGAATTTTAACAAAAAAATACTTCTTTGTTGCCAATAACGACGTACACATATAAAAAAAATTATTCCCTCCCCCTTCAACTATAATTTTGATTTATAGAAAATTACCCCCAGCGCGTTCAACTAGCCTCTTCATTTATAGATATTTCATCTACGTTTCTACAGTGGATTATTAAGATCTTATCAGGATACTTTATCAAAATTAAGTACTTTACTCATGTTACAACAAAAAATGTTTCAAGTAAACTGCCCTTTCCCCGTAACCGTACTTCACCAAAATCAACAGACATTGAGTTCTCTATAGCTCAGGCACATATGTAAAAAATTATTTGATTCTGTTTGAATTTACGGCAGTTATGGTTCGTCATATAAAAAATTACCCATGTTAAAACATAAAACATGAGATTTATAAAACATATCTAAGATTTATATTTAAAATCATTTTTGAAATAAAATATTTTCATAGAACCTACTAACGCTGGGGAAATCTGAGGAGCCAATCAGAGTTGGGCCTACCTGTCACTCTGCTGAATTTGGTGGAAAGCCCTGTCACTGTCGTAAAAGTATCAGCCTTGACAGGATCCTCTTTTTCTGCAAAATGGGAGAGGCTTGAGATGGAGTGAGTGACATGGTCCCCACCTCAATGAAGAACCCATTGTTTTATAAAAATATATTTAAATTTTGAAAACTGAAAATTCTTTTCTTGTTGTAAATATTTATATTTTATAATCAAAATGACTTTATCAAAAAACAAACATTATTTTTTTATAATAAGTACTTACATATGTTTCTTAATATGCTTACTTTTTCTTCAATGTTGATGATCATTTCCAAACATTCTGACAAAATTGTATCTACAGAACAGTTAACATTCCCCAGGTTTCCATTTCTGCTAATTTCTCATTACACCTTCCACTGACGTATTATTAACCATTTCATAAACTATCGTATAATCTTTTCAGATTTTGTGGTACAAAATCTGAAATTTTCAGATTGCCTGGCAACAAAATTATTTTATTTTCAACAATTACCATTGTTTGAAAAAGTTTAAATGAATTTTCAAGTACTTTACTCTTGTTAAAACGTAAAAGGTTGCAGGTAAACTACCCCTTCCCCTTAACCGATCTTCACCAAAATCTAAAGGCCTTGAGTCCTCTACAATTCACTGACGTATGCAAAAAATTATTTGATTCTGTTTGAATTTGCGGCAGTTATCGTTTGCCATAGAAAATACGCTTGATAAAAAACGTTGCAGGTAAACTACCCCTTCCCCTCAACCGATCTTCACCAAAACAATAGGTCTTGAGTACTCTACAAATCAGGGCTGTATGCAGAAAATTATTTGATTCTGTTTGAATTTGCGGCTGTTATCGTTTGCCATAGAAAATACCCTTGTTAAAAAAACGTTGTAGGTAAAATACCCCTTTCCCTTAACCGATCTTCACCAAAAACAACAGGTCTTGAGAACTCTACAATTTAGGGCTGTATGCAAATAATCTTTTGATTCTGTTTGAATTTGCGGCTGTTATCGTTTGCCAAAAGGAATACCCTTGTTAAAACATAAAACGTTACTGGTAAACTACCCCTTTCCCTTAACCGATCTTCACCAAAAACAACAGATCTTGAGACCTCTACAATTCAGGGCTGTATGCGAAACATTATTTGATTCTGTTTGAATTTGCGGCTGTTATCGTTTGCCAAAAAAAACATTTCCCTTGAAAAATAAACCGTTGCAGGTAAACTACCCCTTTCCCTCAACCGATCTTTACCAAAAACAACAGATCGCGAGTACTCTACAAATTAGGACGGTATGCAAAAAATTATTTGATTCTGTTTGAATTTGCGGCAGTTATCGTTTGCCATAGAAAATACGCTTGATAAAAAACGTTCCTGGTAAACTACCCCTTCCCCTCAACCGATCTTCACCAAAAACAATAGGTCTTGAGTACTCTACAAATCAGGGCTGTATGCAGAAAATTATTTGATTCTGTTTGAATTTGCGGCTGTTATCGTTTGCCATAGAAAATACCCTTGTTAAAAAAACGTTGTAGGTAAACTACCCCTTTTTTTTAACCGATTTTTACCAAAAACAATAGGTCTTGAGAACTCTAAAATTTAGGGCTGTATGCAAATAATCTTTTGATTCTGTTTGAATTTGCGGCTGTTATCGTTTGCCATAGGAAATACCCTTGTTAAAACATAAAACGTTACTGGTAAACTACCCCTTTCCCTTAACCGATCTTCACCAAAAACAATAGATCTTGAGAACTCTACAATTCAGTGCTGTATGCGAAACATTATTTGATTCTGTTTGAATTTGCGGTTGTTATCGTTTGCCAAAAAAAACATTTCCCTTGAAAAATAAACCGTTGCAGGTAAACTACCCCTTTCCCTCAACCGATCTTTACCAAAAACAACAGATCGCGAGTACTCTACAAATTAGGACGGTATGCAAAAAATTATTTGATTCTGTTTGAATTTGCGGCAGTTATCGTTTGCCATAGAAAATACGCTTGATAAAAAATGTTCCTGGTAAACTACCCCTTCCCCTCAACCGATCTTCACCAAAAACAATAGGTCTTGAGTACTCTACAAATCAGGGCTTTATGCAGAAAATTATTTGATTCTGTTTGAATTTGCGGCTGTTATCGTTTGCCATAGAAAATACCCTTGTTAAAAAAACGTTGTAGGTAAACTACCCCTTTTCCTTAACCGATTTTCACCAAAAACAATAGGTCTTGAGAACTCTACAATTTAGGGCTGTATGCAAATAATCTTTTGATTCTGTTTGAATTTGCGGCTGTTATCGTTTGCCATAGGAAATACCCTTGTTAAAACATAAAACGTTACTGGTAAACTACCCCTTTCCCTTAACCGATCTTCACCAAAAACAATAGGTCTTGAGAACTCTACAATTCAGGGCTGTATGCGAAACATTATTTGATTCTGTTTGAATTTGCGGCTGTTATCGTTTGCCAAAAAAAAATTTCCCTTGATAAAAAAACCGTTGCAGGTAAACTACCCCTTTCCCTCAACCGATCTTTACCAAAAACAATAGGTCGCGAGTACTCTACAAATCAGGACTGTATGCAAAAAATTATGTGATTCTGTTTGAATTTGCGGCAGTTATTGTTTGCCATAGAAAAAAAATCTACAGACACACAGACAGACACACAGACAGACACACAGACAGACAGACACACACACAGACACTTTTCGGAAAACGACTTTTTTTCATGTTTTGAGTGTAGTAGAATCAGAATCTGCAATAATCTCGAACACGATTTTTTTTGCCATCACCATACTTCCATTCCTTAAGAAATATGGAAGTAAAAATAGTTCGTTCCGGTCCCAAGCAAATAGACCAGAACTGATCACTCCAACGCTCCTTCGGACGTCCCACACATCTCCGTTCTTTCAGCTTATAATGCAATACTTGTTTGGGGATGCGGCTGTCATCCATTCGGTTATGATATTCCAACCATTTTAGCCAATATTGGGCAACCTTTACATACTACTTAATTTAAACATGCAATACACACTGATATTATAGAGTACACGTTTTAAGAACAACAATGGATCTATCAGTCAAAGCATACGATAGAGAATGGTTAATGCAATCGGATGGATTCAAAAATTTGGGAGTGAAACTAAACAAAGATGGACGAATTGGGGCTAAAGTAAATGACAGGACGGGTTATCAAACTGAATAATCTATTCACCAGGAAGAGAGAAAGTTATCAAGAATTGTAAAGGTCTTTAGGTATAAAAACCTTGGTTACACCAGATATATAGAAGTGAGACTTGGGTTCTGACGGAGGTACTGCAAAGAAAATTGCAGGCGACGGGAAACAATTCTTGAGAGACGTTAAAGATTACAGACGTGATAGGATCAGAACTGATATGGTGACAAAAGGAAATAGTGTTGAATCGTTGATCAAGTATATACAGAGCCGCATGGTTGTACGTATGGTGAGGATGTTGCAGGACAGACAGCAAAAAGGGTGTGGCAAGTGAGACGCTTTAGGGCAGCCTAATTTGATCACATTTCTCATAGTTTCTCATGGTTATTGTTTAAATAATGCTCTCACAGTCTCAATGTTTCCTCGATTAGAAGTTTTTTGCATTTTCATTGCTTTCAACTCTTACTCAACTAAACACATGGAATCAGAAGAAACACGGAATGATATGGAAATACGCACGTTAAATGAGCATGACCTTTACTAGTACGAAGGTACCAAAGGGGACTAAAGGATTGAACATACTAGTTTTTTAGTTTCACACCAAATGTTTTGGCAATTCAACGATATAGTAACATCAGTGACCAGCTTGAGACTTAAAGTACATTGCACATCGTACATTGAGCAAAACTTTTGTTATTGATGGGAACTGAGAACAAAACGTGTGTTCAGTCCGAAACAATGCTGTTCTTAATAATGGTAATAAGGAAAGATTCGGGTACGATATACAAACTTTAGTTTTGGGAGATGTCAAAATGGACCAGTGAATAAAATTATGAACAACTGTAACGACAGGTCTAAGTCAGATGTATATTTATTTCTATAAATTAATATAGAACCCAACTTTATTTATATACATTTATTTCTATTATTAGTACAAATATCGACTAATAATCTAACCAGCCGTCTACTCCAGAATATGATGATTAACGTTAAATGCACATAAAAGTCTCAGATGAGTCAAGATTAAGAACTCTGCAGCAAACAGAAATAGAACTACACTTAGTACGTGGTAGCAATATAGTGGTGTGACCTTTATCACAACGTTTGACTTCAATAACTAAACAAACAATACAAAATTCGTGTCACACATAAGCCAACTAAACTTTAAGTGTTATCATGCATACCCAAAAATATTATGTCCTGTTAGCAAAGTAATAAGTATTTTCCTGCAAGTAAATACTATACTATTATATGCAGTATACGTACGATTCGTAGAGATAATCTATACTTTTCATGGTTTAAATATATATTAAATTTAATGTAAAATTACAATTATAATTTTTAATGTTTAATATATTAAATTTAATATATATTTAAACTTGAGAATGCAGATTGTATATGCAAAATGTACGTAAACTGCTTATAATAATAGGCCTATATTATTTACTTACAGAAAAAATGTATTATTTTGTTAATACAATAAATACAATATGACATTCAATTATACTACAAGAAACTACAAAACGTCGAGAGCCACTACCAGGAAAAAGTTGGATACATCAAAATTTAAAAATCTTTACTCATAACTTTATAATTCTATATAGAGTGCAACTGAAAAACAGTAAAAGTATGTAAATAATTGAATAATTAACACAAAATTAAAACTCCGACATTCATTCATCCAAAATCTTACTGAACTGTGGCTTTCTCAGGAGAATTTTACACTTTCACTTTTATCAGTCGTTAACGTTATCTTTCCCTAACATTAAAGTATTAATGTTTTTTTAAAAAGTTAATTTTTTTGACAGGTTCAATATTCGCCGGTAATAAATTAAAATTAATATCTAGGAACAACAGTTACACAAGATGGTAGTCTAGATAAAGCGATAAGAGAAAGAAGTAACCTGGGAAGAAAATCAATATCAATGCTGAACAACATATTGTGGGACCAAAAATATCAAAACAAAATAACATCGTATATACAATACAATCGTGAAACCAATTACGTCATACGGGTGTGAAATATGGCCATTAATACAAACAACAGAAAAGTTGTTGGAAGCTACTGAAATAGATTATTGGCGAAGAGCGGCAGGGAGGTCAAAACTGGAAAAAGTAAGAAACGTCAGAATCCGGGAGATAATGGGGGTACAGTACTCTATTGTCGATGACATAAAAACAAAACAGCTAAGATGGTTTGGGCATGTACAAAGAATGCCGGATAATCGACTCCCCAAGCAAGTTTTGAGATGGACACCATACGGTCGTAGGCGAAGAGGAAGACCTAGGTTGAGTTGGAGAGAAGGCATCAACCGGGCAATGAGAGATCGGGAATTGGAAGAAGAATCTTGGTTAGATCGAGACCAATGGAGACTAGGGATCGGAAGACGTAGGATAACGTTATGAACCGATTTATATACATAATAAATTAAATTAACTTGGTCACTGATACTAAATTATAAAAAAAATTATAAATATTTGCTACTTACAACTATTTCTCTTTCCCTACGAATCACGTGACTCAGAACTCGTATTTGATTTTAATTTAAGCTGTATTTGTCGAAAGATGAACTTTTTCATACAGTAGTCACACAGTTGTAACTTTTACAAATAAAATATAAACTTTTTTCCATTTTAAGTATTACCTGACTCGTAGTTAAACAGTAATGCAGTCAGATCGGTAAATACTGATAAGCTGAACTTGAGCGGGTGCGTTTGTCGAATTAGAAGAGGGTTGTTCTAACAAGCTTCATTGCGCCACTTCCAATTTCGAATAATTGGCTGAGAATCCTTAGGACTTGTTTCCGATGTAAAGTCTTTGCTTTGCTAATTACACTTGAATATATCTCGGAATATTCCAGCAGCACTGTAGATAACTTGACTCACGGTCGCCACTAAGCTTTCCGCCTCCTTCAGTTCCTTATCTAACAACTCTTTCGCCCTACTACTACTACTGCTGCCTACTGCGCCTCTCCTACCCTCGACGTCTTGTTAATTCCGAGTGTTTTAAACATCATGGTAGCGCATCCCTTGTTTCAACAACTCTGTAACCCTCGGTAATTACGTGAATACAAGTGGCGAAGACAATAAATAACTGAGATTGTTTAAAAAATAATTTGTCTCGGGTAAAGGAGATTGAGTTCCGTATATAATCGATAAAGTCTATTCGTAGATTATGTTCCTTTAATGTCTTAAAGTCAAGCGGTTGCCATAAGCCTACACTACACACATAACGTCGTGAACATGAAAATTTAAAACATTTGAAAATCTGAAACTACTTTGTTTCGTTACTTAACGTGTTTCCAAATAACTAGCAAATTACTACTCAGAATTTTCTATTTTTCACATGTATTGTAGGAACGTCGTCAAATATTTCTATTAGGTGTGTGTGTGTGTGTGTGTGTGTGTGTGTGTGTGTGTGTGTGTGAGAGAGAGAGAGAGAGAGAGAGAGAGAGTTGGAGGATTATGTATGTATAACTAAAACGTTAATATAATAGATGTTTAAAAGTTAATGTTAATTCTATAATTCCTTTGACAGATGTTATCCTCAATATAGGATAATCTACAATATTTTACGGTCCAGATTAGACGTACATTAATGCTAAGATTAGAGTGCCTTTAGTTTCAAGGATTATAATTCAAAAAATACATCTCACATTTATTAATGAATGCACAGTTAGTTTGATTCATAGATATGCAAACTACGTTTGATACGTTTTTCTTGTGTGGATTTTGTGTTGCATATATTTACCTTTAATGTTTTTTTTTTATGTAAACTTTATTTAGCAACTTTCTATGTCTATTTCTGTGTCCAATTTATTCTTATAATTTGTGTAGCCTTAGTTTTTATAAAATTTATATTATCAGTACTACATGGAATTTGTGAATTAGTACTTTGTAAATGTGTCAGGCGAAATAGGTCCGGCTACTGACAACAAAAGGTGTTGAATGGGTAAAGTATAGTGTCTAAATAGGTCTTAAATGCAAAGTAAATGGTGTAATGAATGTAAGACTGGCAAAGGAAAGATAATCATATACCTGAAGACGGAACAGACAAATGCCTAAACCATGTGCAATAAGAATAACGAGAAGGAGAAAAAAAAGATGAAGAACAAGAACAGCAACAGCAAAAAATAAAAAAGATAAGAAGAAGAAGAAGAAGACGAAGAAGAAGAAAAATGTTTAAACAATTTTGGTAATATGAGGTTTATGACCCATAGGCCCCCGACGTGTAAAAGTACTGAAAATTATTACTTGAATTTTTCAAATTTAATTTTGGATTAAAATATTTGATCAATAAATGGTGTTCAAATACTAAATATTTAAGTTAACAGTTATTATAATAATTTTTACTTGCTAATAAAAAAATCAAATCCGTTTTTCTTGTCACATGATTTTTCATACATTCCCTTACTAGTGGAGCCCAATTTTCTAATTTTCGTTTAAGGTAAACTGTTCATAAAACTAGTAATTTCTAGTTGTTTTATTACCCTCGCGTTACATCTGCGTATTATTTTAAGATTACTATAACGTGAGTCTAGTTCTGCTGGGGCGCGCGTGTTGCTACAAAATGATTAATCGCCTCTGGTACGTTTGCGTTGTGGTTGGTTTCCCGTCGCTGACTTCTCCGTTTGTATCTATGTGACTGGCGCAATACATCTTGTATTTCAACCGAGACTCTCAACCTTTAAGAGGACGTGTTGCACTTTGTAGGGCGTGACAAAATTATATATCGCCTTAAAATTGCTTTATGTTTTATTTAATTGTAGACGCGAACATGGTGGGTTCGCGCTCATTTCCCCCTGTAAACACGTGGCCTCTTAATTAACTGCTAATTTCTACAGCTCTTTATTTACGAGTTGCAACACACACACACACACACACACACACACACACACACACACACACACACACACACACACACACACACACACACGCTTAAATTATCATTTTAGGTTACGACGTAAGCGTGTGCACTTAGATTTGATGAGGACGTAACTTTGCCGTGTGTTCTCTAAGCAAATTGCGTTTTTGCTTTAATACTCCAGAATTCGTTACACATTCTGATGCTCCTGTTTACAGTACTTTTTTGACATGTTATTCATGTCACTTTGATTTAAGTTTGTTTTAAGTTTTTTTTCATGTTTACGCACAGGCTAATTCTGCATGAAATAACCTGTTTACGTCTTTTTCTTCTGCATCGTTTCACCTTATCGTTTCATCATTTCATCGTTATCCATTTTCTTACTTCCTGTTTCGCTTCTATATGGTTTGATGGACGTCCTTTTGCGGCCCATTTTTACAAAGTGTCAGTGCCGCCAGTCACTTAAGTGAGCGACTGACTGTACCCATACCTGCACGTAGTTGCCTCAGTTCGTTACAGTACAGCGACCGCCGTTTATTTTTATGAGATTTTCCACAATCAAAAATGAGAAAAATGTGTGAGAAAAATCTCGTACATCGTCTACAATATTTGCTGTAGTATGTAAGATGAACTGTAGAATACATTCTAAAACATATATGATCATATTAATTCAGAACTTGAAGCATTCGTTACTTCGCGTAATAAATTAAAGTTAAAAAATGTTCACAAAAACGTTGCCACATGTATCGCGTATGCTTCTTATTAGTATTATTTGTCTTATATCAGAAGCTCAAAGAAATTCACAGTGGCAGTCAAATTCAAAAGAAAAGAAGTGGTATTATCAATTTGAAACATTAACACAAATTTGTGTTTTGTAACATCGAATTGCCTAGATAGTTAAGCATTAATTCTTTTTAATTACCCAATTCATCCCATTTTACCTACTTGTGACCCACGACCTCCGATACGTATTTAATAAATTCACTAAATACAAAAAAAATTTTGGTGTGATTCAATTTATGTCTGGAAAATAGAATGCAAATGTCTTTTATGAAATACTGTACATCTCTTGTACTTCTTCTTCTTGAGTCATCAGCCTTTCGACTGGTTTGCACCCGCGTATACCTGTGGTGAGTGTGTTACTGACTCTTGTACTTACGTTCTTTTAAAAACGTCCGTTTATAGTAATATTTATAAATTTGTGAAAGATGCAAGTTATATAATGTCATAGAAAATAAATTATTGTTTTATATTGGATGCTTTATGTTTAGACAAATTTTAAAACTGTTCGCCTCGATTCAAAATCTGAAAAAACCCGTTTCATAATTTCCTTCTCTACTCATGATTTGATAAAGTCCTTTATGTAAATAATTTGAGTATTTTATTAATTAATTATGTTTGTTACTATAAATTATTAAGTGTATTTCTTGTGTAACTCAAGGTTACTAGGCTATATTACTGTTTGTAAATTGGACCAAATAGTTTTCGCTCCAAAGGTCTATAATTTTATAAACCACATTGATTCGCGGCGTATAAGCCAGCTTGCCGGTTCCTTAACAGCTAATAAATGAGAGCATTTTCTATCGTTTCAGTGCAGGACTACAACCGACTGAATTTAAACCAAGGTATATGTGAAGGATACTGGAAGACAGAGCTTTAAGCGGGTGCTGAACTTACATGACCTCAGGAAAAACGAAAAGGATTGGTAACGGGATTATAAATTAATTCCTGTGTAAGGGTACTTTAAATGTTTACTTATGGAAACAAACCGACCCGCATATAGAAAGCGAATGAAGAAGAACAAAAAAGTAC
This sequence comes from Magicicada septendecula, assembly GCA_034769895.1. Taxonomy (NCBI): domain Eukaryota; kingdom Metazoa; phylum Arthropoda; class Insecta; order Hemiptera; family Cicadidae; genus Magicicada; species Magicicada septendecula. The sequence continues at coordinate 170,693,742 of CM068368.1, read as the reverse complement.
CACCAACGTCATACATTATTTCCTACGGTATTCTGTCTTACGAATTTAAAGCTCGTCGTGTTTTACAAATTTATAAATGCTAGCGCTAAAAATATTCACTGAACGTTAAATACGTAAAATATTAGTTTTTGAGATTTCAGTAGGCCTACATAATTTTTACATTATTCGTAATGTTTACTAAAATTTACAATTTGTAAATAATTTTATTTTCTTAAACACACTACAAAGTCGTTATGTTAGTAAAATGTAAGAGCATTAATTTAATTGAAGTCAAAATACGTTAACTGTATTAAAACCATGCTTTTTTAAATGAAAAAAAGAATAATTATGCGTTTTTATAAAACAAAATTAATTAGGTCTTATAGCTCACCTCATTTCCTTGTAAATCGCTAATGAATATTGTCCATTATTATTTTTCGCCAGTACCGTCGCGTGAAAATAAATAACGGTACGCTCATATACGTACGGGACTAGAATTTCCAGTGATTAGTGTTTTCCAGGAATCAAACTGATTATCGTTATTGACATTATTATCGCAGAATTAAGTAAACATGTAGAAAGACAAAAATTACAGTTAAAAGTGTATTTTAAACTAGTCTTAATAGCCTGTACTGAACTAAGGGATGGAAAGTACACAACGAAAAGAGAAAATTACAAGCTCTGGGTGTAAAGCATCTACGAGAGGTTAGAGAACTAGAAGAGGCCGAAAAATAAGCGATTCAGCAAGGGAAGAATTGAATTATTAAAGGAATAGAAAATGTCAACTCAGGTAAAATGATCGTCTTTAACAGAAACTCTGTAGTAAACGTTCGTGGTTTTCACTAATCATAACATTGTTTTTCGGTTTAATACACGTCGTCTTATTTCTTTTAAACCCAATCGTTTTGCCCAAACTACGATGACGCATCCTCAGTGGCATAAGTCGACCTACTGAGAATGTCTCAGTAGTACGGGCGAAACGTTTGGGCTTAAAATAAATAAAAAGACGTGTGTTTAACATGGAAACAGTGTTATTATTTGAACAGACTGCGCATTATTAGGCCGAAATTATGCACTTGGGAAGTAAGAATAAAGTCTGATGTGAAATACGGGCAATCATGTTTCCACAAAGAAAATACACGAAGATAAAGTGTAGAAGAATGGTAGCAAATGTGAAAGAATGGTCAAGTTTGTAAACGCATCAGAACTGCAAATTATTACATGTTACGTGAGGTAAGGTTATAATCATAATAGGCTGCAAGGATATGAGTCTAGACCAGAAAGACTCTTGAGTAAAGTGCCGAACAGCTGGAGTATCTACATGGAATTAGCTCTTTGCAGAGCCACTCATAAACTGAAACTCGAGCACCCCGCCCCCCTCCCGGAAAACTTGTATTCGTATTTCACCATCAACACCTCCGCGGTGTAGGCCTGCGTGTATATGTGTGATGCCTGCGCTCTTGCAGTTTCGGTAGTAGAAGAAAAGAAGGTTTCGTACGTTTCTGAATGAGTAGGGCCTAGGCTGTAAATATGTCGAGAGCAAGGCAAAAACCCACGTTGTCAAATCCGGAAGAACAACAGTCTATAATTACTAAAATTATGAACAATACAATCATAATTAATATAATTATAAACAGACTTAACACTGTTGCACACCACTATAACCTACTTCCGATGAGCTGTGAAGCTTGGAAGCGCTAATCAGAATAAATTTTCTTCAATGGTGTACAACAGTGTTAATTCTGTTTGTGATATAACCACTAACACTACTTTACTAATTAAATAATATAACTTATATGTTATTTTAATGTATTTAAAATTATGTTAATTCAATAAACTATTTTTCAAGACCTTACTTTGGTTAATTTCAATTACTGTCTAGAGAAATTAATTTATCTTATTAGTTAGAAGTAATACAGTAGCACTGTTTTAGAGCACGAGACACATGTTCGAAAGCACTATGTTCGAACTAAACAAGGTAAATATTGAAAAGTGATTTATTAAATTAACATAATAATTTCCATCAATGGTATTGAAAAATTATAGTGAATTGTCACACACACACACACACACGCGCGCACACACACACACACACACACACACACACACACACACACACACACACAATACATGCAGGTGACTTAAGAGATAGGCTACTGTATAGTTAGAGATAAATGAAAGTAATACTAAAAAAATACCCAGTACTGTCAGTAGACACGTGGATAATTAGCCCTAAGATTAAATAGAAAATACGTTTGAAAACGAAACGGAGCCGTCACATCTAGAACTCAGTAGGAAAACTACCGCACTGGAGGTACAAATTAGTATAAAACGCGATCCAGGAACTGCGTACAATATGTGCTGTATATTATTTTAAAAGACGGTGTCGTTGCGTTGAGAACGAAACAAAGGTGTCCCGTTGTAGGCGAACAGACCGGAGTGCACGCCCGCGTTAAACAAATCAAAACAAACAATACACAATACCAGCCGAGCAGCGACCGTGTTTTCAGCTGCACTTAAACAAAAAGAATAACGGTATTTTTTCGTAAAAAAAAAAACTGTCTTGTCATTAAATTTAATATACATTTTTAACGAAAATTGAGAGACACGAGAAAATAAAAGCAGTTTCAAAAAGCGACATATGCTGTAACGAACACCTAGATCCACCTGTGTCATCATGAATATGTATTAAAGAATAAATTACATTTAGGGTAAAATGAACTTGTAAAAAGTAGCGGCTGCCTGAAGTCCTTCCACTGACTGCTGGGCCGCCCTGCCACAAGAGGAATATAATTTTAACTACCGGAAAAAGGAAGTCAAAGATACATATATTAATTTTTTTTCTTTCATTTTCCTTATTTTTCGTGCTTTGCCTTCATAAAATAGAGGTCATTTTTTGTTTGTACATAGTTAGAATTTTAATAACGTTATTATTACGTCGGTTTGTTAAGAGCCGTAATTCAGCTTAACAAAACAGTCACAGAATAACGTGTCTGTGCGCGAGTACGCATGCGTGCGTGCGTGTCGGTGCGAGTGTGAGTACTGGCTTTAGTGCGGCGTAGCATGTTGCCAAAAAAAAAAAAAATAAAAATAACCTCCAATCACTGACCACGATTGGAACTAAAATTGTTGCGTGCCTATGGAGGGAACAACAAAGCATATCCTTATCAGACCGACCGGTGTGTTACGTTTTTCCATAATTCACGGAATAACAATTAATTTTTTTATTACTTTCCCTCGCATTGAATTTGATTTGGAAATTAAACTCTACACTTGCTACGGCCGTGTTCGATATTATTTACATCTTTCGCGTTAATTGACTTTAATTGCGAAAGTAACAAGCCTCCCAGAAGTAATTTAAATATAGGAAATTAGTTTAATGTAAACATTACTCAGCCATGCCCCCTCTATTTTATGTAATTATAAGCCACAGTTAAATTAATTCATATTTTTTACGCAATTTTTTCACCTCGCGTACAATATAAACATTGTTATTAGCGAGTGCTGCTAAGGCTTTTCAATTCCTTATTGCTACAGTGACATGCCACGCTTAAGTACTTGATAAAAAAGTTCGCTCCCTACGATACTGACGTATGAAATTTAACCTCTTATTTAATTAAGTTAATTAGAACATGTGTAGCGAGTGAAATAAATTTTGTTATAAGGAATTTCAGAGCAGAAAACACGTTTTACACCCCGGGTCGACGACTCGATCTATGAAAATTAGTTCCTAACCTTGGTTAATAATAGGCAGTTGCAGCAAGAATATTTACGTTATTCTTGTAATAGTATTTAAATATTACAATATTCTCACATTATTAAAATATTACGCTTAGGTTAAAGCACACATATTTGTGGCAGTGGGGACATTTTGGGTAACTATGTGAGGAAAAGAGGTCTCATTGACCTGGCAACACTGCTTTTTCGTTTCAGCTGTTTCGTGACGCTTTGAATCGGTTTACTGCCCTAGGAGCGAGAGGCGTACGGGAGTAAGCCGGGCACCATAATGCCGTAGATGAAGTTCTCACTTCAAAAATTAGTTCCACCACAGCATAAGTACGGAGTAGATGCACATAATTAATGGAGGGTTATGCCTGTCCAACAGCGGAGATTTAAATTGAGAATGATGGAACGTCACAATACATAAGAACTGTTTTTAGACAATGAAATTTAAGAACCTGATTTTGATTTTTTAAGTTTCAGAAGTACTAATAGTAGGGATACAACCCCTCTATAACTTCTTGTTGTACTGCGAATGTCTGGGTGCTCCAAAACCTTTGACGCGCTGAACAAAAGTTAGTTGTTGCATAAATAGGAGTAACATAATCAGGGTATAGTGTGCAATACCAGTAACGATTGTTAACTAGATTACACATAACCATAAATAACAATCAACCATAAATAATTCCTCATAATTACTGTATTGACAATATGTTAACATATAAATAATATATACAAATGAAGTTGGAAGAAGAAATGAAGAAATGTGGGGTAAGGGTAAATGTAGGGAAAACAAAAATTACAAGAATTAATAACAGTGAAAACATGTCAGTCAAAGCAAGGAAAGTGAAAGCGCCTGAAGGTACAGGAGGAATTACTAATGGGAGACTGGAGGAAGACTGGAAGAAGGCATTGAAACAAGAATACCCTCGGTTAAAGAAGCCTTTAAAAGAGACGAAGAGACTATTTTGCAGCAGTGTGGTTCTGGAAATAGGAAGACGATGGTAAAATGTTTATGTGTGGAGCATTGTGTTATACATGGATGCGAAACACAGACTATGGATAAGAGAGAGAGTGTGTGAGGGACAGGTTGGAGGCTGATGGCTAATGAGATACGGGATATGGAGAAAATGAAGAGAATAGAATGGGTTGACAGAATTAGTAATGACGAGGTTTTGAACAGAAACAAAGAAAAAAGAACACTTTCAGATACGATCTTGAAACGAGAAAATGAAACTGGATGTGACATGTTAAAAGGTGAAAAGGAACATAACCTACTGTTACTGAAGGCGCAGGAAAAAGGGCAAGGAGACACGGAAGGAAAGATTAATGATGATAGTTGATGCTAAGAGAGAAGTGTATAACGGGACTAAAGAGAAGATCTGGGGCAGGAGCAACTACTGTAGGAGGATCACTAATGTAAGGAATCTGCCAATCGGCAAAACATCATTATTTCATGGTAGTGACTGGCTTACATGAATTTATAACATAAACGTAACTACATAGTTTCTTCTTAGGATTCCATTTCATGTCGAAATTGGAGATTATCATTACAGTTCCTATTTTAACTTACAGTACTTGTTGACTGGACTCGTTCTGAAATCCTAGCGGTTTGTCTCATCATCTTCCTAACTTTGCTCTGTATTTCCTGCATGGGCTATAGTTTTGTAGCCGTCATCCTCGGTCAACCACCAAGCATCAACGTTCTAATGACTCTAGAATCCTAAAGTCAAAGCTTCAGAACCACACGAAGTGCAAGAAAATTGCAACAATTTAATCTCACCTCAAGTTCTAAGCTTATTCTCGGCTACGAAATATCGTTCACATTTTCACAAATGTAGATCCAGCAATTTTAACAGACGTTGTGACTTCTATATCTGATTACTAATTCGGGCATTTTGCTAGATTTAAGAAGTATAATTTTTGTAATTGGAGTTGAGTAATTTCACGCTGTCTGAGATCTGTTCAGTTTAAAGTTTTGTTAACTGTTATTGTTGCACATTTTGGAGGTGGTCAAACATGTACTTCGTTCGTAAACTGATATTAAAGAAGTGTGCTAGTTGTTATCAACCATAAATATAGTCCTCTCCAAAAATGTTGACTACACAACTGAACGAGCGAAGCGAGTTAAAACTCATCGTTTGACATTTATCTGTGCATCTGTCTGGGTGTCTATCTGTTTGGGGTATGTCTTACGATAACTCTTGAATTCATCGACCGATTTTCGTAAAACTTGGCACGCGTGTCTGTAACTTTACTCCACACAGTCTGTAACTTATTTTTGAGATTGATTATCCCATAATAGGAGCCAAGGGTAAAAAATGTGGGGCTCAATATTTAAAAAAAAGCGAATAAACCCATATGGAGGTATAAAATGAAAGAGAATTTTTACTACAGTCTGAGTCTATACTAATACCACAATCGGCCTAATTGTTTCGAAATTTCAAAATTTTAGGACACCAGGGCTCAAAAGTGTACAAAAATTTAAAAAAAACCTATGCCGGGCATTAAATTAAACAGTGCAGTGTTTTAGAATTTTAGTGTTTATTTTATTCATAATAATAAAAACATTAATAATGATTTCTTTACCATTGGCATTTTACTAAAAACAGAAGTTAAGTAGTCGCGATTTTTGTAATTTATCTTTTGCTTTCCAACGTAGTATAACCTCCGTTAGACCTAGTTACTTTACTTACAGGTTTAAAAAATAACATTTAGTATTTTGATTTTGTCTAATAATAAATGTATTCTGTTTAAAATAGTGAGCAAGCTCTGCATCTCATTAGTTCTTTCAACTAGTATTAAAGATTAAAGTAACTTTAAGATTTTTGACATTTTAAAATAATGTTTAGTGGAAGGTTAATTTTAAATTATGATGAAAACGTGTTTAAAGTAATGTAGTATCTGAGGCAAAGTATATTTTTATTTTTTTCGGATGGACAGATAAGGTTTTTACAGTCCAGATCTTATGATTTACCTGTGCCTTACCTGCCTCAGTGTACAAGCTAATCGACTAATACAATATTAAGTAGATATGGTACATACTGGAAGAACGTAAAACTCATTATAGTACAATGTTTCATCAACATCATGCTTTCAAGCAGCGGATAGTTAAAAATATATAATTTGTGAGTAAGGGCTCGGCTGTTCTCTACTCTATTAGCCGATCGGTACAATATGTAATATAAAATAAATTATATAAAACATAAAAAAATTAATAAATGTTTCAACAAGATCAGAAATGTTTCAGTGCATCGTTGAATATAAGTTGTAGACCAAACTACGTATTTGTTCATTCGATAGTGTTCGTTATTTCAGTACCGAGTAGTGCTGTATGTTTAGTCAGTTCTATGAATTTTACTATAACATTTCTGAATTTTGAAAATCTTTTTGTGTTCACTGCAATGAATTATTGTTTCTAGAACAACTTTTTCTGCGACAACAAAGGTATTAAAAAGCATAGAAGTAGTTAGCAATGTGTCATGCAAAAGTACCAAAAAGAATGGCAAGAACTTGTCTTCCACACGTCAAACGTGCTCCACGGGTTGAGAGATGTTGATCATCGCAGAACAAGAGGCTACGAACAATTCAGTTAGTCACTTGAAGAAGGTTTCTTAGTAACTACAGAAGAAAGAAAATGATCGCGGATTCGTAATTCACCGAACAGAAATACGCTCTCATGTGATAAATTACTCCAACTAACAAGCAGTGAGTTTTGAGGATCATCTTGTGCTGTTTCTGCATTTCCTGTTCTTCGTAGAAGATCGGAGATTAACGGAAAAAAGCAGAATATGGTGTGGTTTCATCATTTAATTGAACATTATAACCGTTACAGAGTTGTTCAAAAGAATCTACTTGCATTTATAAAATAAGCTAGATCTACTAAGCGTCGGGTATACTGGTGTTAGTTTTGAGACAGTCGGCGTTTATCCCAGTTTTACCTGATTAGACTTTGTTCCAAGCACTTGTGGCCCGATTTCAATATCTCTAATCAGTTTACCCAAATAACTGGTATTGGCCTGTCAAACGTATCTCTCGCTGTTTATTCTACCAGGTGTCAGGTAACGCTATGATTCTGAATGCTATACTAGCAGTGATTCAAATTTATTATTACTTCAGTGTTATCAAAAGACCACCCTGTCATTCAATTTCCCTGTTGGTCGCACAGTACAGGTATCATCTCCTATTACATATTATATGCAGAAACTAATTGTTCTTATCCTTCTGAACGATATCTGTTTTGTTTTTTGTGCGCATTTGAGGTGTTGGAAAACATAAATATTTTTAAATTGCTTTGTTTTGCATTTTTTGTTTGGATCCAATTTACAGATATTAGTGTTAACACTCATTACAACTTTGACAGACAATTAGTGTTGCCTGCAATCGAGGTTAAAACCTACGATAATTAAGATAAGTGTAACTCACAGTAACAGCCCTCCGTTTATCTGCAAGTTTATCATTTTGCGTTTATTGGAATACCATTTTTCAGGATATCGCAAGGACTAACTGGAAGGACTCCTTCTTGCCTATATCACTTCTATTTCAGCAGAAATTTGGACTCCCGATACAGAAACGTAAATGTATTGGGCTGTTGTACCTAGAACGTACATTAAATTTGCTTGCTGAGGAAGTTGTCACTGAATTGTCATTAGAACCAAATTCTACAGAATTGTAAAAAAAAAAGTTATATTGTTACAACTTGTTAACATTTCTTGTACAATATTTATACCGTGGTCCCGTAAATACCATACGTCAGACGTTTCGACTCCAACTGCGGAAGTCACCTCAGTGTCAGTCGTCTTCTGAATGTGACTGTTGTTCCATCGCGTGTGGTGCAGTTTTGTTTTGCGTAATACTAAATGTGACATACACAAGAAAAAATAACAAAAAATTACCATAGTAAAACTATGCATACCGTATAGCCGAAACAGTACAATAGTAGAATATATAGTAATCTAAGTTTAGGAAACATACGGACACACGGACGGACATACGGAGGCAAACATACGGTAACACACGGAACTTACCAAGTCCAACCAAAAGAGCAGCCAGAAGGTCCTGGATTCAAATGATAACAGAAATTACGGGGATTGCACATTCGAATACAGGTGGCGTGAGACATACCGTAGGAACCGTTGAAGGGTGTATTTCCATCCAATCTTCCAAGCAAGCATTACAATTACAATCTAAAGAGAGGAAAAATGCAAGCAGATCAAGGGAAAGCTGAAGAGAATGTGTAGATAATCACATGAGAGGCAGGGACCTTGAGAATGATCTATGAAACGACACTGAAAATGAGATCAGAAATAGGAAAACGTAGGGGAATATGAAATTCTCTCTTTCTCTCTCGCTCTTTCTTTTTTCCTCGCCGTTTCTCTCTATCATTCACACACTCATTCGTCCTTATTTATATGTGTGCGTGTTACTAAAAACTTTAATTTTTCCAAAATTATGACAATTATCGACTCAAATTACAATTTCCTTATTGTGTTATATTACAGAATCTTACGTCATTCCTGTTTTGAAAAAAAGAATTGTGAGCGGGTACGTGCTAAAATTGATTACAGTACAGATGAATTACAGTACAATGGCAGTTCGTTTGTTGTGTTGTGTGTCAGATTACTTTCCGTGGAAACGGCCAAATATCCGTTCGAGTGACCACTGACCGGGCAAAAAGCCGTGTTATGGGTTCAAGGTTCCCGTAGTTTTTACTTGCTTTGTCATTTACTGCAGGATATACACGAGATAACATCATTAAACCCGTGTGCCGTGAATGTATGTTCATTTTTCTCTTTAAAGTTTGGCCAAAATGATGTTGTTTTAAAACCTCAGTATGTTATTACGTAAACGTTACCGCCCTATGACTACCGCGGAGACGACGGCAGTATTGCGAAAAATTCCATTGTTCAAAAGTCAACGCATTCGAGAAACGTTTTTGTGTTTTGATAACATTATTGTAATTAACTTTATTTACTGCAATACAGCTGAACTATTATGTTGTTTTCATTTTGAAATCTAAATCTTACTCGATTATTAGAAGCTGCAGCTAATATATTTCTCTTTCAAAAAGATAGTAAATTCAAAATTGTTATGAAAAATCGCTTCAGAAGAATCCTTGACATACATCGGTTAGAAGACGTTACTAAAAAATATAAACAAGGGGAGGGACAAAGCTCGATAAGAGATAGTATCGACCCGAGAAAATATGGATTCCTTGAACATCCTGTTAAAAAATCGGGCAGAAATATCAGTCGCCAGGCATTGGAGGGGGATTCACAGGGAAAGAGGAAGCCTGGGTAATCCAAAGCCACACGGAGGAAAACGGTTGATAGCAACGTAACGGAAGAAGGCAAGACGTGGGCAGTGTGAGATGGCAGTTCTTTGTTGCAGCCTTACGTACCTTCAACGATCAAACTAAATCAAATCATTAGAGGTCAAATATGACCAAAACAATATTTTTGAAAAATATGAAGGTTTAAGTAGTATATGATTATGACATTTTTCAATAAGATTATATTTTGGAGGGAAAGTTAAAAATAAAATCCCAGTGTGCCTACAATACATGTAATGTAGGTCTACTTAATACGTAATCATTACGTATTACAAACAGAATTATCACTGTTGCGTACCACTATAGAACAATAGCTTTACAGCTCATCGTCAGATCGGAAATTCTGATATTTCCGATCTGACGATGAGCTGTGAAGCTTGAAAGCGCTAACCGGAATAATTTTTCTATAGTGGTGTGCAATAGTGATAATTCTGTTTGTGATTATAACCATTAACACAACTTTCTTAATTACATTAGCCTACGTATTACATAATGCAGTAGGTACTTAATAAAACTGTTCATTAGTTTGTGCATAAACGCTTTGCAGTTTTCGTTAAGAATTTCAAGTTCAAAAGTAGTTTTTAACGGCTGTTAAAGCAGAAGTGGTATATAATATACCATGACGTGTACATGCACGTTGTATAATGTAGCCTATGTGCGTATGTAATTGAACGTGCGGAAGCGAGTTCACAGTTTTGACTCCACCGTTTGGCATTTGTGTGTCTTTCTATCTGCTAGGCACATGTCTCACGATAACTTGTGAAAGCATTAACTGGATTTTCGTAAAACCTGGCATGCGTATTCATACTTTTTCTCTACAAAATCCTATTATTTTTGGGATTAATCCCTCCAAAAGTAGAAGGACGGAAGGCAAAAATGTGGAGGGTCAAAACTATGAAAAATCACAAAAATTCTTGTGGGGTATCAAATTAAAGTGAATTTAAACCAGTATCCGAATATAGTGTTCATTTATGAAAATTTTGTAATTTTTGGATGTCAGAGCCTAAAAGTAAGATAAAAAAGTTGAAAAATTGCGAAAATAACAGGGTGTCAGACTAAAAGCATTGTAATCGAATGTTTCAAATTTTCATGTTTATTGTGTGATAGTGTGCTCTACAATTATTGTGTTGTGTTACTAAAGAAATGGATCCCCAGCCATGTTGGTGTTAACGGAAATGAAGAAGCGGACAAGCTTGCAAAAAATGGAGCCCTAATGCAGCAGCCTGACACCCCCACTAGCCTATCATCGGCGAAATATCAGATTGACATGGCCGTAAAGAACTACCTGAAACAAATACATACAGAAGCCGGCAGAGGCAAAAAGTGGGAGTCTCTTCTTACAACACCAATTTCACGAACCCTCAAGAGATCGACTGCGGTCGCGGAGTTCAGACTATGCACTGGCCACGACTACCTCCAAGCCCATTTCACCGATTCGGCCTGGTGAATTCCAACATCTGCCCGCTGTGCAATGGAGGAATGATGGATGGACAACACCTGCCTGTCTGTCCTGAACTGGCGAACCTGCAAACGCGAACTTTATCCTGTCTGTACTGGGAGGCTCGCCGCCGAATGGCTGAACTGCCGAGAGCGGGGATTGGATAAAGTAAAGTACTAAAGAAATAGGGGATTTTTGTAATTTTTCCCATACCTAATAAAAAAATTATCTAATATCGACATTCATATAATAATAAATGTACTTTGTTTAAATAGGTAGTTTTGCAGCTCAGGGAATATACTAGTTTATATATTAATTAGCTAACATTGCCAAGGGCTAACGAAATTCATGTAACATAGAAGTATTTGTAGGAAAAGAGAATAGGTCCACATCTTTGTCAAAGAGAAAAAAAAAACTAAATAAAATTTTAAATTAATATCATCATCATCTTCCTCTTCAAGGATTAAACCAAGGATAGTTTGTTCCGGTCTCAAATAGGCAAAGATTAGGGCTGGTCACTCCAGCGCTTCCTCGGACGTCCCACACCTCTCCGTCCCCTCGGCTTACAGTTCCATAATTGTTTGGGGATGCGGCAGTCATCCATTCGGCAAAGATGTTCCCACCAATTCAGCCGATACTGGGGGATGCTGTCGAGTATACTCATAATATTCAGTTCCTGCCGTATAGGCCTATATGTGTTTCTTCTATGATCATGGAGAGTAGGCTATACCCTGCCACGTGCCTGAGAAATCTCATTTCGGCCGCTTTAAATTAATATTATTACAAAAATATCAAATAGGTCTAAATGTTAGGAAGTAAACTTTAAGTATACGTTATTAAACAAATATGTTTACACAATATAAACACGAACTTGCACACATGCACACGTAGATTTATATATGTAATATTCATATTTTTTTCTTAATAATATTAATTAGTAATAACTCATTTTTAAGTTTTATATTACTAATGATAATATTTTCTAACGACCGTAATGGGGATAATTGTTATCAAAAGTAAATATGTCTTTGTTGCATTTAATGAAATAAAAAAATATATAATAAGGTTTGAATTATGAAGGTTTCATGGGTTGTTATTCTATATTAGTAAAACTGTCATTAATTAATGCTGACGGGCAGAGAAATACTGTTGTTTTCTTAATTTCCTTGTTTGACACATTTGAATGATCTTTATTAAATAATCGATAACTACCGATCTATCTGTCCATCTAGCACACTTATTCTTAGTCTTCGAAACAAACTAAACATTGAATGCGTGCAAAATCTGAGAACTAATGATATAATATGCTAATTGTTATTATTTATAATTTTGTCTTTAACTTTGTTTATGAAACAGTACTTTTACAGTAGTTAAGATAATAAAAAATGTTATTTATGACGAAACTAATTTAACTTACACACAACGCGAATAACTTAAATTACTTAAAGACTGTGTCTTTTGTTGTTTCGTATTGTGCAAGTCTGTAGACATCAATGGAGGTACATTACTCACCGCCCGTGATTATTTGGATACGATCACCTACTGATGGATGACTATTTATCAATTTGGAAGGTTATTGGAATGGTTCTGTCGCAATGTGGTGATACTATTTAGTATCCTCATCGATTTTGGATGCACACAAAGAGCAGTTAAAAAGAATATAGTTTAGTTCTTGAGGACGAAATAGGCAAAACATTAGCGAAGAAAAAGAAAAATAGTTTGAGTTTGTTGAAAGTGGAGTAACTTAACAAATAGGAGGGAGGACGTCCAGTTACATAGTTCTGAATCCGCATGTCTTACACACTTTCTTCGTGTTACACACATTTCCTTTTAGGGTCGCCTGTTGTGATTTAACGTTACAGGAGGCAGTCAATCAGTCTACTGTAAACTCTGTAATTGTTTCACGTATAATTCTGTGAGAGACGCAACACAAGGTCATTAAAATTATTACTTAGTGTTTGCTGCTGTTTTCTTTTCAGTACGGACTAATTGCCGCGTTGTTGTGTCTGAAATATGAGCCTTTATTACATTTAATTACGGCGTGTTCTAGACAATAAAATAATTATAGTTCTTACCGTAATACTCTGATTTAAGGGGAAAGAGAGAGAGAGACATAAAAGACGGCGACACGAGAAACAAAGGCACACGCGAGCAGTTTCACTTTACATGTCGCTTACAGTCTTCTGTCGCTGTTCTCACGCCTCCACTAGATACGTTTCTGTATTTGCTTCGTCCACATTATATTTGTGTTTGATAATAAAAGTGTCAATTTATACGATTCCAACTCTTTGGAATTAAGAAACTATTGGTTTCATTGTGCAGGAGTACCCTTACAAAAAGGTCCGTTAAACAAAATAAATAAAATAGAATTATGGGGGGACAACGATGTTGTTGATGTTCAGATGACTGGAATGTGGCTCACACCATCAATCCCTTCGCTTCCCATTAGAAATCCACAACATCACTTTGATTCTGTTTAACAAATTAAGAGATGAGTTTTATTCACGATAGCATTACCCCTGCAGATGGTATATTGTTAGAGGTATAGAGTATAGAAACTCCAGTCCTAAACTGGGTTTCGAGCAGATTCCCAACTGCTAAGTTTTTCCAGTCTCTCTGTCGTTGGAAACGAAGTGTTCTTCTGATGATAATTTTAAAATGAATCTGTATAAACTTCAATGGATAGAGCGTGCCAGTCATATGGAAGAGTCCAGATTACTCAAACTAGACGTTGCGTATTGTCCAAACTGTAGACGGACGTAGGCAGCCCGAGGAATAGATAGTACGTGTGACGGTATGGCCTAATCGGTGGCAGAAATGATGATGAAAATAGAATTATTTATACAGAAATAAGGAGCACACTTATTAAATAATTATAATCTACTAGGCCTACAACACATGCTAGACAATAGCAGCGTTTGCGTTACACAAATAGTGCGTTGGCATTTATCTCCAAAATATACGTTTGTCTTTTAGTGCATTAAGATATAGATTTGAAAATTGAACTAAAATTAAATTTAATCGATTTTTCATAATTTTATTTGCTTACACTGCGTACCTGAGATACACCTACCTGAGATAACAACAAAGTTTCTCACAGACCAAATTTTCATCTCCTAATTCGAAAAGAATTGTAACCAAACGTAATAAATAATTTCGTTCAAACATATAAAAATGCAGAAAAACATTAGCTATTCCTGTTCCTTATTGATACATTAAGCTACAAACTGAAGTAAAAATGAGCCGTTTACGTCACCTAACAACGGACGAGTTAAGTTTTAAAGTTCACTAAATTGTTGAAATGTGCAATTCATTGGTTTTACGTATTTTACGGCTTTGTTTATGGTCAAAAGAATAAAAAAAAACTTGTGGAACTATGGAGAATAACGGTTTTGACAATATAAAGCTTAAAAATTTTAATGCTTTAACTTTAGTTTTTGGACGAATAAATTTTCAAGGCGCGCAGTAGGCCTACATACGAGCGAAACACCCATACACGCAATGTGTTTCCCTATCTTCCCCATTGTGTCATGTAACTTCTGAATGAAGTATAGAATAGAGATGACGTTTGATAAATATTCATCAATACATGGGAAATAAAGGAAATGGTAAATGAATCAATACAAGAAGTAGCTGAAATAGAACTCTTTGTCAATGTAAAGAAGATATAGGAATGGGCATTGGTATCAGGATAGAAATATACGTAGGCCTGTTGGATAAAAAATACAAGCAAATTTTCGTTTAGTTGGACAGTGTTGTAATTGTGAAAGGTGGACATAAGCTTGCTACTTTATAAAACTCCACGCAGATAATTAAAACGAAATTAAAATACATTATGAAGTTTTACATTATTAACGCTAATGCATTTGTTACTGGTATAAGACAAGACACAAAGGCATTAGCTGAAGTTGTAACGTGGGATACAAGCGTCTATCAAGAAGAATTAAAAAAAAAATTCTGGCCAGTCATAATAACAAATTTAAATTGATGGAAAGAACTAGTAAAATGCTTATTCAAAATAGGTATAAGAAGAAAGCGGTCAGACCTGGATCTATCACGAGAAATGTCTTGAGTAAGTGGTCTCCCATAGAAGAAGGGGTAGAGGATGACCAGATCTGCCACGTGCAAACTGCTGCTGCAAAGGTAAGGTCAGAATAAACAGACCAGAAAAAACAAAGAAGATCGGAGAAGTTTCGAATTTAAACGTGTCTTACTTGTGGCACATTTTGCTGTAGATGTTGCTCTTTAGTGTAGCAACACTACAGCAACACTTGTTACGTAAGTGAAACGAGAGAGTTATGCATAGCGGTCCGGTCGCTACGCTCACATCTGTTTCCGCCTCTAAATTAGTCGCGACCCACAGTTACATGTGGGTGACCACGATCACGTCATTATTATTAGTTTGTACAGCTACAGAACCGATTAAAATTCACCGATATAAAACCGATGTATTCTTTGTAGGCACGTTTAAACATTGATTAGATGCGGCTAGTTTTAAACATTGATGATTATAGACTTATTTCGTGCACACATTTAAAATCACTTTATATGGATAACTGAGTTAATAACTTAAGGCAATTGAGTTGACAAAGAATAAAATATCACATTAAACAAGGAAGGGAAAAGGTCGCCCACGGATAAAGTGGTATAAGAAACACGATGGTGGAGAGGAATTTGTAGGCTGACGATGGGCATGACTGGAGGCTCTGTAATATGACATGCTATAAACGTCCTAGAACGATGATCGTGAATGAAAATAATAACACTAAATTAATTAAATATTTTTGCACATTACAGAACAATACTTTACCGCAAATTTTCACTGTGGTACGCTAAGTTGCATATAGACTTTTAGAGAGCTTGAAATCAAATTGATTTTAAAAACTGTCAAGAAATAGCGTATTGGAATTAATGAATAAAATCTGTCGGCATTAGTTTTTCCAAAGACATTTTAACGTACAATGGTAACTGTTAACAACTAAAACAGTAGCACATCCAATTAACTTGGCACGGCATTGTATACTAAATTTAGATGAAGTGCCTATTTCATGAAGACAAGAGAAGAACTGGAAATTAAATACACAACTTGTACTTGTTGATGGGAAGAAACTCTTCTCTGTAAACATGTAATAAACGTTTATTGAATGAACAGATTTTGGAACCTGCATGGATGTGTGATATTCAACTTGGGGTTGAATGAGAAAGAGCGAATAGTATAGATTTTCAGAATAACGTATTAAGGAACACCGTTGATCTGTCTTGGCTCATCAGAAAAGTTTTCCACAGGGTTGTAAAAAAACAGTTCGTGTCCAATGCAATTTAATGGTTTGCGGAGAAACATGAATAATTACAACACCACAAAAATTTTGAAACAACACAACTGACGACACAGACATGGAGCGAAGACTCAAAAGAAAGACACTGACAAAGTTTCTGTAAAGTGGTGTTTGTTAGTAAGTGTCAACGGCAGGTTGACTCTGGTCAAGAGCTGTTCTCCCTCGCTCCACCTACAGGTGAAATCCTATTCTAGTTTTATTCACTCTGTCGAAAGGCACTGCAGAAAATCTGGCTAGCTGAAACAGCGATGGCACAATGAATGCTGGGATTACATTAAGATATAGAATAGGACGTTAAAATAAGAGAAATAATTCAAATGGAACAGTTACCATGAAAGTGAAGTTGAAATGTAATTGGGCCGGCCATATCTCGGGATTAAAGGAGCATAAGTGTACAAACCGAATACATGGATGGAGTCCTAAGCAGGACGCGTACAGAAATAGAGGGGCATCTAACAAGATGATTCGGTGACGTAAAACGGATTGGGTTTGTAAAAAAACTGATGCGGCCAAGAGTAGTTGAACAAAATTAGGAGGAGTGTGTGTCAGGAACTGGAAGACCTAAGCTGAGATTATGATGATGACGACTGTGGTGGTATGAAATCATTACGTTTATCTAATACCAAGTATGTAGGTCATAGAGTAGTTAGAATACTTATCTAAACTGAAACCATGTGCATGTAACAGAATGCGATTACTACTTACAGCACAGAATACCTCCCGCCAAAATAGAACACTGAAGGTAAAGATAAATTTTCACCTTGAGATGACATCCAGTTTCTGCTTGACAAATTGTGTTTTTAGCATTCCCGACGCAACCTTCCCGACATTTGGGTTAACAGTCAAGGGTAAAACATGGAGACTAGATGATTACGTTACGTAAACTAATCCTATGGTCAAACATTACTTCTTAATAACGTTAACCTTTCGTTTTTCTGTACGCATTACTATGGGCCTAAAGTAATCTTCTTTATCGTAATTACTTATTATTCTTATTTATCAAAGCGTAAATACCAAAGCACAGCTTATGGTAAATGTTCAGACAGCTTACAGACTTCAATAAGAATAACTTGCTCACGTACGCATAGAAATATAAAAAAAAGATAAAATTTGTTTCAACGAAATTGAGATTTCATAAGTCCTATGTATGTAATATTGTTCTTTCTCTAGCACTATTCTAATTTTGTTTCTTATTATGTAATTATTATCATTAGTTAAATATATGTGTGTGTTCAAACACGATTAGGCTAAATTCTTGTTTTAATTATACAACTGTTCACATACAAGTTTATTTCTTTTCTTTACTGGTGTCATTTCGTTGGACAGTTACGTATTAGTCAGCATTATCAGTGACGTAAACTATTTTATATAGAAAAATTTGCATATAAATATAGAAAAATATGATAAATACCTGCACAGAAACTATTTCAAAATACAATAAAGAATTTATATAATGTGCGAGAAACGTCTAATATTTTTCATCATCCAAAGCGGGCGCGCACACGTACACACAAGCGCTCAAGATGTTATAATCATGTTTCTTTTGTCAAATATGAACTAAAATTGGGTGGAAGTAGGCGTTTTAGGTTTATCCGTCAGAACTTTAATAATTTCTTTGATATTTAAAGTTTCTTCACAAACTTCCTAAGTGATATAGTTTTATGTTTTGTTTTTTACTTATTTGTTTGGTAGACTTTCAATGGAAATATTACTGTACTGACAAGAGAAACCAATTATTGTGCTATTACTGTTACACAATGCAACCACCGTCACAAGAAATAGCAAACACGTTGGATACGTATTGTTTTTAGTTTTTTAATTTTGTCAAAAAATATTTTGATAATCGTCTGTTAAGCTGTAATTCATGAATTAATTTTGACACTTGTTTCATCTTTTTCGTGTCTACAGTACCGTTGCATTCGTTTTGCTTCGTGTTAGAAGGAAGGCGAATTAAGATATTACGTAAACCCTAAGTAGCTTATTACGTCTGCTTCATGCTTCGTAGTTGACTACACGAAAACAAATACTACAAGAGTCGTACAAGTAAAGCATCGGATATGTTGAAAGTTCATTCATATACTCCGATGTACTCGGTTCACAGTATCAGACTATTCAGAAAATGGTTACAGGCTTTGAACAAGAAATTCATTAAGTTTTCAATCTAGAGTTATCAATCTAGAGATTCCGGGTTCGACTGCTGGCTTTTTTCCTGTAAAAAAGCGTACCTGAGATAACATTTTTAGGTATCGTGACAACGGAAGACAAGGATCTTTGTATGCCGAAAAGCTCACATAGAGGATGACCCTGCTTGCCCCTCTTGAGCTATTTCGGTAGTATGAAAATTAATTTGTACACAGAGGTTTCGGGCAATAGGTTATCGGTTACCTGTAACATCTATATGCGTTCAAACTATACATGTAGCAAAGCTATTTTTGAAATGAAAACACGTTTTTTAAAACGAATAACCTTAAAATAAATTTAAATGGCGTACACTTTACTTGTATTTAAAGAAAATTTAATATTAACAATTAATTCTTACTATGAGGTATTCATGAGCATTACTTTCATCTAATTCACTTTGTCCATCAGCCGAAAAAACATTTTTATGTTTCAGAAACCGAGATAAGAAAGTAAATAAGTGCCTAATTTTTCAAACGCGACACATTTAGTAAAGTAATTGTAGGACTTGGAAAACATAACAAATCGCAAGCGTATTGACTTTAAAATCACATTTAAATAATATGCATTAACACTTGTTAAATTCCGTATTTTTTATTATTTTATTCCACGCCTCTCACGATCAATCATAGCAGTAACTCTACTGTACACAACGTATTCTCTAATCTTTGTTATCTTCAACTTTATCGGGAAAGTTTATACACGCGAAGTAATAAAAAAAAGTAAGTTCTCTCCATTTCGTTTATTCTCTTCCTTCATATAGTCTCGCTTTGTCTGAAATGCTGGCATATTCCCTCCAACAAGGTAATGTTTAATCATTCCATAAACACTTTGCGTAGCTAGGCCTATACTTATTGTTACAAAGTTGTTATTTTTATTGTAATAATACTTTGCCTACTAACCAACAATTATTTATTATTATCCTCCCAATATAATAATAATATAATATGTCTCAAATTAGGCAAAGGTTCTTGTCTGTGTGACTCTTTCTTAGCCTCCATACATAGATCTTCTCCAGAGGGTCTTCTTTGCAAATTTGTGAGTCCACCATTAATCGGAAAGTTATTGTTTGTAACATTCTTAGGGAAATGAAAAATGAGTGCAACAATTAAATTTTCTGGATTGCAACGCTCGCTGTTAGTGACAACATTCACCTGTACTTCAAGTAAAAAATGATCAAAATGATTTAATTTATTTACCAATCTTCATGGAAGTTTTTTCAAAAGAAAGAATGAGAAATCAATTTTAGAGAGTTTATGTACTGCCCGACTTACGTGTTAAAATAGTGCATACTAACCTAAACTGCACTAAACCCTGTCAAGAGTATGAAACGGGTAATCTTATAAACAGGCTTGGGAAAATAAGGTATGAATTGTGATATTTATGTGTCTCTGTCAACGAAGCATGGTGGAAAAACGTATACAAAGAGCTTTCAGAAGTAAATAATCGCTGTAAAGAGATACAAGTCTATATGGAGAATGGGTGGAGACGAGCTAGGATCAGGTCAAGGATGCAATCTACGCAAGGAATGACGGAAACAAACAACTACAGTTAGTCTACAAGATACAGTCTACGCAATGGACTGATACACATGATACACTATTTAAAACCAGTATTTATATTCTACAGTATATTAATATTTTTTAAAGTATACTTAAATCGCCTCTTCACTTAAAACTGTCGTCGCCATCGCCATCGTCATGAGGAATACAAAAATGACAGTTGTATCTGAGTAATTTCAAATGAGAAACACTATATTCTGGTTGCAAATATTCATTATTACATTTACTGAATTAAATTTATCTTACCGCAAATTTGACCCATCTGCTGACTTTAAAAATATGATCAGCTTAATTTATTACATTTTATAAAAGTAAATTGAAATAATATACATTTATGAATTAATAATACATATATTATTAATTATATATTATAATTATATAAGTATATAAGATATATATTATATTATATAAGATAATATAAGTATATTAATTATATATTATCATTAATATACATAATGATATACAGAATATAATAATTGTTTCTAACTTTTGTTTATTTTTTTCTTTTGTATCGGCCATCTAAGGTCCACATGCCAATTTCAATTTTTTACTCTTTGTTCTTTTCTTTTTCTCCAATATTGTTTCATCTTTTCACTGTGTCTCTTCTTCATGTCTTCAATCCACTTTGAACCTGCGTTTTTCTCTCTCCTACCCTGGACCCTACCTTTTGTTTAATTTATATTATATATTATTGCCTATTGTATTATTGTAAATATTATGTTATTATAACAATGAATGGATATAGTGTCCTATTTATGAACATGTGTTTATCAGCTTCTCAGTGTACTTTTTCTTCTTAAGTTTGAAGAGTTCAGAACACAACCCATACCGTGTCACCAAATTTGGCGATTTTTCTAATTTGATTAAAGAATGTGTTTTATGAATGGGAAAAACAGTAGCGTTATTCGTATAGCGGGAGGCTATTTGATGAATAGAGTGTATTAGTATGTGCGGTTGCACGGGGGGTGACATCTGACGCACACGGTCACAAAATATAATTACCCCCTTCTTCTTCTCACACCTGACAAACACAAAATAAGAACGGCGAGGAAATAATATATGATAATAGATGCGCAGTACGGAGGAAGTGGGACTGATCGACACAAGGGGCTTATCTATGTTAATGTAAACCGTGCAGGAAGGAAATGGTACATATTTCTTGCAATACAACTGCTGCCCTGCCGTTGTCGTTACGAGCGACAGAGTCCGGAATTACTAATCTAATTATATTTTATACTGTACAACGTACGAGTATCTTGGGACAGCCAGACGAACGAACTGTTGCACAAAACTGTTGCTCACCAACAGACCGTGTGACCTTCGCGTTGTAATTTCTAACATAATTATTACACTTTTCATAGTTTCATTGTACAGCACGTAGTGCAGCTTTCTTACCACGTTTGCATAAAAAAAAATAGCCTAACTGTTAGTTGCACAAAGTTGTTAATGTCAAACACATGGTGTCGATAGTTCTTGATCTGATTAATGGGTTGATGTCACTGTCTGGTTCCAAGCAGCTACGAAGTTTTGAAAATCGAACATTTTGTAGTTTTACATCGACTGCAGGCCAAAAAAAAGTCCGGTCACGAAAAATTTGCCGATTTTATTTGGATGTTGCAAAAAAAAAAAAAAAATATATATATATATAA
Source organism: Magicicada septendecula (assembly GCA_034769895.1). NCBI lineage: Eukaryota > Metazoa > Arthropoda > Insecta > Hemiptera > Cicadidae > Magicicada > Magicicada septendecula. The sequence continues at coordinate 170,671,549 of CM068368.1, read as the reverse complement.
TTAGGCGCTGCAGTGCAGCATGAAATTGTTAAAATTATTATAAAGTTATATATACAAATTATATGAATATATAAATAAATTATAAATATTATATATATAAATTATATAAATATAATTATATAAATACATTTTACTTAGTTTTTGATTACATTTCCATAAGTAAAGATTGTATATTTGAAATATAGAAATTTAAAAATTTCTTATAAGAAGGATAATACAGTTTTTAATCAAACAAAACGTAAAACTAAACCCAGCACTCATAATAAAAATGCAATATACAAAATAGATTGTCCGGATTGCATTAAATTTTACGTGGGCCAGACGAAGAAAAAACTTACTAATATATTCTTTAAGCACCGCAATTAGTTAAAAAAATTACCAATCTGATTTTGCCACAGTTGTATAAATAATAAACTTTAATATCCAGGCATTCAAAATATTCAATTAGTTAAAACATACATTAATATAAAAAATGAATAATTAGAAAAATCTTAATATTTACAAACACAATAATAATATTTGCTAATTAAATAACAAACTCAAATAAAAAATTAAACAATATTATACATTTAAAATCATAAATTTATGAAAATAAATAAAATATAACATTAAATACATTCAAAATAACCGTCAAAAGAATTGAGTAAGTGAACAAACATTACAACAATCGAAGTAAAATCGATTATTTGTTATTTTATATTAAAATCGAAAAAAAATTGATCGTTATTCGTTAATTCTTTTAGAAACTTCTGATCACACACACACACACACACACACACACACACACACACACACACACACACACACACACACACACACACACACACACACACACACACACACACACACACACACACACACACACACACACACACACACACACACACACACACACACACACACACACACACACACACACACACACACACACACACACACACACACACACACACACACACACACACACACACACACACACACACACACACACACACACACACACAATGTATATAATACAAGAATCCTGCAAGCAAGAAACCCAACGAGTTACTTACAAAGAAATATGTGTGTAGGTACGTGTGTGTGTTTATGTGTTTGGTATTCAGATTCTACGTGTATTTGCATTAACCACTAATTTCGACGGTAAAAATGTCGTCTAATGTAGACATTGTTCTAAAAAGGAATTTGTACAGAAAACGGAAACGGTTATGTACGGCTACTGTGCTTTGCGATGCAAATTTTCTACTCGATCTTCAAAACATTGAAGTTTACAACAAAACAAATTAAAATGATAAAATTCAGGTAAGGCTTTATTTGCTTAATTATTTAAATTTTAGGCGGTTTTACGGAAAAACTGTTCTTAAAGACAACTGTGCACAATAAGCGATATGTAGTTTGGCACAAATTGCTATTAAAACATTGAGTCGGTTTTAAGAATTAATGATAAAAATTAGTTAAAAACAGTTCTGCTAATTTTGCTAAACTTGTGCTGTTTGTTTAATATCGTACGAATTTTTGTGACAACTGCAGCACCTTACGAGCTTTTAGGATATAGCAATACAAAAATTCGGTTTTGTAAATTTTGTATCTACCAGGGAGCAGGGAATTATTACCCGTTCCTCAGGTGCATGGAATACGAGAACTCAGCAGACTTCCCTTCCTGTGTTACAGTAAAAATCATTTTCCAAAGAATAATACCTTTTTCTCGTACTTATATTTTGAAAATTAACTGCTAAATGTTAGGTATTTTCTGAGGTCATCATTGAGAAATTAGTGGATTAAACATATATAAACTACGAAACAAAGTACACCTACAACGTCAAACTAGCAGAGTAAGTGAAGCTTTGTTTAAAGCGTATAAATTATTGGTGAGCAGTAGCATATATTAAATATAAAACACGTCTGGACAGAAGTAGGCCTAAATGAGAAATTCAGACGAACGAATTATATCTATGTAACGAAAGGTATAAGGAAATTTAATTTTTTAATTTTTTTTTTATCCAGCTATTCATCACCTGTAAAAGGAACAAGAAATACTAAGAAGGTTTGAAAGGAAGATTGTTAGGCGTGTTTATGGCCCGGATAAAGAAGACGATGAATGTAGAATAAGAAATAACCAGGAGACAGATGAGCTATTGAAGCATGAGGACATTGTAAGTTTCGTAAAGGCTCAAGTAATACAATGGCTAGGTCACCTAGAGCGGATGGATGATCAGCGTATGCCAAAGAAAATCTTGAGGGTGCAAATCTACTAAAGCAGAGAGAGGCCGACGTAGGATAAGATGGTTGCTGTGCTGGAAGATCTAAGAAGAATGGATATTAGATCTTCACAGGGGTACATTGACAGGGCAATGAATAGAAGATATTGTAGAAGATTGGTGTTGGAAGCCAGAGCTCACGTTGGGCTGAAAGAAGATTCATCAACTGTATTTAACCTATTCATTCTGGTAACGATAGGCCTATATGTTGCAGCATGCCTTCGTGACAATTAATTTTGGTCTTTTAGTTCACACAAATGAGAATAACACACACACACTCTCTCTCTCTCTCACACACACACACAAATGTTTTTGAGTAAAATTTTGCGGATGAGATTGCATTCTTTCTCTTAATTCTCTTCTCTCTCCGTTTCGACATCTGATGCTCTAATGATGACTTTCCTCAGGAGTGTGTCTTGTGTTCTGCTATGAGCGTTTATATGGTTGGCGTGTACTATCGTGATAGGTTCTTTGCGAATGTCGACGACCGGCTTTCGATGTGTAATGTTATGGCTTAAAGGACAAGTTAAAGCACGCTGTTGGCCTAAAAGCATTTTCCACATTACGGGAAAACTCTTGGTGTCTTATTTTTTGTTGTAGCAATTAGGTCGTATTTTTGTATCTCTATGGATGTTCAGCCTTTATATGGGAGTGGTGGAGATTTAGAAACTTAGAGAAAACCTTTTAGGGGAATAACTCCAAAATTCAACCAGGTACTAGCCAAGGAGAAGAGACATCGTGTTCCCGCTCGCGCGCACACAAACAAAATATCTGTCAAACTGTGTTGTTTTATTTGTTACAGAAGATTTCTCAAGATATGTTCTTAGCATAAAACAGTTTTTATAGTAGTTTCTTTACATTCATTTAAATATTGTTACGACGGTCACACCGGATCGTCGCGGGTACACTGGAAACAGAATAACAGACACCAATGAACTCACTGATTACAGAGTTTAATTACACACGAACAGCAATTAATTATAAATCAACAAAGCACTCTCATACAATTATTCAAGTTGAATTTGTCCAACAATAGATGTCACCTTTTTTCAGTCTCATACTAATTAACACACTAATCACTTTTCACTAAGCCGCAACAAGCACTTCGAACCGCACTTGAATATCGACAGGTCTAAACTGAACTGAGCCGTTTCTAAGTCCAGTATTTATATCTCTACCGCCTTACATTGTAGTCAGATATCGAACCTCTACCGGATGCTGGTAGATTAGCCGAGTAAACGTCTGGAAAGAGCGTCGGCATCTCGCGTGATCTAGAACAGTCACAGCTTACGTAATTCTGCCGCATAGAATGATCTGTAAGCGTCTGGAACAGTCTTGTGCGCCGCGGAGTGCCAAGAATCGCGTAGGCACTCAGCGATGCGATACTGTTTATTTCCCCACAGGAGCAATGATTTATTTAACGGAAACGTTTGTCCATTACACAGTTACTGTTGGTTGACTGACGTATATTGTTTTAACTGTTTTAAGCCACAACGACGGGCCTAAAATAAAGGCAGGCGTAGTTACTGTGAATGTAACGGGCGTATATATCTGTATTAACACACGTGCTTGAGTAACGTTATGTGCTTGAGTAAATTCATCCTCGTTCTCATATAACGTCGAAGTTAGCCTACTCCAAAGTCCTCTGTAAAAATCACTGCCAACTAGAAGTACTAATTTCTGAGGCGAGAGTGCTCACGAATGGCATGCAGACCAACTATGTGTTATTTACATAATCCATCGGTATACGTAGGCATATAGAGACACGTGTAGTGCCGAACAATAAAGAATCCGCTTGTCGTGTAACACGTTCTACTTAAATTGTTGATTGTTGTAAATCAATCCCTTCAACGTTTTAATTACTGTAAATGTTATTGTTTTACGATTTAGGTTAAAGGTAAAACTATAAACGTCAATAGTGTTTACTACCGCTTGGATTTTTTTACGCATTCGATATTTACTTTGTTTCGTGGAGTAACAACGCGTAAGCAGAGATAATGTATTGGTATCTGATACTATCTGCAATTGCAAGAATCCAAATGTGTAACACAAGAAAATTAAAAATGAATAATCCTACAATATAAATTGCCTCATATGTATTTGCAAACAGTAAATGACACAATTTATGTTCGTTTGCTATGTAAAGGACGCTACAAAATTTATCAACACGCAGTATCAACAGCCACAAAAATTATACGTAATCTTAAAATCTACACTAAGAACTAAAAATAAACAACAATTTTGTGCACGGAAAATAAATTAAAAAAAAAGTTTTTTGATACGAGTTTGATAAGTGAACGTTTTATGAACGCTATTGTTTTATAAACCAGTTGGCATAAATGTTATTCAACACAAATTGAATGCTACGACTAAAGAAAAAGTAAAGAGTGTAAAATACGTTTGACAAGAATTATTTAAAAAAAGATATTGATCATTCTTCTGATAAAAGAGAACGCGATTTACATGAGATAATACATGGTGCTATGGGTACGCATAGCCACAGACACATGCGTCATCTCAAACAACAAAGTAGGTAATGTTCATCCGTTTTCCGTGTCACAGTTCCCCCTTTTTTAATAGGGTTATTAAAAATATTAAAATTATTAAAAAGATTAAATTTTTAATTTTTAAGAATAAAACGGATTAGGGTTTCATAATTGTAATGAATCCTTCATAAAACTCACAATAATACGGTCATTTTGATCCGTCTACAAAACAAATTCCAACCCATTTAAATCAAATTATTAATTACTGATTATACTCATGAACTGATTTTATGTGGTACAATAATAAACAGTTTCTAAATCTGATAATTAAGACATATTCCTTTTCGTGAACTTTGTTTACGAATTTTCGAGTGTTTTACAAATATTTTAATACTGAACTGTAAAATAAATTACAAATCAACAACAAAACAACTATAGACATTTACAATGATATATCGATGGAGAAATGATAAGGTACTGGTGATATTCAATGGCCATCGTTGGGACTAATTCAACTGTATAAGTAAGAGTTATGTAGTCCTGCGTCAGCACTTTTAGGGCGCACAATCCATACAACAGAAGCCTATCTCGTATTCAAACGGGATCCTTGAAAGACGAATACCACATTTGTAAAAAGTGAATCTTACTTAAACTCACAGCGTTCTAACTAAAATTTTTTCAGTACAATTAAAACATACCGTTGTAACTAATACTTTGGTTTTTATTACAACTGTTATTGTTCTAAAGATAGGTTAAAGATGATCTATTTTAAATTCAAAACTATGAAAAATAGTGTTCTAACCGCTCAAATTTTGTACGAACTTTATAACCGTTTTCTTTCAACCGTAACGCTTGACAACATAGTGGATCTACAGTACAAGTAAATGAAAACTAAATGTAAAACTTACGAAAATCAAAATACTAAGTTGTTTCTATATATTGTTACGTAATGCGGAAAAAGTGTTACGTAATACGGAACGTTCTACAAGTTTCTCGAATATTCCAGCTGTAATGTGTGTGTGCGTACATAATGCTGCTACTTTGCGGTGAAAGGCAATTACGCGTCAACTATCGGGTCTATATCAGACCATACCGGTCAACGCAGTGTGTTCAAGGACACTGTTTGTAGTGGATTCTCGAGAGCGCCTGTTTGTTTAACAAGTCATCTAAAGTGACAGATTATTCTGGAAATCAGCGGGGTATAAATACAGCTATTCAGTGACGGTCAAGTTAGTTATTGTCGGGCGATTACACAGTGCGTTTAAGTGGCGACTTATACCAGTGCGGTTTGAAGTATTGTGGCAAAGTGTTATGTGTTTTATAATCGTGCGGGACTATTGTAATACAATTGTGTTTTATATTAGTTGACATTTTTATTGCATGTGAACAATTTTTATTTGATTTGTTGTAAGAGACTATATTGTTTATTACAAACGGTTTAATTGTGATAATTAAAGCTGGGGATCAGTGACTTAATTGGTGTCTTGTATTTTGTTTTTCCACTGTACCATACGACGATCACTAGACCGTCGTAACATATTTATAATGTTATTTTTGCGCCAACAGTGTAGACCTCAGTTGTATCCCACATTGTGTCATAAAGTATGGATCGCAACCCATCAATAATCCCACCGGTCGAAGACATCGATAACGTCAATCACAAACTACGTAAACAAAATATTGCAATTGATTTTTGAGTGGAATGAAAATAATGTCAATAATGAGTTCTCCGTTGAAAACCTTTCATAAATTAAAACTGTAAAAATCTACTCTAATGTCGAATGAACTAAAATATATTGTCTGAATCGATAACTTACCTTTTTAATCCGGGTACCTGTAGATCCAAACGGCTCCATAGATCCCACTGACATTTTGGACATAGATAACTTCATGGCAACGTAATTTAATCATTATTTGTTTTAACACGCGTCATTATTGCGTAATAAATAAGAATATGTATTTTACTTTCGTTAATAAAAGATGTCATTTTGCTACAAGTGGTAGGCCATCGTGAGTTAAAATTAAGAAACACGACGTTTCGACCTCTATAGAATCAGAGGTCGCCTTCACGCGATCAAAAAATTAATACAAAGATCACTGTCAAATAGATATCGTCAAACTCAAAATCTTAATTTTTTGTTCGCCTGAACACGACATCTAATTCTATAGAGGTCGAAACGTCGAGTTTCTTAATTCTAACTCACGATGGCTAATGTTCGGAACCTTATAATTTGTAATGAGTATATTGCGCCATCGATTAACAATAATTTTAAGAATCGCACTCATATGTCTTACGTGGGTTGAGAAGAAATTTTCAAATCTATTGGTTGATAAATTCCATATCTCTGGTGTTTGGGAATCGCTGGTCTAACGATGACAATTTTTGAAATACAGTATTGGTGTGTATGTCAACTTTGGATTGTTTATCTTTATTTCTATACAGAATTTTTGTAACAGTTCTCCATTCAATAGAAGTTATACGTAAACTTAATATTTGTAATTCACATTTGCTGAATTCAAGTACACTTTGGGCACAGAAAACAACTATTAAACAGTTCGAAAACGTAAAAATTATAGGTACTTTCCACAGCGATATTACCATGAAAAGTTGCTATTTTGCGGAAATAGCATCATCATCATCTTCAGCATGGTTTAAACCAACATTGGTTCGTTCCGGTCCCAAGCAAATAGACTAGAGCTGGTCACTACAATGCTTCTTCGGACGTACCACACGTTACGTTTCTGTCCTCTCGGCTTATGATTCAATAGTTGTTTGGGGATGCGGCAGTCATCCACTCGATTAAGATGTTCCAACCGTTTTCGCCGATATTGGGGAATGCTTTCGAGTGTACTCTTAATATACAGTTCTTGCCTTACATCGACATTTCTTCTGCGATTTTGAAGAGTACATCCTGCAACGTTCACGAGAAATCTCATTTCGGCCGCTTGAATTCGACTGGCCTGGGATTTCTCAGACTCACAGAGAAGTGTGGGAAGGGGGCCATCACCGTGTATAACATCAGACGTGTTTATTTATTGGCTAATCAAAGTTCCTCTTTCGGTCCCACACTTATGATTGAAATTGTGTAGCTTCTTCACCACTTTATTATTTGTGATATAAGAAAAATTAACATTTAACTAATTTTGTTTAGTACAGTTTTGTTTAAAAATCAATACGTTTTAACTTATAAGAAAACAAGCCGCTAACATAGTGTATACCTTCAAGCGAATCAACGTATGGTCGTCTGTCTGGTCTTACTAAATAATATTCTTGCAGCCGAGTAAGCCTCCGGCTGTAGAAATGCGAAAAACATAATGTATCAGTCGTAAACAACCAAGAGAAAGTTGGTACCTTCAGAGTTTTAGGGTACAGCCCTGACACACAGTTTAAGAAATGCCCACACATTTTTAATCTACGTCGTTTTAATCAGATGGGGTCGTTGACAGTCGAGTGCTTCCTTTTCAGTATCAAGTCGGTCATCAATAATTCATAAAATGCAAGATTCGACAAAAGATTAAGAAGTTCATAAAACCTGCTGTTTGCACCTGGACGAATTTACGTTTGAATAAACAACGTTATAAGTCTTGGAATTTGAGAATTGTAGCACTGTGAAATTAACACAAAATATCGGTAATCGAGTTGATATTGGTGACACGGAAAGGCTATGAAATTTTATGAAATTACGTCATAAATTATTTATGAAAACGATTTACAACGAATGTGTGTTTATCTGTTGTTATTCTTCGTACACATGAACTAGCCGTGTAGGATGATTGTATTACAAGATTAAAGAATTTATTACACAGTGATTAAAAAAAAAGTTTGCAACTTGTAATGGAAGTAAAACAGGATAGAACAAGACAGTAAAACAGAGGATTGCAAGACGCTGATATTTCTAGGGTAAACCAAAACAGGCAGGCCAGAATGAATAGGCTGTAACTGAACGGTAGCCGTTTTAAAAACAATTATTTAAATTATTGTTTATTTTAATTAGACAATAATTATACAATTATTGTTTTATTTAGACAATGTTTAGACTTCATTTCAAGTCTAATTTCAGCATTTCTACTACTCTTAACATGATAAATAGTTTTCCTAATTAAATTTTTGTCTTTGAACTTTTGAAACCACAGTTTAATATTATGTATGTGTATATTCTATGCAATCAATTGTCAATTAAAACGAGTCTGTATATGCTTGTGCGTGCGTGTGTTTGGAAATTAAAACATTTTTATTATAAGATTTATAATTTAAAGATTTATAATGGTATTTTGACAGGAGTCGCTTTTACGTTGAGACCATTTGTCTATGATTCCCAACACTTTGCGGAAATAATTTTACGTAATTAATACGGAACACAGAAGTAGCCATAATATCAAATCAGGGTATAGTTAGAAAATATTACACACACACGCACGCACACACACACACACACACACACGTATATATATAGCCTATATGTAATATAATAATGTATTACAAACAAATTACAATATAGATTGATGAAACTAATATAGGCCTACTCTAACGCACTCTAAATATAACCTAATTAACAGTGCCGCAATAAATAATACAAGTCACCAATTATAGATGTCCGCGATTTACAAACGTCACTTTACACTAAACCGCAACGAATCTCAAGTCACATCAGCTAACACTTCTTCGTCCATTCTAGTACGCAGCTTACAGCTGCAACAGGCTCGCCGCTTCCGATAGCCTACAGCCTGTGTGACGAAGTGGCGAAGTACGTTACCAGACTGTGATAGATGATGGTAGAATGGTGTATCTATCAATCTATCTACCTGTGTGTGTGTGTATGTGAGTATTGCAATGGAGATTCTAACTGCATGTGGAATGTAACAGAAGAGTAAAGCACGTGATAGCACATAAAGACGCAGTATGATTAAGCAGAGATTGCAAGTTTGAACACTGCAAATTAGTTGATAAGGAACATTGTGACAAATTTTAGTTTTATGTATTTCAGACTTCTAAAACAACTTTAAGTGCAGTTTCTAAGTTAGAAAATTGCTGTTGAGTTTCTGAGAGAAGTATTCGACCATGAAGCCGGACAGAGTATGTCAACCCACGTATTAATCCTGATATGATCAACTCGTCGTCTGGACAATCTGCAATCGAGATTCAAGGAAAGTGAACTTATATTATTTATGTTGTAAGGGTACATATCTTCAACATGCATTAATGAAGCAACATGATAAGAATAATGCACTAAATGATTAACACTATGAATAAAAAGGCGTGAGAGAGAGATAAAGGAACGGGTAATTAACATAATTATGCGATCAAACAAATAAAAGTAATAGTAAAAGTAACCTCTGATAAGAGAAATGTAGTAAGCAACGATGCAAACGTGGAAAACGATAGTACAATGCGATTTAACCAAAATAACCCAATAGATATGGTAAGTGAATAAGTAGAACCAGCCCCAATACCAGTGATTGACCGAATAAAATGAAACCAAATGAGAAGGTGAAAACCAAAACATAAATGAAATGAAATGAAAAAGAACTGAAAGGACACAAACAAAGAATATAGAACAGAAAAAGGAGAAATGTTACACTCAAATAAAGTAGTGAAAAAGAAACCAATGAATGATAAATGTAAATGATAATTATTAGTATCAACCAAATAAGCAATGTAAATGATAAGTGTTAAAATTCAATAACTTAAAGATAAACAAAGTACACAAACCAAATAAATAGAGAATAACTATTATAAATCACTTTATTATGACAGGAACTTGTTAACAGATAATTAACCAATGTAAAGTGAGAGATAGAGAGCTAGAGAGATAGTGAACATTGTAAAGTGAGAAAGAGAATTTGATGTTAGGTAATACCCACTAGTAACACTTAAATAAAACATAAAAAGTGCAAAGTGATAGTGTAAAACCCCCAAAATTAAATAGAAACCCTGATACTGATAGGTAGGAACACCTAATAATCAGTGACAAACACTAAAGATTTATTGGTGAGATGTGTTATTAAATAAGACTTTTGTTATTATTAGTAGTAAGATTAATTATAGATAAGGAATACAATGGTATTCAGGGAAGGAATCCCATGGAGAGTCAAAATGTTGGTGTTACCATGGATAGAAGGTAAAGTTTAGTTTAGAAAGAATAGGATAAAGAATGTAAAGACAAATTCAATAAACATCCTATGTTTTAAGGGAGAGTTAGTTAAGTAAAGTTAAATGGTGTGATGATGTTTATCACCAAGAAGTAAATAAGAAGTAACAAGTGTAAACAAGAGTAGTATAATAACAGTTAAAGAATTGTTTGACTAATTTTAAGTATAGGAATATGGCTGAAAAGTTATACAGACCATAAACCTAAATGTTATATTTTATAGAGATTAGTAAATAATAAACCAATTATAAACCATGGCAATATAAATAAGAAAAAATATAAATTAATACAAATGTAATAATACTGAAAAGGCAGTTAGAAAACAATAGACAAACCATAATATGGAAACTAATAAAAAACATACAATTATTATAAAACAGACACAAAACCATTCAACAAGTAGGTCTAAACAAATCATGTGTAACACAAAACAAAACATGTATAAGGGTAAAATAATATGTAATCTGTATAAATTAAGAAAAAATAGCCAATTACTACATAAGCCTATGAAATGCCTAACTGTAAGAAATCATTAACAACAAATTGTAAGAAATTAACTATGATATTAGCAAATCAAAGGCAAGTAACTAGTCAATGGTAATTAGTGGATCATATTAAGAGATAAATGTTAAATTAAGGACATAAAATAAGAAAGAAATGTAATTAAATAATATCAACATGATTGTTCAAACACTAATAAATCAGGAAACCCAGCTTTGTGGGATGTCAAAATGATCTTTGAAAGATAATACGAACAGTAGTGACAATATCTCATACTTAAATAAGAAGACCAAAGAATAATAGCAATCAGAAGATATTTAATCATTTTGAATAAAAATTCAAATATTCTAACAATGGTCTTAAGTCATGCATAGCCAATCAGAATCAATCAGTTACCATGACAACTGAACGTTAGGTATGAATATTCCGTTAGAAACGGTGAATCCTATAGTGACGCTCACGAGGAAGAGACGCCAAGCGGTAAAGGGCCCAATTTTTTACTTACAAACAGTCAAAGTAACCAGATTTCTTGAAGTGAAGAACCAAACTACCTGATGAGGGACTAATACATTCAACCCAGGCAATAGACCAGATATTATTTCTTTCAAAGATTCATTAATAAAACATATTTATGAATACCAAGTAACTGAGTTATAACCTATGTATGAAACGAATAACACTGGCACACACTTTTAACACCACAGAGTGGAAGTCAGTGTAAACCTTTTTCATAATTAATTACCACAATTGTAAGGTGGTGTACTTTATTTAAATATCTTGTTCTAAACTTTTTTGTCGTACTTAAAAGAATTCATTGGCAATTTTATTTTGTATAAATAAGAAAACGTCGCCCATCATGGCGTCTGATTAACTTGTAATGCCAACCCTGCTTTCTGCTGAGTGAACAATTAATTTATTGCCGAGGCTAAAAACTATTATATTAATCTCATTTTTACAAACATTATTGAAAATTAATAAGCTATAAAGCCAAATAAATAAGTGTGAATCGTTACTAGCTGTCCTGTAATTATTTCAAATGTATTATGTATGTTGTGTTCTGTAGCAATGAATAGAATTAGGCAACAACATTTTATGTTGGCAACACGTCCCCCCACTCAAGCGAGATTCGAGTCCCCGCCAGTCGGCGAATAATTCGAATCAAACACTACAGTACCGCAAACAACTGAGATAGAATCTTTTAATTGTTTTCTTGCAAAACAATTTGGCGCCTATCGGGTAGAAAAAACTAGTGAGTAAGGACAGGTAAGGACACACAGGCTACACGAAGCGTTTGTAACACAGCACGCATCCAACGTGCGACTAATAAACGCACCGACAGATCGAGAGTTATAACGTGTGATTTAATACTTATCACTAAAATAATACCGACGAGCGAGTATAATTACAATGTACAATTATATAAAAAGAAAAGAATGACTCTATCACATCAGTAAAAATGTTTATAGTAAATAAGGCAAAAAAACCTTTTAAATATTAACTTATTGTACACACAATAAATTTTAGTTTGTGTTACAATGGTCGACAGAGAAGTTTAATTAATTTTTAAAACTGTATTAAAAGCACAGTAGATTGTCAAAAAATAATATCATCATTAATAAATCCACTTCATTACAATAACATAGGCCTATATCTCAACCGCTTATTCTAAGCGACACCTATATTTCGCCATGTACACCCCCCCCCCACACACACACACACAAATTTTAAGTCGTTAGTAAAGCAGAAATTAAGTTTAAAGAAACTGTTTATATCCCCCACATAAAACAATCTTGCCACCACCATCCGACTGCATAGATTGCAATGGGCAGGACGCATCATTAGGATAGAAGGCAACCGAATATCTAGGAAGGTACTGTTTAGTCAAATCGAGGGTAGAAGCCCTGTCGGAAGATCTAAGCATCGCTGGATTGACGCAGTGGCGAGGAATGCTGATAATTTATTTAAAATAAAACGATGGACATCGATCGCCAAGGACAGGGGAAAATGGAGGCGGATGATTATGGAGGTTCGACTCCGAACTGTGACGCTGTAGAAGAAGAAGAAGTAGTAGTTTATATCATCCATCCATTGCGAAACTTCTACAGATACTCGGTCTCTCCCATCCTGCACACCCGAAGCTTCCGTCGCACCAATCGCCATAATGCAAACCTCTTTTCTCCATCTATCGAGTAAGTCCTCTTTCCACGATCTCCTAGGTCTACTTCGTTTCTGTCGTATAAATAGAATCCAGTATAACAGCTTTAACAAATATCATCAAGCATCAGTTTCAGAGCCAAACACGACTATACTTTCTAAGATGGCAGGGTACATCTTTCTTCTGTTTTGTTGTTGTTATTTTCTCTCTCCACAGCACGTAATTCAGTTGCCCTATCACCATTTTGTGTCTGTGAAAAAAAAATAGTCATGTTTTGATATTTTTTCGTAATGTAAAATCTCACGTTGACAACGCGCGTTTGGTTATTACAATCGCTCTCTCGCAGTCACTAATGTTGAATCTGGATTTCATTGTAAATGAAAAACGTACAGATTGGAATTTCCCTCAACATCGTTGTACAGTATTTTAAGGCACTTGCACTTGTATCCATAACTGCATTTATTAAGTTACGTAACTTCTAATTGCATTATCCACTACAGTGTAACTAGACTTACTGAAAACTAAAATGGTAATTTTTCTTCCGGGATGCGGTGTTTTTATTTATCACATAATATAGTTAATACGAGTACAGTGGGTTCCAGTGAATGTGGTTTATTAAATTCCAGAAGTAATATGATTCCTTTTTATTCTGTACTTTTTACAGATTATGTTTTTTTGCCTATCACACGTTTGTAATTATGACTTATTCGTAGTGTGAGAAACCCTCCAACCGTAATATTTCAGAATTTATATTTTATTCTGTTTGAGAAAGATTTAAAAAAATTTATAGTATTAATTGTTGGTATTTTTTTATAATTTTGTATTTATTACGTGGTATATTATATTTATTCAAGTATTAGATTATTATATTTTAAATGTATTACATTATCAATTTTATTTAAAAATTTAAATTTAATTTAACAGTATCCGCGTGTTAAAAAACTTGCTTACTCATTTGGTTTTATTAATTTAAAAAACAATATTCCTGACGTGCGAATTAAAAATGTGACGAAGTGAACCGTTTATCAGGTGGAAGTGGTGTTCGCTAGGGGGGCGAGCCTCACGTGATTGAATCCGGCCGTATATATGGGCACTTACAAGATGGCGCTGTATGACGTCTTGTCTTATACAGTGACTAAGATGTATGAAGCCATCAGTCATAGTGACATATTGTGCCTATGTAGTGGTCAAATCTTGCGCAGCTAAGCAACAAAGCAATCCTCCCCCGCCGGCCGGATGATAACGTATACAGAAAATAAGATCGATTACGCACAACGGAACCTCGTGTAGCGCAGACCGGGCGAAGCGCCTTTTCGAAGTTTCCATTCTAGAATAGAATTTCGATTCATTTCAGTATTTTATTTGTGCTACAAATTCTTCGTTATTCGTACAGAAATTAACCGTTAATCACAAATAAATTATATGTTAACACGTCTTCTTAATTTTCCTATTCCCGTGTACATCTCTTTGTCAGTATTTCACTTTGAATACATTGGACAACTATGATTTCCGTGCTTACGCAGTAACAGAAGAATTTATTCACTGAAAGTGTCCCCATTCTGTAAGAAATGTATAGTTCAAAAACAATATTAACCATACAAGGATAACAATGTAGTATGAAAAGGCTTACTAGAAATAACAGTTTTGGTAAACATAATTATTTTTTAAAGTATATGGTTTCAGGTTCAACGTAAGTTTTCTTCTGATTAAAATTAAACGTTCATCCATCCAACCTGTCTCATTCTCACTGACTAATTAAACTTACAAGTGAGATCATGATCAGCTCATCGTACGTACCATTTTTACTTTCAACGATCACATTACACCTTTAAGAGTAGAACACATGTATTTGGAAACTAAATAAAATTTATATTACCTTATACACGTTTATATTAAATTCTGAAAACATTAAAACCTTTCTAAAGTCAACAACAACAACAACAATAACAAAAACAGCCTTATTTTTGTACCATCGAAGTGGTTGGAGAGTGACGGTAGAGAGATGACAGCTTGTAACCTGTGTCTCCTATTTTAAGTGTGATCCTTTATACTCATTTCCACACGATGAATTGATTTTGAGGCATAAAGCCTTACCTTGATTTTCTTTTGCTGCCCGGGAACTGAACATGAAACTATAGATAAGTAACCAAATGCATAGTCATTTATTAAGAACTAGCTGTTACCCGCGGCTTCGCAAGCGAATATTTGACTTTTAATAAGTATTTTAATATAATTTTTATTGTCTATGTCTAAATGGCGTTCTGTCAGCTCGTATAACAATTTTGTACTCATTAGTCAAATTCTCTCCAAAGCTGTTTTCAACACTTGTATTCTACTATTTTAACTTGCATTAAATTATTATGGTGGTACAACAGCCTTTGGAGATTTAAAATTACCCGTTTATAAAGCCTTTGAAGATATTTATAAAGTAGCTTACCTGTTAAATAAAAAACGTTAAATTCTTTATTTTAAGTGATACTGTGTTAGAAGCATTTTATAACACATTAAACGTTATGTTTCCTCAACCATGGCTTTTATTTATTTCAGCAGTAAACTAAAAACCAAAAACCGTTGTCACCTAACCTCACAAATGAAAACAACACGTATTTTTGCTTTACATTAAGTACTAGGACAATTTACAATAAGTACACTTCTTCTTTTCCACATCGTAATATATCGATACAATCGCATATTATATAAAACATCGAAAATGTATTGAAGGAATGGATAAATGTACAGTTCCGATGCCGCTAAATAGCTTTTGTTTATTTACTTGTTACTATTGTAATTAATTCTGGTCTCCATGGTGTTGTTGACATCTTTAGTAATAGTATTTAACATATTTCATTGCTTATTCATTGCACCATCAGAAATACGTGTAAACATACATTTTATAATCGTTTAAGACAATTAAAAAATATATAGACGTATCTGTATACAACATTAAAAAAATATCGATACATTCGCATATTAAAAACATTAAAAAACGCAGGAACGGATAAAGGTACAGTTCCGATGCCGCTAAATATCATTTGTTTATTTACTTGTTACTATGGTAATAATTCTGGTCTCCATGGTGTTGACATCTTTATACGCGTCAACGAAAAGGCATAATTAAAAGGGCCTAAATCGTGCAAACAAGGCAAAATATCAAACTCCAAGTTAGACAGTATTTTTCGCCTTGTGTCAAAGGTTACCTGTGCAAACTTTGGTGCCAATCGGTGTAACGGTGTGGATTTGTATTCAGTACCAATAAATCCTCAGACTTTGAGTTTTATATATATATATATATAAAACATAATGTTTTTAAATTTTACAGTTGATTATATCTGATCATTGGAAATTAAAAAAAGAAAAATATTTACTAAAGTGATTAAATGCCTTGAATGTAATTTTTTTTCAATTACCTATAATTATTTATCATAAAGAACAATAATCATTAATAATTGAAAGTAAAAATTATAATGAAAATAACATAAACTTTAGCAGACTCTTAAGGTTTAGATATATATTATTTCTTTTGTATTAAGATTTTTATTTAAAAAAATTTAACATTTATTATTGGACATTAAATTCTGTTAAATGTAAGTTTAATTTATTTTCAAAAATAAAATTTCTCCAGTGAATATTGACTGATGTCACATTTATTGACATAAAAACGTTACGTTACGTACTGCAACACAAATTAAAGGCGACGATGTGGAAGTGTAATAAAAACAATTACAATCATATAAACATGTTTATTGATGTAGATAACGAAGATTTTATAAAGAGTACATTGATTTGTTTTGTTTACACCATCACATTGAGTATTCACAGAGCAGTACAACACACATGTGAGATCGTCCGGGACAGGTTGTTTGGCGCCACCTGCGAACAATACAACATTTCGTTAGAGCGTATTGAAAAGTTTACTTTTCAGTTTCAGAAACCTGTAAATATTTAAAATGCGTGAATTTGCAGATTTATTTTTACGAGAATCACTTATAAATAATGCCGAGGCTTTTCGGGAGCGAGTAACTTATATCTATAAAGTGACGAACCGACAACCTAAGTTAAAAGTTTACTTTACAAAAATCCATGATGCGAAACACGCATAATACTGTACTGCCACCTCGTTTTGCCTTATTTTTCTCTGTTAACTGAATGTTTGCTGTTGTATGGGTTTAGTCGTGTAATGTATGCAGTCAAATCCGTTGTCTTCACGCAGGCAAACAAAATGTACTGAACTTTATTTTTCTTACTATCTCGTGTATTTCTAAAATAACTTACAGGCCTAACTTTAAAACAAGAATTATAATAAAAACAGTTAATACTAAATGATTTGATTTACAGGACCATTTATGTGAGCGTGTATAATTTTAAATGTTTTATAAAGTGTTAATATTTAGAAATCTGTGTATTACTCGATAAATACACAACAAAATATAATTTCCAGTATGCTTTCTGAGACGAAGTACATTTATTACCATATAAATTTCAGTATTAGATAATTTTTCACTTATGGGAAAACTACAAAAATCTTGATCAATCTACTATTTCTTTAGTAATATAACAATTGTAGAGGACGTAAACCATACAATAAACACTAAAAATGTGAAACATTCAGATTTGGCTTGCAATTCCTTTTAGTCAGATACCCTACTGGATTTTAACAATTTTTTTTTCAAATTTTTCACCTCCTTTTTTCGGCTCTAGGGTTCCAAAATTTTGAAATTTCCAAAACTTAGTGTTATTTTTCAGATTGTTAGTTCAATTCTCTTTAGTTACATTTAGATGTTAGTTAAAATTCTCCTTAATTTGATACCCCTTGTGATGTGAATTTTTACACATTTCATCAAAACTTTCATCCCTCACGTTTCTGCCTCCTGCCCACCTATTTTTAAGAGGATCCATCTACAAAACAACAGGGTTCTGTATGGTAAAAGTACGGACACTTATGCCAAGGTTTATGAAAATTGGTTGACGTGTTCAACAGTTATCATGAGATAGGCCTATAGACAAACAAATGCCAAACGGTCATGTTAGAACTTGAGGACTCAATTCGTTCGTTCAAAAATTAACATTTGTTTTAGCTCCAATTGCATAAGCTCATACGGAGCTTTCCCGTAAATACTCATCACCACCACCACCACCAACATCACCATCATGATCCTGTCTTGGACCAGACAAACGTGTTTGTTCTAACGTCCATCGGTTTCTTGATATACCTTTATATGTTTTGCTTGTTGAGCGGTAGGCCACAATTAGATTCAGAATTCTATAGCCAGTTGCGTAGCGTCAAAGGAAGCACTGAAAGTGCCGCTTCCCTTTTAAAAAGCCTCTAATCAAAATTGTAATAACTGAATATGACTGTGAAATTGCACAAATTATGCAGTTTGCACACTTCTGAATATTATGCTTTTTTAACGTTGGGATTTAAATAAAGTAATAACAAATATTTTATTTTACATTTTAAGTTGGTAACTGAAACACTAAATTGTATTGCCATTTCATAGCAGTGGAAGCAGCCACTCCGCAAGCTTCACTGCTAAGACTACACTAGACTATCACGGAAAATGAAGTTGTATGTAACTTAATTTGTAAGTTGTATGTAATTTGATTTCTTCTATCGCAGCCTTTAACAACACGTACAGTTGAAACAGTGAAACACGAAAACGGTTCGCGCAGATCGTAGTGAGGGGGCAGGGAAGGCAGTGAAGAAAGTGGGATGTGAGGTGACCCACCATGACACACAACCATGTGACACACCAACTATGCAGTTCTTCTGAACACAATATGATTGGACGTAAAACAACCCGTCAAAGCTACGCATGCGCACGATTTTTCGACACTACGCATTCAGACACCCGGTTCATGTCTAATTATTTTAGCTTTTACAAAATTGAATTTCTGCAGCCTCTATTTACTTTGTTTCTTATCTTTCACTAGTGGCATTTTGAACTACTTCAATCCAGTATCTGGGAGTGATTTGTTCTTTAAATTTGTTTCTACTAAATTACATATGTCATTAATAATACATAACACGGCACACGGCAAGAACTGAAAACACTGTACTTGTTCTACAGTATAATCGTCGATTACAACTTTTTCCTTACCGTATGCCATTAGGGGACAAACTACGGAACTGGTCATAAGGGTCACAATCGCCTCAGATGTGCGAGTTCTAAATACTAGCCTTAAAATTTTTAGCAACAATTGGCGAATATAAACGAATGGAAACATGAGTTGTAGGGCCTATAAGCTAAGCTACAGCTAACTTCCTGGGAATAAAATAAAATCCCTGAAATTCGTGTATCGACTGATTCTTCTATTTTAGCGGCAACGTTGGGAGTGTTTTTTGGAGGGCCTGTAGAAAACCTGCAAGAAAGTCACCAAAGATTGGACTACAGTCTCTCGGCTATTGTAATCCTACAAGCAGAAACGACGCCCCTTATCTTTTAATGAAGAAAATCCATTCTACGACCGTTCACACATTTATTATGAGATAGACGTATACTTACTTACTTTCTTACTTACTTATATTACTTACTTTCTAAGAGGCATTTGTTTAGCATTATGTCGATACTTCTCATTTCTTATTTAAAACTTCTGGTACCGCTCCTAATACTTCGAAGAAAGTAGTGAGGTGAGTAGAAGAAACTATACAACTTCAGCAGTAGGAGTAGGTTCACGGACATGAAAAGGAGCTGGAACGGAGAATAAGCTTGGGCAGGAGCAGGAACAGAGTACAAGCAGGAGCAGCAGCAACAGTAAAAGTCACGGTGAAGTTAGTTTTGCTATAAACATTATAGCAAAAATAATATTAGCTGTGATAATAATCTTTACTGCTATTACTGTCACTGCTGCTACTACTACTACTACTACCATCACCACGACTCTCTTAGAAAGCTCTTCGTCTTGCTATTTTTCCTATTCCATTACAACAGCCGCATTTTTAAGTAACACGAACAGTCCGTCTCGTTGCAAATGTTGTACTACTTACAGCAGTTGGGGTTAAACAAACTGGCTACATAACTGTACAGCCCTTGTCCGACAACAGACAAACAGGTGCACCGATGCAATTGTGCTGGCACGGCACGGTTCACTGCGTTTGTTGAAATCCAATAAACATCGTCTTTATGTTTATGAAACCTTGCAGGCATGTGCCCCTGCTTTGACACGCATCTATCATCACACTAATCAGCTACACTAATACACCAAAGCGTTGCACGACTGTAATCTATTTCAACTGCTTTTAATTAACTCGCCAAGACGTTTCATAGCGAATTAAGGAACAATTAAATAGATTAGCGTTACACCGCGTCTATGAAAAAAGAATCACGTAATGTGAATACTAGACAAAATCCAATTAGGAATAATAGTGTACGACGTGCGGCGAGGGGTAATTCGAGTAATTGTTTCATTGTAGGCCAGGTAAATCGATAAATAACTATGTAAGGCATGAGGGCGATAAAGGGAAGTGCAACGGGCGGTGGTCACCTGCTGGTTTGCAACTGGTCTGTTCGCTTAACGACGTCGTTTCGTATTAGTATAAAATGTTAACCGTCGATTACGTAACTCAAGATTAACTGATACTGCAGACGTACGTCATTATATACATTGAGATATTTATAAATATTTCCAAAAGGAAACAATTTTATCATTGTATTGCCTAGCTGCAATAATAATATTTTTTAATAATTTTTAATATTTTGTGCAGCAATTACAAACAACGGAAACCAATTTTGCATTGTGCCCAATTTCATAATAACAGGGTTATTTGGTTTTATTGTCAATTGATAGTGCTTGTCATTAGTGTTACGTGTAGAATCGTTATAATAATAACGGCTCCGTTTTGTACAACGGAAGTAGTTTAGGAGAAACAGGGAAAGTTGCTTGAGTAAGCCATTTAGAATATAACGCCATTATTGGGCTTCAGAAGTCCATTATTACCACAGAATACTCCCTTATGATGCTCTACGCAGACCGAGATTAATGCTTTCTACACGTTGTCCGTATTCTTTAACATTTTTAGGGTACTCAACGAGTAGTCAGTGCGTTTTTCGTGGGTTATCTCAGACATTGACTTTTAAACATGTTTTATTTTTTTTTTAAACAAATGACAATTCCTCGTAGTAGAGTGAGCGATAACAAATATAACGTCTATGTTAAAAGCAATAACATTCTTAATTACTTGGAAATTTTTCTTGTGAAGTCGAAATTAGAAACAAATTTTAATGAAAGAGCGAACGGCAATTATATTCCAGAGTTCAATTATAAATAACCAAAATATGGGGTAGAATTGAAATAACCGATACATGGACCTTTAGGAATTGAAAGCAAGTGATAAAATTCGAACTTTGGAATTAGAGAATAAGCAGATATACAGGCATAAAAGTTATTCGCCACGATAATGTAAAAACGACAAGAATACGGTGAAGGCTGTAAGGGACACACTCGTAGATTAGAAGACTAAAGTTTAGAGTAATTACAACGAAGAGAATGGCAGAAACTAGATGGTAGATGAAGGTGTTTGCGTCGTCCCTAAAAGAACTAAAACACACAACTTACCCAAGCACTGGGCGAGAAAACAATTTAATTGTAGAACACTTGGCAGACCGATGTGTCCTCTAAAAGCATAAGTCAAAGTAGAAACGAAAGAAAATTTGATAAAACAAAACTCGTTTCTTGCTGCATAATTAAAAAAGAATTTCTTTTTCTCATCTAAATCACTAGAGGTTGATATGAATGCTGTAACAGCGAAACGTTTGGAGAGAATGTCTCTACAGATAGCGTTCTGCTGTATAATATCTAACCATTTACGTGATCCAATTGCGTGCCAGTTGGGGTAGGTCAGTAACGTCATCATGCACTGGATGTCGCCCCTTCTGTTGTTGTTAATTATAATTTACGAAATGAACGTTCTTTGACTGCACGTTGCAAAATCTCTACAAACATTTTACAAAGAGAGCCATCGGCATTTAGTGAGATTCTTCAAATTAAGCATATTATCACGGTGACGCAGAAAACGTATTATATTAACTAGTAATGAAGAAAGTGTTGTTCGGTATCTCACGTGACCACTCATAAATGTAAATGATACGTTCTAGTAGATTCTCGCACCTACCTACCTCTAAATTGAGTAAATAATGAGGAGAAAAAGGGGAAGACCGAGAAGATCTTGGAGGGACGAAGTGGATGAATCTATGTAACGTATAGGACTTGAGGAAGGAAATGGGAACATCGGGAGAATTGGAAAGCCAGGTTGAAGGAAGGGAGACGGCACTAGCTGTATCAACCCTATTATATATATATGATGGAACCGAGCTTGTTCACTTGTCATTGTTTTATTTTATGGCGACCTATAGTCTATACCATGATGGCGGCGACAATAGTTTAGTCGGTTAACGAGGTGTTTTGTAGAGACATAATAATTGATTTTAATTGGTGTAAAGTGTTTTAACTAGTTTTAACTGTGTTTAAAAATGTAATTACTTTAGTGATGTTTATTATTTATTATGCACACACGTAACGCACACGTTTACATATATAAAATGTCGTCATGCACCATTCAGATATTTTCATGTCAATAGGCCTAACGTGGTAAGAGTCTAGAGGGCATAGCGGTACCTATGTGCTAGTCACACAACCTGGTGGGAATTAAACACAAATTTCTGAAAAAATAAAAATATAATCAAATCAAATTTATAAAAATTTGTGGGTTACACCAAAGCCTCAACAGAAAGTGAAAATTTTTTTTAAAATTTAATTATACAAATTTATTAGTAATATATTCCAATACTGTCTTTATGTACTCAAACAATCTTTGGCTGTTCGCAAAATGCACATACATACATTTCTCTTGTTATTTTATATTATTATTAATTTTATATATATATATTATAACACAAATAAGCCAACCCAATACCAGGGATGAAAAAGATGATTCTAAATATAAAATAAAATGTTTAATATAAATAAAATATAAAGACAATGACTCGACAAACGACGACATGACCTAACCCAAGTGATTGAACCAACAAAAAGGAAACAAAAGAAGAAGGGAACCACAAAAAACAAACAAGAATAAATCCAAAGAAGAGAAGAAAGTGATTAACCAAACCAAAAGAAGAAGGGAAAAAACCCAAACCAAACAAAAATGAAACAAATTCATGGAATTGAATGATTCAATGTAACATGTTAAAATGAACCCAAAGGAGAAGGTGGAAAACCAAAGTATTAATCAAATACAATGAAAATGAAGAAGGAGGGGAATGAAAAAGAAACAAACCCACAATGAAGGGAAATAAATAAAAATGAAAACTAATGATGATACAAAAACCAGTAATAAAGAATATGAGCAAGAGAAATAAACCACTCAAATGTAATATTGGAAAAAAGACCAATAATTAACCTATGAGAAAAAAAGTAAATGTTATTATCCATTAATGGACAATACTAATAGAATTGAAGGAAACCCAATTAAACAATGTTAAATATAAACATAAAAAAGCAAACTACTCCACAATTTAGAGTTAGATGTAATGATAGAAAAATAAAGACATAAAATTGTTAATATTATTAATGAGATATTGTAATGAAAGAGTACGGTAGTGAGATAGTAATTAGAGGGATTACCCATTCAGAAACACTTAAAAAACAAAAACATTTGTGAAGTGCAAAATGAAAGTGTAAAAACCCCAAAGTGTAGTGATAAAGAAAGTACACTAATAAAATTATAATAAACTATAAATAATTTAAAAGTGAAGGTGAAGATTGAATGAGAATAGTGTAAAACAAAGAATGTTAATATAGTAAAAAATAGTGAATGATAAAAACACAAACAATTAATAAATCCTAAGGAAACACTAAACGATAAAAAGTGAAGAATATTAGTAATTAAGAATAGCAGTATAAACAAATAAGACAGTAATTAGTTAAGTAAGAATGTTGTTAGTTAATTTCAGTAAATGCAATTACAATTAATAGGGAGAATACAATGAAAGGAAAAACAGATAGCGTTAACATGGAGGGAAAGTAAAGATTGTGTAAAAAATTAAGTAGTTAAAACAACTCCATAAACGCCCATGTTATAAGGGATCGTTATAAAATTCATGAAAAGTGATGTTGTTTATTACACAAAAAATAATATAAAATAAGATGAATTGTAAAGAAAGATTAGCAAATAATAGTTAAATAATTATTCAAGCAAGCTTATAAATTGGATATGGCTGGTAGAGTTATACAGACCATAGGCCTAAATATTGTATTTAATAAGATCAAAAAATAGTAAATAATAGCCATATTGTTATTATTGGCAAAGTAAATAAGTAAAAAAGTTAAGAAATGTATGACTAGAAAACGAGGAAACCAGACAGTAAACAATTATGTATAAAATAATACTGACATAATAATAACACATAAACAGACCCAAAACACAACAATAAATGATACAACCAATTGTAATAACAAAATAAAGCCCATTAGGCTAAAAGGAAATGTAATTTGAATGAAATAAGTCAAATACCATAATGGCTACTTAGGCCTAGGAAAATGCCTAACTGTCAAAAACAAACAACTACAAATTGTAATAAGTTAACTAAGAAATTAGCAAATCCGAGGCGAATGACTCACCAAGGATAAATTGTAAATCATTTTCAAGACAAAATATTATAATAAGCATTTGAATTCAAAAAGAAATGTAATTAACAAGTATTAAAATAAGTGAAAAAACATAAAACCTAAAATAACCCAAACTTGTGGGGTATCAAAATAATCTATGAAAGGAAATACATACTATAGTGACAATATTTAATAATTAGGAAGGAAGATAGAGGAATAACAGCAATCAGAAGATATACTAGGATTTTGAAAAGAATTCAAATTTGGATAACAATGGATTTATATCAATCTCAACCAATCAGAATTCTTTAGTTGCTATGGAAACCGACGTTGGTGGCGAAAATTACCGTTGAATACCGTTACTCGTAAAGCGTCACTCGAACAGAATAGAAGGCAATTTTTGGAAGACCGAATTTTAATTAAATAATGTAAACCAGTGAACGAAATTCAAAACCATGACTGAGTAAGAAGCAGACGGACCATTGGAGCAGTCAACTGAAGACCAAGGACCATAAAATAGAAAAATAAAAGAAAAATACGACCACATCCTCTATGAAAAGGACGCCAGACCAACTTAAGTCCAAAGATTAATCTAAATAGAACTTATTGCAGCCCAATCCTCTTCCGAACCAATGAATGAAAACACCATGTGTTAAGTACCATTTAATTACCTTATTTCCAAAAAACAAAATCACTCTGAATGTTATTAAAAGTAATTTGATCTCACTATAAGCCGAATATTTCTCTTTCAAAGCTTATTTAAGTAAAATAAACACACTGAAAATTTGTAAACATAAAATCTAACCTATTGTTTAAACACGAACTTTTGAAACACATTCAACGACACTACAGAACAGATTGTAACAACACACCTTATTATTTATGTACACTTAGAGTAAGGTAATGTAATTTTATTGTAATCATAGGAATTCTGTGCCTTATAATCAAAAGAATCCCACGATTTTGGAACGAAAATATTGTAATAACCGAACACTTCAGCGGCCATGCTGCAGTACGTACCTCGTTCCATGATCGATTCGTCATCCTGAGTAAAATTGTTTCGTGTAAAAAGTCGGTGCAAATTTATTATTTTAATTGTCAAAAAAATTGAAAATATTAATCATCAAACATTAAAATCATTATTACAGGGAGTAACCGTTGTTATTATTTCATAGGGAGTGCATTATATTACTTGTGTTCGTTTACGAAAGCTAGATTTGACAATCAGCGCTCAAGTCGCGATTAGTACAACTACCTACACGACACAGAAGTCGGAACGAGCGGGAAATATTTGAACGCCCCGACAGTCACAGCTGAGAACACCCTAGTAAAATACAGATTGACAAATTTAATTGTTTTAACAAACAATTTGGCGCCACCCGGGATTAACACACCTCTATATGAGAACAGGTAAGGTTACTGCCGTGTTATACTGGTAATCCTAACATCGCTACGGACATCGTTAGCGCAAAATTGATGTAACGACCCCAGTGCGAGACGAACGCACTAACACTAACACATTACACCTATATAAAACTGGTACACATTTACAGAGACGTACCAAACACTTCGTTACAGATTGGCTTCCATCGCGGGGCTTGAACATCACGAACACATTAGTTACAGATTGGCTTCCATCGCGGGGCTTGAACGAAGACGGACGTCCCACATTTAATCGTTACAATATATATATATATATATATATATATATATATATATATGTTTAAAAATACCGTGAAACTATATGCATAAAAGTAATAAATTTTTAATGGCTTTTATGTGGCTGGTTGGTTGAGTGTGAGTTTTCACCTCAAAGGTAGTTGTCTACATAACAATCATTGAATTACTCCTTAAAAGCAAACGGATAAAAGAACATAAAGTCTTACCAATTTAACAGTAGTTCCCAATTTTCTTATTCCAGTATTAAAAATCTGTTGCCATACATGTTTGTAAACAACCGAAATAATAAGAAGAGGTACATCGTATGTACGTAGGATCTAGGACGTATAACTATAAAATAATAGCATTTCTATACCTATTTCGATTTTTGATTTGAAAGTCAGCATACTTTTCAAACAAGAGAACACATTTCAATTTAATCTAATTGCATTGAAAAAATTAAATACAATTTTGTAATACAGTATTTTTATTGCGATTTTCTAACAACATTTTAAGTCATTTTTCCCATCCTAGCGTTTAAAATTTCATTCTAGTAATTTTTATTCAGAAAGGAAAATTACGAAAACAGACAAAAATTGCTGTAAATTACAGTACACAAAACAATAGCTTAAAAAGTTGTTTATTGATACCTACTTCTTTCACTGAGTTATTTTCTTGCTAAAATATCATCCTATTAAAAGGATTACATAGAATTAAAACTTACGATAAGTTGACCGTTTTTGTAGAATGTAGAACAACGTAATGTAGAACGTGACCGTAATGTAGAATAAATACACCGGATTTGTAGAATGAATTTTTTTATATTTTTTATTAATTATATGCCGAGGATCTGGCCGTATAGTCACGAGTTTACTGTATTTTCATAGTTTCTATTCACTTTAAATGTATTGTCTCTCAGACACTGTAGTTTGAGAACCACTACATAATAGTATATCAAGAAAATGTATAGCCTACATCGGCTGAAAAAAAAGATTTGAATGACTGTGCGATGGAAAAATTCAATCAGTGTCATTATTCGCTAAATAATTGAACTTCGTAATTAACATTAATTCTATTAGAATTAATCAGAGTATAAATACGTTTACTATAAACATTAATCCTAATCCATCTTTACATTCTAATACCTAAGTACACATCAGTAGTATATGTCAAAAAAGCTTAAATTAGATTTTCCACTGATTATATGTTTACTATACTGGAAAATTTATGTTTTGTTGTCTATATCTTGCGCACACACAGGCCAACACAAGGGAAAGAATCGGGAACTAGTGGGAATAGTGAATTAGACACGCTTTGTTCAGGATCTGCAGGCAGTCGGCGTGGGCAAACATAAACAGTTGGAGCTGGCAAGTGTGTCGATGTAACGGTGAAGGTGACGGTGACGGTGACGAGGGCAGGTGAGTTTGAGATATTATCTCTGTCAGACGGAACACCTGGAAATACTCTGTCTGTGTCAAAATTGTATCAGAGAGTAAAAACGATGACATGGCTTTACTGTATCCACACTTCAGCCGAGAAAGGTGTTGCCTCCCTTCCATGTGTCAATGCTACTCGTAAATGTTCACTGTAAAGTGAATATATGTGAGAGTGTTGAAATAAATAATTTTGGCTGTTTGCCTACAGTATATCACAAACTAGTGAATCGCCCCTCTCTAAAACACACATACTTGTGTGTGTATTTGTCTGTTATTAAATTATGATTATTTCTGCAAGTAGCATGTTCTTATTTTTATCGTTTTATTTTAACTTGCCGCACGTTTCACAGAATAGGCTATATCTGTACCGTCAGAGGTTTCAAGATGAACTGAAATCTCTAATTTCTAATTCCTTTAGAACCCTTTGATGATACAGATATATGTTTTGTAAAATCTGTGCCACAAATATACAGAAGTAATTAGAATTTAACAATATATGTATTATACAAGAATCCTGCAAAGAAACTTAACGAATTACTTACAAAGAAAAGATAATTGTGTGTATGTATGTATGTATAAACTTGGTGTAGCTCCTTTTCTTGATGCATTAATAAATTAATGTTATACAAAAGTTCTATAAAAAGTTTGTTTCTCTGCTCGATACCATCAAGAAATTTTTCTGTTCGTATATCATGCATCTTGCTCACCGGGAACTGCATACTTCTCGAAATACCAAAACTAGATCTTTACAATACTTTTACCTGAAATTGATTAATTTAAATTTACGTGTTAATCTGTAAAACCAGTATTTATTGTTGACGATCGTACTCTATACAACTGGTCCAGACATTTTGTTGCTATTCCGCTACAAATGTGCAGACCTTGAATCACCCTGAGTTGGTCTTCTAAAACCTTACCAAACGCCACCAACTAGTTTTCTTATCACTACGTTATTTCGAGTATCTGTTTTATTATTAAAAAGGTGTGTAAATCTAATAATAGTTTGTACTGATTTATGTGGCTCTGATATCTTCTCCTTCCGTCAGGGAAACGCCTGTTCCGGTCACCAATCCACTTCACCAACGGTTCCTAAGTCTTCCTCTACTTTTTTGTCCAATAGGTTTGTATTGTCAAACTTCCTGAGACAACCTCCCATCTGGCAACCTATTCAGATGAACAATTCATCTCTCTTTGCTTTCCGCAATGCTATCTTAGATGTTCAACATTTTCAGCCCTTTACGTATGTCTTCATTCGTGTGCACCCTTTAACAGATCGCAAGAACCTCTTCTCCCATGCCTGTATCTATTCTTCTAAGATGTATTTTTACGGGAACCCAAGTTTCACAAGCGTACAACAACATTGGCAAAGCAATTATTTTATAAAATTTTAGTCAAGTCTCTTTCCTAGTTTTCCTTGCCAAAAACTTGTTCCACTTACTGATTGTAACTTGGCCTCCTTGCGACCAATATCGTGATCTACATCATAAGTGACGTCACAACCAAGACCAGCAGAAATTTGATTCCTCCTCTTGTTATCTAATATAATTTCAGTCCGCAAGGGATATTTTCGCGCAAAAGGTATGGCTTTTCTCTTCTGCACAGAAGTTTTTATGTTTTAATTCGAAGAGATTTGTTGTAACTGAAACATTGATCTCTGGAGCTCGTAAATAATAATTGTTTTTAATTATTTCCTGATCGTCCGCAAACAGGATTGTATTCAACTATGTTCTATTATCTATTCTTATTCCTGTATCCACTCTTAATTTCCACTCCCTCACTATGTAATCAGTATATATATTAAACATTGTTTGAGATATATTACAGTCTTGGTGCACTACTTGATTAATGTAAATACAATCAGGAATGCTGTGGAGATTCAGAACGTAGAACAAAAACATAGAGGAGTCTAAAGAAGGAGAGGGGTGTATGTCAGAAAAATGTCTTTTGTTGTTATTGTTAATGCACCGTTTTAACATTTTCAGTAAAATTCCAAGAAACTGTATGTTTATGTAGACGGGAAACTGTAATTATCCAAACAGGTACCGAAAGCATGCACCCATTGGTTCCGCGATATGCCCATTGGTAAATGTATGTGTAGGATTTATTTCTGAAACCCATAAATAAATAAATTTTCGTATTTTAAATCTCACGTATTATGAAAGTTGTCTTACTAATTCCATAATTGAATATGAAAAGACTTACTTAAAAACCAATAAACTAGAAGCACAATGCTTTTAAACCTTTGTTTTTAACTTCCGTTTTTACTTTTACAATTATTCGTATTTTTATGTGAAGCATTATATGCATTTTTACAGACTTTTATTCTATATATTATGTACATATATTTATTTATTCCAAATACTATTTTCAGTAAAAGAATAATCAAACAATATTTCGTAATATTTACAGTTGTCACTTTCATAGTAAAAGTTTCATATAATCTTTAAGTATGTGAACTGCACGTTTATCTTTAGCGGCTTTGTATCTAATCTGAGGATGAACTAGAGGCCCTAAAGCGCTCATGGGGGATAACCAAGCATAGTGGTCAGTAACACAGAACTTGATTTTTAAAAATTAAATTTTCTAACACAAATTGTGTAAAATTATTTTATTATTATTATTATTATTTTGGCTGGGTGGTATGCAGATTGAGGAGAAGGGTTATGGTGCCAAGATGCTTCAAGTGACTTGTTTACGGGCACATGGACAGAGTCTGTAAGGGACCACTTCGGTATGGTACGTGTTACAGATGCTGAAAAACCGCCCATAAGCCGAGGACTTGTCAGGCAGATGTGTGGTGCGGCATCTGCGAGGCTGGAGGCCTGAAACGAGTAGAGCTTGAACACATGCCAGGGTCAGTAAATTGCCGGGTCTTCAGAGCTGAAGAAGGCCAAGAGATTGACACGATGATCAACATCCTTCAAGGAAACGTAAATTGGAGTAAGATAGCTAAACGATCTCCTTCAACTGTTAGCACGCGAGAAGACGGCCCATTTGCTACTACTACTGAGCGAGCAGTTCCAAGACTGCTCCTACCACTGTCGTGGTACCCCGATTTTCTGGGAACAGCCGCCTTAGATTCGTGGTCCAGCGTACGTAGTCGTAGAGGTTTTCCTTTGATCAAGAGTGGAGGCGTGATTTTCTACTGTGTCTACTTTATGCCAAACGACTTGATACAGGATTTTAGAAAGAAGATGGATGGCCTGGAGGATAACATTCTTAGCAAGGAAGGAAGAAAGGTGGTGGCTGGCGACTTCAATGGGGGAGCATTTGAATGGGGCATCCATCACACAGATACGCTTGGTAGACGTAGGCCTATACTATAGACGGCCGCGCTAGCTGGTCTTCAAGTCCTCAATTTAGGAACAACATTTTTCAGACGCCCTGGATGTGATGACACTGTCACGGACGTTTCCTCGGCGTCTGATACCATGATGAAGCGGATCCGGAGCTGGAGGGTGCTAAAAAATTACACAGGAAGCGATCACCACTTCGTCACTTTCGAAGTTACTCAGCGATCGCAGAACTTGGTGGATTCACCGGCAGCTCCCCCCAGGTGGAATGTAAAGAAGATGGATACCGACAAATTTGCGGAAGGACAAGCAAGAGGAGCTTGAGGGACAAGATCAAGATGGAAGAATCTCTACTGAAGCGCTCGTTACATCCTCGATGAGCATAATCTTTGAGCGTGTGAGGCTTCCATCCCGAAGGCAAACTGAGGCTTCCATCCACGCCTGCTACTGATCAGCAAGAAAAAAGGTGACCTAGAGCTCCTGTCGCAGTACCGACCACTTTGTACGTTAGACACGGCTGGGAACTTACTGGGAACGGCTGGCAACGGCGATCGAAACTGCAGGAGATCTCCACGAGAAGCAGTTCGGCTTTAGGTCGGAAAAATCGACCGTGGACGCGATACAGGAAGTGCGTGAGAAGAGAGGAGGACCACACCCATTTCTCTCCCGAAGGGTTGTGCTGCTGTTAACATAGGACGTTAAAAATGGGTTCAACTCCGTGAGGTGGACCGACATGCTGGAGCCGTTAGACCATGACTTTCGCGTGCCGAGGTAGCTACGGATGGTGGACAATTACCTCAAGGACAGAGCTTTATGGAACGCAGGAAGTACAGCGGAGGATGGCTGTCATGGCCGGGACGGCCTAGGGCTCTTGGACCGGACGTCTGGAGCGCATCCTATGACAGCATTCTGAGGATGGAGATGCCGAACGAGTCGTTTTTGTGGGGTACCCCGACGATATTGCGGCGCTTATCGCTGCTCGTACCATCGACCAGGCCCATATCACAGAATAAGAATCATACAGAATGGAAACTTCGCTAAAATCCGCGCGCCAGCTGCTAGCGCGCATGACCAGTGGCCGCCTTATTAAGAGCGAGTAAACAGCTGTTATACCTTGCTTCAAGTATGCGCTTGTTTTTATTCAGTTTTCGCTTTAATTTTAAAGTAATTAACAGCGGTAGTACGTAACTTCAAGTGAACACGTGTTTTATACATTTGGAATGTTACATTGGTAAATTGATTTATTTTTCAAAGTGAAGAATGAGTGTTTGTAAGAGAAAAGGCGGTCGATGGTGCTCAGCACCTAATTGCAAGAATAATTCCAACGCAAATAAAGACATAAGTTTTTCAGCTTCCCAAAAGACGAAGAACGGTAAGTAAAATAAGTTGATTTATTAATATTTTCTTCTTAATAATATTATTAATAAATTATAAACAGTAGAGTATTCATTAATGTAAAACGCGAATTAGCTATAAGCCTAATTTAAAATCGTTAATCTTGCATTTTTCCAGTGCAAGGAAATGGACTGTAAACCGTAGAAGAGAGGATTTGTTAAAAAAAGATGCCATATATTTAAATAAAAACTGCAGAATATGTAGTGTACACTTTGAAGATGTGACGTTTTTAAACTTCCTAAGAAACCGGTTGAAACCAGATGCTGTTCCGACATTATTCAGGATACCAAATCCACCGAAACAAATATCTCAAAAAAGAAAAGCACCAACAGAGAGAAGCAGTGAAACCAGTAAAATTATTAAAAAGGGTAAAATTGATGTACAGGTAATTATTATTATTCTTTTTTTAGTATTATTGTTGTTGTTGTTGTTGTTGTTGTTGTTTAAACATATTTTAAAATATAGTACTAGGCCTTATTAAAAACTGCTTGTGTCAACGTAACTTAAATGCATAGTTAATGTAGCACATTCTACTTATGTAGGCAGACAAAGGCTAAGGAAGGAGAGCACATGTATTTAATTAATTTTGGCGTGTCTTATTTTTTAGCATGAAAATATGAATGGAAATGCTAGTGCCAGTACTAACATCGTCCCTGATATTTCTGCAGAGTGTTATAAAACAACTGTTTCTGTTGAAAGTCAAGTTGATTTATCTTCTCGGAGCCCTAGAAAAGAAAAATTGAGGAGACAATTGAAATTGCTTCCAGGAAAATCCCGGCGTTTACAAAATAAATTATCTTCATCTGTGACAGTAGTGATTTCGTGCAACATGTAGTGTTGCTTGCATGTGCAAATAGTGACCAGTTTAAAAGTTTATGTAGTAGGTTTTTAAATGATAGTTTAGCACGACTTGTGAAAATTCAAGTGGAATTGAATGCGATATCCAAAAGAATTCAAAACTATGGATCTAACTCTGTATTTTTTAAGTCCCAATGCTTATAAGTTTATGCAAAATATACAACATTTGCCCTCTACAAGGTGCTTAAGACTGATGACAGAAAAATGGCAGTACCCTCCTGGACCAAATGAATTCGTGTTTTCTAGTTTAAAGTTGAAAGTAAGTAATTTAAGTGAGATGCAGAAATACTGTGTCTTAAGTGCAGATGAAATGTCGTTGAAATCATTTCTTTTTTACTCTATATCGAAGGATGAAATAGTAGGGTTACATAATACAGGTGCAATTGAAACCTGCAACATCTGTGCTAGTTTTTATGATCCGAAGTATATGTGGTAATTGGAAACAACCAATTACCTACTACTTCACAAACTCTGGTTTTTCTGCAGTGGAATTGAAACGGATTGTTCATGATGTAATTAAAAGACTACATGACTTAAAAATTTGTTTATTTGTGACTGACATGGGTTCAAACTTTCTTCAGTTTGCACGTATTGAATGTGTAACTCATGAAAATCCATATTTTGTGGTTAGAGATCAGAAAATATTTTATATGTTTGATGTGCCACACTTATTTAAGTCTTTGAGAAACAACTTGCTTAAGTATAATTTTTTATTTCAAGATAAGGTAGCTTCTGGGCAACACATTATTACATTTTATAATAAAGACAAACAACAGAACCTACGACTGGCTAAGAATCTAACAGATGCTCATCTTTTTCCCAATGGTTTTCAAAAAATGAAAGTGAAGTTAGCAGTTCAAATCTTTAGTCATACTGTTGCAAGTTCATTGTTTACTTATGTCAGTTTAAGTGCTCTTGATTCATCTGCTGTAGGTACAGCAGAATTTCTGGAAAAGTGTAATAATGTCTTTGACATTTTAAATTCCAGTTCTAAGGTTTCAGATAAATTTTATGGTAGAGCATGGATGGGCTCTGAGAAATAGCATGAACTTTTGAATGATTTTTTGCAGTTGATAAAATCAATTTCTTTAAAGAACAAAGAAAACAAAGATATAACCAGTACCATTAAATGTTTTCAGGGATTTGTAATCACTATAAATTCTTTTTTGCAGTTGTGGTCCTTACTTAAAGATACAGTCGTTTTCATTCGTCCTCACATTAATGTTATTTTGTTTCGATATTAGTTTTTTCGCGTACAACTTGCTTGACCGTGAAACAGCTGTGGTATTACATTTACTATTTCTCAACACGCCGGCCAGCGCCTGGCTCGGGCTCGCTGTGATGAAAGGTGCCGCCTTCTAAATGCCGTCTTTCCTTTCTGTATGTTTCTTATTCTGTGCCCATATCCAGCTCAACAGGGTGTTGGGGTTAGTGAACAACTGGATGGAATCGCACGGGCTGATGTTAGCCCTCAGCAAGACGGAAGTCGTGGTCTTGACCAAGAAGAGGATTCTCACTGTAATCCCGGTACGAGTCGGAGACGAAGTGGTCAAGTTAAATCCAGCGGTGAAGTGCCTTGAAGTGAAGATCGACCCCAAGTTGAGCTTTTTTGAGAAGATTATGAGTACGGTGAACAAAGCGGCAAAGGAAGTTATGGCGCTTAGTCGGCTCATGACCAACATCGGAGGCCCGAAGTCAATTAGAAAAAGACTTTTGATGGCAGCTTTCCAGTCAGTCCTACTGTATGGAGCGGAAGTGTGGGCAGACTCCCTGAATCATAAGATTTACCACAAACTAGTTATTATAAGAAACTACCCCAGGTTCAAAGACGAAGTGCTTTTCGAGGTACACCGGCTTAAAGCACGGTTTCCGAGCCGGCTGTCTTGGCCGTTTCCGCAGAAGATACCGATTAACCTTCTCGTTAAGGAACGTAAGATCGTCTTTCAGAGGAAGAAGGAGGTAGGTGGTGAAGGTGCACACCGAGAGGCACGAAGCCAGATGCTGGAGAGAGGGCAGAGAGCTTGGGAGCAAGAAGATCGAGATCGCTGGACAAGAAGGATCATCAAGCAGGTGCAGTCGTTAGCAGAAAGGAAGCATGGGGAGATCGACTATTACCTCACCCAGTTTTTGACTGGAAACGGGTATTTTCGATCTTACCTGAAGAAGTTCGGCCGAGTCACCAGAGTGCCTGTACTGCCCGGGAGCTGCGGACGATGCCAGTCAGAAATTCTTCGTCTGTGACAGATGGGAGTGACATAGAAGATCGTTGTAAGATGATATTTGGCAGGAGATCTCCCTATTACACTACAATTACGAGCCTATTACCGTATTAGCCTATAATAAAAGTGAAGTTGACATTTTCAATTCGAAAATTAATGCCTTTAGGAAGAAGGTGCTGAAGATACTGGGTGTGAACAAATAGTGAGACTTTATCTATGCTATATATCCATTTTATGAATATGTGTGTGTGTGTGTGTTTACTTATTGTAAACACATGCAAATTACTTATTGTATTGTTTTGTGTATGTGTAGCATATATCTCCCTTCCTTTTAAGTTATGTTGATGCTCCCTCAGGAATACGTCCCAGTTAGGTAGACTGTACTCACCAAGCTATTCATGACGTACTGTGTAGTCTCTTCACATCAGAATATGGTCATTGTGCTTCCTTTTTAGGTAGGTATCGTCAAGGAATTTGGAATGGCTATAAAGATATTCGTAAAGGGAATCACAAAAAATATTATTATTATTATTTCATAACAGTAAAAACCCCATTAGCAGGTGCTCTATCATCCTCAAAGATCTGTTACACGTTACATTTGGGACCCGAGTACTCAGGGGTAAAACAAGACACTATTGCAGGAAATTTCACAGATGCACGTGCTTCATTCAGCTTTCCTTCAGAAACGGTAGTCACATTCTTAACAAGCTGACATCGGCGGTTTATTTAAAAGTAATTAAAATGTACATGTGAATTCTTCTTTCTTTTTTATTAATCATTCATCTATACTTTGAAAACATTTTTTACTATAATGGATCATCTTTCTACCGCTGAAGAAGTTTATGAGTGGTATGATAGGCTGCATAAGTAACATTCTTCACACTCTTCGCCAAACATGGAAGACAGTGTGAACAGGACTATTCTTCAGCCACCCATTATTTCCACAGAATGTTATCCCAGGTAATCATTGTCACAGATTGAGTCGACCTGGTAGGCAGAAAACGCACCTTGATTTTATTGTGCGTCCGGGACTCGAACTCAGTCCTTTACGTGAGTAGACAAGCACCATACCTATCTGTCTTTTAAGCTATTTTAAACATATCTAAACAGATTCAATTTAGTTAAATGTATTCTAAATTAAATTACTTCTGAAGTAAAGGTTTTCATTATTCCGTTCTGCAGGGGTAATTTTGATTAGTAAGAAAGTTATAAATTGCAGCTCACTAATAAGAACTAAAATTTAATATCATTTAGGGTGTTGCTGGTATTTAAAACCATTCAATATTGATATTCCGTTTATTCTGACAATACCGCTATAACTTAAAATAAATATCGTTCTATTATCAGAAAATTGTTCGACAAACGATAGCTCGACGGTCCCGAGTACCGGATATCGGAGCTTTTAATCTGTACTATCATTTTTATAGAAATTCATTTACTTACACTGCAGACGACTACCAAATTTAAATAAATATAAGCCTATCACAGTAATCTGAGCGTTCTAATGCAAATAATAAAAATGTGCTTCAAAAGGGACACGGCGTGTCAAAAGAAAATATTCAGCACAGATTTTTAACTTTTTTTTACAGTTCATTATTTGTCTAAAATGTTTATTCGTTTCAGATTCCATTTATCTAACTATGCTAAAAGTTATTTATAAATACAATTAAAACGCAAGACTGAGTAACACGTGTTAGCGACGGTTAAGTAGTGATGTTAATTGACGTATCCACAGAAAATGTCGGATCTAAGTAAGTCTTTACAGAGCGATGCGCTGGGATCCTCCAATTACTGCTTGCCTCTCTACCTTGTGTGTTTGTGTCTAACCCTTCCTTGCCTAGTATGAACACTCCATATCAAAACTCATGCATTTTCATTAAGCTGCTAATTAGAATTAACTACCACGCCAGTGCTCAAAGCGTGTGCGCGAGAGAGACAGAAAAGGAGGGATGCAAACAACCTCCTCCTGCAGCAGCTTCGGGTCAAAGCAAAGCAAAACCTACACTGGATCTAAGATTTCCCTAAATGAAGAGACGAGCTGCCAACATCAATACGCGCCACACTGAACTCATCCAATTCCGCACGAAAATAATATTTACGTTCATGTTAAAAACGATTATGCTAACGTGACAACGTACTAATTTTAATAAAATTATAAGCTACATATGTTCTTACGAATAAAAATGTCTATTAATGGATTTTTTAAAATCCAATGTTCACAAACAGAATCGAGTAGGCCTAGGGTTCACAATACACAACGAAAGCTCACACACATACATAAACACACAGCCTATTTAACGCAGAAACTATAACTTTAACAGTAATGTGATATAATTACTTGAACCGCTATTTATACTAAATTCCTAAACTATTTCAGTGGTAACCTATGATATTTAAACGTTTAAGTAAGTAGGCTGCTTCAGTATGCATGAAACTTTTGTAACTTTATTCAGTGTAGAGGAATTTTACGACAGCTCAATTTAAATGCGTAACGTTATTTTCTACATACTAAATAAAAAATAAAATTGAATCATCAGATTCTTCATCGTTTTAGCGATCAACTAAGGTAAACCCTTTTGTAATTATGAAATAGTCTTATATTTTGGTTGTTTTTGTGTTCATGGATTTTATTTTGGGCTATAGTTTGTTACTGTCATACCGAGAACCTATTTCAGGCTTTTTTTTTAAGTTTAATGTTTATTAATTCGCTCATATTAGAACAAGTGTCATGCTTAATCTCCTTGGTTTTACAATTTAAATTTAATCGCCCACAAAACGCCTTTTTTAGAATGTTAAATAACAAAATAAATAAAAATAAAACTGAGTTAATTATTTGTACGAATAAAAATGTTTTTATATTATCAATGTGCTTGGCAACAAAAAAAGAACATCCTAGTGTTAATAATGTAAGTGTGGCGAGACATCGGTCGCGTTATTTCTAACGTTGTCATAAACCGGTATCTGGCATTTACTAAGTAACGGCAGAGGAACATGTTTTTCCTTGTGACAGAACACACAAAAAAAACAGCAAAAAACCATTCACTTGTATTCTCTATTTGTTTGGCACACTTCTAATTAAGATAAGATAGGGGATCGCGATGGCAGTGATAACGGAGAGACACACAAGCAGGAGCGTGACCGAGAATATTTAATTATTTCCATTGAGGCTTGTTATTTCGTAATGAACCGTGAAAATAATATGAGAGAAGCGGTTCCGGTCAGTCATGGTCAGAGCCGCAAGGTGCAAGCGTCCACCTGCTACCGCCACACGCAGCTCGTAACACTTTCTCGTCCAAGATTTTCCCTTTCAGCGACGAATTAAAAAACTTTACCCTTCTTAGTTTGTGAAGAACTACGCTTGTAATACACTTGTCCACGGTACTTCACGTACAGCATGACGTAATCGATCTTCCAATGACGCTTGTATTGGTTGAGAATGTAGTGCAGAATCGATTCGCTTGCCTCTATTAGGTTGGAGTTATTCTATTTCTGCACTTTGACCAACCTCCTCTATCTTTGTCTTGCTGACGACATTGTGGTTCCACTTTTTACATTATCAATGCTATCGTCGACACTGTACTGTACCAAACAATATGGAGACTTCAATACTTTTTTTTTGTACTCTCGCTTCACATATATTTTTCAATACTACTTCTCATTCATTCTTTTCATACCCCCCCCCATTAATTAATTTATTTCTTATTAGTGTCTTTTTAATATGTTAATTGCTGAGTTTTTCACTTCTTTCCTGTTTTCCTTATTCTATCTGTCATGGTCATCGTTTCACCCCGTGTTAATAATTTTTACATAATTATGTTCTGCATGACAATGCCTAGAACTTAAATAAGAACTATAATAGTACTGATAAGTAGCAGTATTAGTAGTAGTAGTATTAGTAGTAGTAGTAATAGTAGTGTAGTAGTAGTGGTGATAGTAGTAGTAGTAGCAGTAGTAGTTTCTCACAATTATCGTTTTGTTTATTTTATAACAATTATATTTTATTTTATAACAATTCCAAACATATATATTGATAAGCCTATAAGCGTAAAATAAAAACAATTTCATAAACTTTAAACCTAACAATGGACAGTTCAATACTTTTTTTGTACTCTGGCTTCACATATATTTTTCAATGCTTCTTCTCATTAATTCTTTTCATATGCCCCCCGTTAATTAATTTATTTCTCATCAGTGTTTTTTGAATATGTTAACTGCTGAGGTTTTCACTTTTTTTGGATACTTTATTTTGAGAAAATACATTTTATTTAATAACTATTTGTATTTTATAATAATTTTGTAACTTATGTAATAATTAAATTTACTAAATATATGCAATAAGTATAAGTATTGAAGTATTGTATTTTATAAGTATACAGGAATGATTTTATAAATTTATAATTTGACGTCAACTGTTATTTGTTGAAATTAAAAATTAATTAAACGAACTATAAATAATAGTTTCATTATTATTAAGAGCAAATTAACTAATTAAATATCGGGTTTAATAAAAATACATTTTTTGAATCAAATGGAGTTCACAGTTGCATTTTTGAAATTATTATACTACTAATATGTAGTGTCGTGGTAAAGAAAAGTGAAAACTAAAAGAATGAGTAGGGCTCAGTGGCGTAACTTGGGAGGGGCGTCAGGGGGATAAAAATCCACCTCTCTTAAACGTTTTAGGAGAATGTTAACTTAGGAGAAATTCCATAAAAACATGACGTAGGCCTATTTCTAAGCCAGGCGCATATGTGAAAATAAGGATTATAAATAATTATTGGAAAGAATCTTTGCTATGCCATTTGTCCTGAGGAAACTGGGGAGTCAAATTAGTTTCATCAGCAGCTTCTAGTTACGTCACTGGTAGGGCTCATGTATTCACGGGAAAGAACATATGACGAATAATATGAAGTACGCGTGAAAAGTGAATTATACAATAATACTCAAGGAAAATAATTACTATCGCCTAATTGGCTTAGGTCATTTGTCCTCAGCTGTAAACTAATGTAGTAGGCCTTTATATAGATCCAAAATTAGTTTATTATGAAATGTTCGAACTCTCTTATTTTTAATTATATATACCTACTTGATCTAAATATTAATTCTTTTTCGATCTTGTCCAGCTAGAGTCCTGGTAAAATAACTTGTTACCATCTTCTCTCGTTTCACGGTTCTAGTAATTTTTTATCCTTCCATTACGTTCTATCTTCGTTTTTTCTGATTACTTTCTTTGTTTTAGCTGATACTATCTTTCTTTTTTCTGTTTATCTTTGACAATCTTTGTTTACTTTATCTCTTCGTCCTGAAAACCTTCTAATTCTTTAAATTTTTTCCAAAAATATCCTTATCTAAAATGTCTTTTGCAGTTATTGTTTCTTACATCTCTTCTTCCTTTTAAAACCCATTAATCCTCTAATCCCTTTTGAACAAAGTCTAAAGCGTTTCTTCTTTAGATGTTTATTTATGCTAAAATTTTGTTGACTTTTATGAACCAACAAATTTTCGTCCTTCGATTTTTATCGAAAAGGTGAAATACTTTGTTTATTAGTATCTTCAGATTGATTCAAGCTATGAGCCCGTCGAATGCAAATCTTTGTTTCCGTTGGTCCAGGTGTACCTTTTTGTTGTTTATTTTTTTCTTTCACCTCCATTTTTAGCTGAATAATACTTTATTAGCATTTTCCTTTTTTCTAATTTCTTTAAGTTTTTTCTATGATTTAGAACTAAATATTAAGTCATCGTGGTTTTATGACCGCAAAGCACGGACGGATGTTGTATTTCTGCTTTTATTGAGATTAATTTTAGTTATAAATATTTTCGTTAATTGATAATATAACTCCATTTTTGGAATCGTACTTGCTTCCTTGTATAAATTATGTAAACAAATTGGGTTGTTTTACTTCTCCAAGATACCTAAACTTGTTTACTTTGTTGATTTTTTTCAAAGTCTATGTCTACAAATATTGGAGCGTGTTTAATGTACGTCATAAACTCCACCTTTTCAAAAGAAATTGATTTTTTATTATTTACACTTTTACTTTTAAAAACCTCATTTCTTAGAATATCTCGTAACATTATTTATAGGAAACAAAAAATTGTGCGCCTTGGAAAATTAACTATAACATGTGAATATTAAAATGTGTTTGCTTTACAGGCCCCAGAAAACCATCATTAAGGTTAGTTACAGAAAAATCTGATAGACGTAAAATACCATGGAGTATTTCTAAAAAGTATTACTGTAGAATATGGTTTGGAACAGAACAATATGTTCTTTCATGTTGGTGAAAAAAAATGCATGTGTATATTATATAGCTGTCCTATATTATTATTTTCAATAAATTCTAAATAATTTATTTGTTTATAATAATTTATAATTTCAATAATTATTTAAAGATGAAAAGGTTTCGTTAAAATTTATACTTAGTTGTTTTTATTGTGTTTGGACAGTAGTGTAATGTTGTAACATGTTTATAGTGTTAAAATTATTGTCTTAGTGTTAAAATTAATTTGGCGTTACCTTTTTTTTTGTACTAAATACTCCCACTTATAATAACACTAGCCATAATCTAATTACAGGCCTACTTCGTAACTTCAATTTTGCGCACACTTTGAGATAAAACTAGTATTTAAAAAATATCCAACAAACTTTTATCGATAACAACCTTACGGGGTTAGGTTTACAACGGGTTTTGCATTCAGTAACCGAATCTAAAAAAAAATCAGGCAAAAATGAAAACACACACACAATGAATATTATGGAAGACTCAAAACAAATGTACATTAAAACATAATGTACATTTTCATCTCATTGGAAAGGTCATACATGTTAATTTAGGGCCCAAATGGAAACGATAAAACGTTTCATATAGGGAAAAGCTTGAATTATTTTTTATTTTATTTTTATTGGCATTGCACAGGAAATGGCCATTATCGTAGCGTATGTTTTCCTATTTGCTAGACAACGCTACTAGTAAACAGTTAACAAGCGGTTACTCAACCATCTTGAGGCCAACAGACAGCTACGTAAACGAAGTGTTCACAGTATACGAGTGAATATAATCTTTCAGGTTCTGACCGAGTTCTATACAGACTACTGTAATGAATTCAGAGGATTAAATACACTCATTAATGTCTAAGTTATTCAACACGATACATTATACCTCTTCAGCATAAGAATTTTCTAGGCGGTTTATATTTTATATAATACTTCCTTCCTTAGTTAGCAATCTGCGGATTCATTTGTAGCAGTTCTCTGCACTGATCTTCTCTGTGCTTTCCACTTCATCTCCTCATAGGAGTTGCAGCTTACATAACCAATAATCTGTTTCATATATTGGAGCCTCGGCCTTCTTCTTCTTCTTCTTTTCCCTTTAACGTAATCTTCAATTATTGTTTTTACCAAATTCTCGTGACACATAATATGGCCAATAAGTTCAACCCTTCACTTCACAATATTTTGCCAAAAATTCTTGTTTCTCCAACTCAAGTTAGAATCTCATTATTGCTAACCTTCTCGATCCATTCAGTAACTTCCTGTAGGCTAACGCCACATTTCCAGTGCTTCGAGTCTTCTCCTTTCCTCTGTTCCAAAGGACCACGTCTTACATCCGTATAGAGCTCCATATGTAGCCTAAACTCTTCAGGAACCTCTTTCTTGTTTCCAGGGCGGAGACTGAGTTCTGTCGAGTTCAGGGACATAGTTTAGATTTTTGTGAATAACACTCGAAAAACAAAAGGGGAAGAACTCGTTATTTGCAATTTATTTTGTTATAATCAAGAATGTAACTGTGGAAACATAAAAGCTAAATTATTAGGTTTCTATAGGCCTAATTTAACAATGTTATGACAGTTTCAGTCATCGTTTACAGACACTGATGACGTCAAATGTTTAGTACGAGTTTTTAAAACTTCTCCTTAGTGAGTATGTCTACAAAACTTGCAGCAAATTGAACTGTATCAGTCTAGTCGTTTTGTCTCAGAAATGAATCAACGAAAATGGGCACTATAAGCACCAAAAAGGCCCCTGCAGAAATATTTCAAAATCGCGATACAGGGTGGGGAAATACGTGTTTGACTGCACATTGTATTGAAGTTAGACAAAACATTTCGCCAGTAGGTCTAGAGGCTGAGAGCGCTTGTAAACGGCATTACGAACTCCACGTTCAGTTATACATTTACATAGTCCGGAATAACAAGCAAGGCTTAAGGTTTTGTGTGTTTTTTGATAGTAATAAACATACAAAATAATTATTAAATACGGATTGAAAAGTACAAGAAACATTTCGGAGATACCTACACTAGAAATCGGTTGCGGTCTTCACGTAAATAATTGGAAAAGCAAAATCTAAAAAGAAAATGAAAGTAAATACTATTCTAATGTTCAGGTAATTATCAGTGACACGAGCTGTTAATAGCTACATATAAGAAAACAAAGAGTTAGCTTGGGGAATTCTTTGAAATGAAATTGAACCCAACAGAGAGTAAGTACCCTCTTGAAAAATCGGATAACAAGTTAGGCCTACACAATTCACAACACGTCGCACTGCTTAGGTGTATTTCCTGAGTGTTTGCCCTTGGCAATTTGTTTCCTGAATTGTCTTGTGTAATTTGCTTTCGAATGGGTCACTTACAAACTTATAACAAACTTACAGTCACTTATAAACTGGATTCTGTAAGTAATTAGATTCGATTTCTTACGTGTAGATGTTGCCCATGTAATTGATAGTTACCTGACTTTGAAGTGATAGAATACTGTTTGTGTGTATATGTCACGTGTTTTTAAGTTTCTATGTATTTGTATTTTATTTTATATTTTTTTAACAAAACCCAAACAAACGTTGCACTCTAAAACAGTAGGCTTTATCGTATTTCTTTATTTGTGATCAAAAGATA
This sequence comes from Magicicada septendecula, assembly GCA_034769895.1. NCBI lineage: Eukaryota > Metazoa > Arthropoda > Insecta > Hemiptera > Cicadidae > Magicicada > Magicicada septendecula. The sequence goes on along the minus strand of CM068368.1, from coordinate 170,626,644 downwards.
TGCTAATGGGTGCAATGAAATACTGTGGTATGGAAGATTGTCTAGGTTGAATGGGGCTTCAGCAGATATGGGGTTCAAAATTAAAGGACATAGGACTAAACTTATGTGTCAGAGGAGAAAACAGAGTAATCGTTTGGGACAAAGTGTTTTAGGTTTGATAAATTCTAGGTTTTGGAAGACAGAGGCATTGAACGGGGATGCCTGGAAGAGATCATTTGAGGAGGCCAGGGATTGATATGGGCTGCAGCGCCATCGGAAGAAGAAGAAGAAGATTGTCGACATCTTAACTAGCGAATATGTAATGCCACGCCCCATGATTTAATGTAGGGTAGTGTGTACGCGAGAGCTAGAGTGTATTAACACATAAGAATAGTTATAATAATAAGCTAAAAAAATTATTTAAAAATATGGTTAGTAGAGACAAAACATGATCACTGGAACCGTCTGTTTATAATTAACATTTTGTAGATTCAAAAACATTTTTTATCGGATTAAATTGGTTGTGCCACTGAATAGCTGACAGCGCGCCGTAAGGAATGCGTCAGTAGAATGTTTGTAGAGATACTAGAAGTATTTTTTTCACGCAGGCGTGTTTCCATAATAAGGAAAGCAATAAACAAGAAATGATATAAGCGGAACATTGCATGGAGCAATTACTGTGCCTTAAGGGCAATGCGCGCTCACCACACACACACACACACACACACCTGTAGTCAGAGTGAGGCAGCTGTATGCGTGGAGACATGCTCTATGTTATCCACAGCAATAATATTAGGGTTTAGAAACGCTTTAAAAAAATATTACCTACGACAAGCAATTATTGTACGCTTGTCTGAGGGACTAATTAAATTTGAACACAACCATAATTACTGCACTTGTCCGACATTTTTTCCACGTCAAATTAGTAATGTAAAACTTCCCGCATGTGTTCTAACGATCTGTCCACGCTGCATGCGTTCAGAGGCCGAACTCCCAGAAAATTTCAACTGGATCAGAATTTCATACTTTAATTTCGTCGTTCTGGTGGTTACAAACGCCACGGTGCAAAACGACACAAGTCGGAAACTTACGTCAAATGTAAAGTTTCGGATAGAGGTTTTCTTATAAATGACTGTATTAGACTCCTTTTTAATGTAACCTACAGATAAAATCTACTGCTAACGTTTTATATTATTGTTCAGGTCGCGGAGTAGGCCTACGCTATTATTATAGTCGTAGATCTAGATAATTATGACAACTCAGTTTCGATGATGTATTTGGAAAAATAATTCATAGAAATCTTGGCACTATCATTTTATTACATGATTTAAGTCAGATAATAATATTTTCCTTTTCACATTCATTAGGCCTATAATGGGTTTTTTATTATTCAGCCTATGTAAGTAGGTATATGTTTCTTCTTATTTAAATAGTATTCTTCACATACGAAATGAATCAAATATAAATGTACACTTCCTGTACATTATCACCTAAGAGACAAGGTCGTCTTATGCTGACAAGGTGCGCTGTGGTTATCATTACTGTTACAATTCAGATTTTACTTTCTAAAATGGACTTCACTGCCTATCCGTTTCAACCATCTTCGAGCTGTTGACTTTCTTTTAGTTTTGGCCTTCCAATTCTTCAACGTTTATTGTCCATCTGTGTCCCTAGATACAGTCAACACAAGCCAATATACTTAAAACGTCTATACCATCTAATCAGGTCAGTTTCACCTTTTAGCCTACGCAATGCAGTAAACTGGACCGATTCTTCATAGTTTACAGATTTCATCAGTCGTTCGTTGGTCTATAGGCCTATATTCTATTTATATAGGCCTATGTTCATACTATTTCTGTTCACTACTCTAGTTTGTGAGGCTATGAGACACACAGGAACGGTGGAACAAGTATCGTTGTGTGAGTGAAAACGTTTGTTGCACCGCTTTCGTAGCAATTGTGGACTGATTCTCTTTCATCATCATCATCTTCTTCTTCTTCTTCAAGGATCAAACCAAGGATGGTTTGTTCCGGTCTCAAATAGGCAAAGATTAGAGCTGGTCACTCCAGCGCTTCCTCGGACGTCCCACATCTCTCCGTCCTTTCGGCTTATTTTTCCATAATAGTTTGGGGATTCGGCAGTCATCCATTCGGCAGAGACGCTCCCACCAATTCAGCCGACAGTGGGCAATCCTGTCGAGTATACTCATAATATTCAGTTCCTGCCGTATATCTGTGTTTCTTCTACGATCGTGGAGAGTATACCCTGCCACGTGCCTGAGAAATCTCACTTCACCCGCTTGGATACGACTGACCTGGCCTTTCGTTACAGTCCAGCACTCATACCCATAAAGATGTGTGGGAAGGGCCATCACCTTGTAGAATTTTAGGCGTGTTTCTTTTCTTGCTGACTTAAGAGTTCGCCTGATAGTCCAGCACATAAGGTTGAACTTAAGCAACTTATTCACAACGTCGTTGCTTGTATTGTAAGACACACTGTAGCCCAGGTGTTCAATATTGCTGACTTGTTCCAGGAAAATAGGCCTACTATCTGTAACAAATTTTGCCCGTACGGGATCAGTTCCACGAAAAACCATCACCTTGGTTTTAAGTGTGTATATTTGTAATCCACAGTCTTGCAGATTCGATTTAAGAAATGTGTACCCATCTACAACCTTCTTTCCTAATCCGATAGAATAGCCCGATCATCGTGGCCATCAGGCCAATAAAAAATGACTAATTGTCTTTCCAACTCATAATCACTATAGTAACATTGACGTACATGTAGGAGCAGAATGTTGCATAAGATATGTATCAAACATAGTAGACTATAACAAAATTTATGGATTCGTAATGAACAATGGCGTAACTCTTTTTTCTGGGCCCCTCCGCAGGAATCCGTTTGCTGCTCCCTTATTACCCTTCCTAAATTCATGCTTTTATTCCTTTTTCAATACTAACCCCTACTTATAACTGTGGTAATTACTAAAATTATATAACGTAAACAGAGTGACTATTCTTTCTTGTAATATGTAGGCGTATACTAAATTAATAAAATATGACTACAACTTTTATTTCAATTAATAGTTTGATTCATTATTTAGTATATTTTATGACTTTGATCAAAGTAAACAAATATACTGATAATCAGAGATGTCACTAGTGGCCAGTTATAATTTTATAATTTATTGAACTTATAGACCTATGCATCTTGAAAAAAGTACAAATTTTATTAAATTTATACGTATTCACGAATGCAGTAAATGTTTATATTAAAATTATTTTTGTACACTTTCTTAACTAATCTCAGATTTTTAAACAAACCAAAAATCGATTTTACTTCTTAAACTTTCTGTCAATGCTTATAACCTTATGATTTGCAATAATTTTATTATAGAACTGATATTGGCATTGAAATTAAATAAATATATTCTGATAAAAAGAAATTTTATTTTTCAAAACAAAATATCACATAATGTTTTATTATTTTTGTATTTCAGAAGATTGCTTAGTACAGAGTAATATAAAAACGTAATCTGAAGACTTTTAGTGTTTACAAGGCAAAATAACAATATCCCAATGTCAATACTAAGCCTACATTAAAAAATGGTAGTATGGAATTCGAACTAAATTTTTGAATGAAATGTTCAGTCATTTAAAACTTTCGTCATCTTATTGCACTGTGAGATGCAAAAGAAGTGTTTAGCGCACTTAGTACACTAAGTAGCCTACACTCAACCTTTTTTGAGACATCGTGCTACGCAGATAATTCTGAATCAATTTCAGCTTGGAGAATGTAGACATCGTGCTACGCAGATAATTCTTAATCAATTTCAGCTTGGAGAATGTTCGCTCGACCGAATTCTGTTGGCCTCGGCGGTGGATTCTCAACTGGAATCACCGCTCTACTGTGCAGTTAACCAAATAATGTATAGATTACTCTTACGTGGTTAGGTACTGGTTAAATAATAGTAAACAAAATTTAATGTATTTCTTTTGGATGTTAAATACAGCAGGGAAATTTGGTTTTACTTAAGTTCAGCGGTTTATACCCATTCGTAAAAATTTTGAGGGAAATGTTTGTGCGGGCCCCTCTAGTCCGCAGTCCAATCCCACATTGCGGACCCTGCGAGCCCCGCAGTTACGCCACTGGCAATGAACGTAGATTATATGTACTTTTGGGTATGCTTTGGGGGGGGGGTCTTGATAGGGACAGGCTTCTACCGGAAAGATTTCAAAGTATGGAATGCTCCGTTTTCGCAAATCAGACGAAAGTAAGAGCTAGAAACACTGTTTATTGATAACAAAGTACTATCATATTCAGGTTAACATTTCTTTAATGTTTATTGACAATAAGTTAGGCTACATATTTAAGTTGTCAATTGATAAAAAACTACTGAGGGTGCTCAGTCTCTCAATCCACAAATGGCTTTGTAGTGTGAGTAATATGATTCTTAACTTTGTACGCGCTTCATGTGTTAGCATTTATTTAGACTGTTGTTAGTAAATAGCCTACCTATTTTGTTTACTGAGTGAGAGTGCAACAGTTTAATAGAGTTTGTTAGCGTTTAAAAACTGTCTACCGGAATACGTTATGTTGTAAGCGGCCTACAATTAGGGAAGACGGTTATAAATATTTTGGTTCCTTTAGACCATCACCTATTTCCTTTTGTTCCTTGTTGAAAATATCGTTTGTTTGATCGTTGAAAATATTTTTTTCTAATTACACATTGTTACAATTTATCTTGAGAAAATCTGACATTACTTGTAAGGATGGCAGATAAGGGGGTGGGGAGGGGACGGCGTTTGCAATGGAAGGTGAGCACGTAACAAAAGCTAATTACAAAAATAACGCTCTGTTGACCACCACTGTTGGCGACAAACAATAACGACAACAAAATGGCGGCACACATTGTCTACCAATAAAAACTGTCAGAACATAACTGTGCTGATATGATGGCGCAGGTACTAACACACACGCTGGCGAAGAAAATGACAATGCTTAAACATTCAATCATTGAACAATTGTTGCGTCATTTCGAGGTGTGGTTTGAACAAAAGGAAAACTGTCTGCGCTCGTATTGAGACCCAACGCGCAGTCATTGACACCTCAGTTCTGATTGTTTTTTGTTCTTGGCATTTTATTTGAAACGGGCGAGGTTTGTTCGTTTGGAATATTAATTGTATTTAGAAAAAAACATCATCAAGACGTAACTCAATTATAGAAACACGTGTATAGCAACATATCAGTGTAAACTACAGTTACAGTTTTTGAAGTAGGCATATTTATTTTATTAAGAACAAATGTGTCTATTGAATGCAAGATTAGGCTACTAAAACAAAAATACTAAAAACACGTTGGTAAAACCAATTAAAAAGGCACACTTTAGTAATTTTTGACACGTAGCTAGAAGAGCAAGCAGAATCTTGTAGTACTGAAAATATTGAGAATCTTGGAATAGAAGGTAAAAAAAGATTGAAGTCCCACGTAGGCCTATAGCCTGCCACTGAGTTGGGAATAGGCTTACGGAAGAAACCTGATTTCACTACGTAAAGAAATAAAATTAACTCCGGATGGAAAGGTCCAGAAATGACAAAACGTAGACATTAAAACACTTGCGAGGGTAAATAGGTCAGAGAAAGACGGATACAGGCTTTTTGTTTGAAGGTTAACGTTCCTTATTTTTCGAATAAGAGATTACAACAGCGCCTATGCCGCTCAGTCTAAACGGAGGTCTAATTGCGACATTGACATCTTAAAGTAAACTTCATATCTCTTATTAGTTGGCCTAATTAAGTGTCGTACGTTATGTGCTTACAAACGGGTTTTTATTAGTTTTTTTTTATTCTCAAACAAAATTTACAAGATGCTTCAAATCTAGTTATAAATCAGTAGTATGATTGTTACATTTGAGGGGAGAAACTACCCATTCACAACATTCCAATGTAGCTTTTGATGACAATATTTATTCCCTAAGTCTGTCTGTTGTCAATTGTCATTTTCGTCTTCTCCTTTTTACATTAGGGAAACAACTAATTATCAATCACAGAATTATCTATCATCGTTTTACGTATATGACCTCATTTGCGACCAAATGAACAGGTTGCGCCTAACTTGGTCTTATATGATCCGAATAAAAATATTTTGTTTGTTTAGTGTTGATATTATCTTCTATAAATTTATGTAAACGCTTATGTCAAGGTTATGTAACATGAATACGGCATAATTCAAATTACATTAGGTCTAAATAAATCCAGTTACCTACCTCAACACAAAGTTTTAATAACGGCGTTGAAACATAACATGTAACTTATAACACACTTCTTAAAATTCATATTACCATACTAAGTTATGTAGACTAACATGTTGTATTATTGTATGTAGTTTAACTTTATTATTGCGTTTGGAAGAGACACGATCTAACCGTTTAATATTTATACCACTTTAAAAATAACTAAAATAATTAAATTAAAATCTATGGTTAATTAAAACAAGTTTTAAAACTGACTGTTCTTTCTCTCTCTTTTTTATAACTAATTTGAGATGAATAAATATTTACTAAACGAATAAATATTTATGCCCCTCGATCTGAAGTATCGCCTCCACTTGGCGATATATGTTTATTTTTAGTTTCTTCTAGATTTTTAAGGTCTTTTAACTTGTTCACCTACAAAATGCATGTTTACGTCGTGGCGAAGTATTTTTTGGCTGGTAGATTCTGGCGCATTGATATCGTTCTTTTAAAACTTTGCCTCAGTTCTTTGAATGACAGTTTTGTATAACACCAAAGATGGGGCTCGTATACATAGAACTACTTTTTTACAGTTATATAAAAAAGAAATTATTTCCTAAAACATTTAAATGTTAAAAATAACGGATCAATTCCCAGCACGAAATACACTACGATTATCCTTACGGCGTACGGGTCACCGGCAACCACCCAGGGTTAGCATTCTCGTAGTGGAATGTACACGTTTGACTTTACACGATTATCCTTACGGCGTACGAGTCACCGGCAACAACCCAGGGTTAGCATTCTCGTAGTGGAATGTACACGTTTGACTTTACACGATTATCCTTACGGCGTACGGGTCACCGGCGACCACCCGGGGTTAGCATTCTCGTAGTGGAATGTACACGTTTGACTTTACAAGTAGAAAAACTGTGCTTTTACTGTACGACCGTACTACAAGAAGAGACCTACAATTAATAAATGACGTTGAACTTGAAACTGTGTTAACTTTCTGATAACGTCTGTGTGGGATTACTTTGAAACGTTACTTTTCGGGTTACTTTTCAATGCAAAAGTATGCATTTGCGCGCGATCATGTAGCCTACACCTAACGCGCGCAAATAGGACGAACACAGCGGTACAAACACGAAATATAAACTTTTTTTGTTTGAAAGGCACGTGCATATGTATCCATTACATCACCGCTTTCCTCCCCCCCACACACACATCCGCGCCCGGTAATGCATTTACTATAAAAGGTAAGTATTCATACTTCGTGTATCGAAAAATCCCATACGAACAATCGTAAAGGCTAAAATACGATCAGGAATATTATTTCCGGAACACAATGTTCACTTGTCGGGTTTACTCGTACTTAACACATGTTAGAAGAGCGAGAGTGGATTTAGAACGCCCAAAACAAACGAACACACACGCGCGCGCGCACACAGATAAACCCAACGTGATGATACTAATGTAGCCTATCAAAAATTGTTTTATCTAATTTTTAAACCCATGAAAGCTTCCGACGTTACAGTAAGTTGTGTCTTGCGCACGTTTACGTTAAGTAAGGAACTGTTGTGGTCGAGCAGAATTAAATCTTTGACGACGTATTTTACAAAATACGATTACGGAGGAGGACATGCGCAGAAGACGTGTTTAAGCCGTTTCACACAATGATGGCCTGTACAGTACTTGTTGATATAATGTATTGTTATGTGGTACGCATTGGAGGCGTATGAGTGTGTGTGTGTTGGGGGGGGTTGTGCGGGGTTAGAAAAGGGCGCGTGCCTTCTCTGTGCCTCGCATGCAAATGTACGGCTTAGCGCGATCCAGCCCAATAATACCAAGTGATAATTACACACCGGGGATAGCACACACACACGCGCGCGCGCGCGCGCGCGGGGTTGCGTTCAAATCATTTGACTTTCAAATTTTATTTTCTTTCTTCATTTATTTGCTTAGTGCTTTTACTTCGGTTAACCGTATAGCAGAACTAACCAACACAATCTTGTTTGGTGGAGAAGGCGTCCTCCACACCACGTAGGAAGCACTGCAGCGACTCTTCTTAACGGCAACATCAGTTCTATACGAATCTAGAGATAAATTCTGGAATGAAAATTTCTGATTTTGGTAAAGTTCTGCTAAATAGGGCGTGAATCTGTTACCGAATGAAATATTTAACTTCAAACAGATCATTTTGAAAAATTGTAAGCATAGTCGGTTTGTTTTTAAATTTTTTCCTTTTAAAAATTTAAAAACTTCTCACTTAAAGGTTTTTCCAATGTTTTAAAATTAAGCTACTGGTAATTTTTATATAAGCCTATATTTAAACTAAGCTTGTCCGAAAAAAATAATTAAGTTCCTTTAATGAGGCTTGTGGAAGATTTTATTTTAAGGTTAGGAATAACATCTTCCTCCTGAGGGCGAGGAATTTACCTTGTCTCTCCCGCCCCTTACTAAATGAAACCGTATTAACTTAACTATGTAGCAGTGGTCAGTCAGTAACAGTAAGCAGGCTGCACGATGTGAACACAGGTGTGCAAACTGCTCTCACGTCTCTACTACTATTGATGGGTTTTACGCACGCAAATACGCGCGCATTGAGCACTAAGTTCGGTAAATTTTCAGGCGCTGGTACCCATATGATTATCCTATAAACCTACATTTATTGCTAGCAGTAATTTATTTATGAACCGTAAGTGGTCCATATCTTGTTTACCTTTAAATGTTAAATATTTCAGGTCATTACTGAACAACCGAACAAGTCTTAAGATCACAAAATTGCTTAACGATTTCTCTCCAGTAGCTAAACATTATAGTGAAATAGCAACTACACAAGAAGCTTGATAATCCGAAATAATTGTTACCGGGGGGGGGGGGTTAGATTTACATAACTTTTGAATAATAAATATGTGCGATTCCCGCTACTGAATAATGGAAATTAAATGTTAAAATATTATTGTGTAGCCTACTAGACAAAGGTGAAAAGAGTGCAATCAGCCTAAAGTGCAATAGGCCTAATCCAAAACTAAATTATTTTCGTAACCAGCGCTTTAGATTATCCTACATTCAAAATAATTTTGTATGAATTATTGAATAATTCAAACGATACCTTTGAATATATCTTGTATGCACCAGCATTTAGAATACTGATTACATTTTGAAATACAAAAAGCATGTGTTTTACACGTTATTTTTAATATTTGACCGTTCTAAAAACAAAAAAGTAACATTTTTATATTTATCTGCTTGCAATTCGCATGTTTTATTCTTCGTATAAAAAAAAAAAAAATGTAACAGTTAAGATAGTTTCTTGAAAAGTTTTAAAATTTACTACAAGACGACGTGGTTTTGTTTGTTAGCCTAATTCTCGGCAAATTTAGTATATAGCCTACGTAGGGTGCGTTCTGACGAGCGAAGTATCACCGTTCAAACTGTCAAGATTTCACTGTAACACTCTTGGACGTTTAAGGTGTTTATAATTAGCCAGTAATGTGTAATGTGCAGATCGAGTTGGTTGTTCATTTGTAGTAATGTAAGTTATAGAAGGCCTATGTGAACAGAAAAAAGAAAACGTTTAAAGCCTTTCCGAATTGGTTAAAAATAAGTGAGGAGGAGCGGAATCGGGTCTCTATGGAAAACTGGGACAATACGTTAGGTCTACTGTTGTAGTGATCAATATCCAACGTTGTAGTAGTATGGCGTTGCAATAAACCGCAGACAGCCTTCACAAGACTGCAGCTTAGCCTGGGCGTTTTACAAATACATCTTAGCAAACTCAGGATGAAGCTAAAAAAAGTCGTTGTAACATATAGCTTACATGTTAAGCAAACTGAACCCCCGACAGTAAATTTGACGATGTGAAAATTTTGCCGAGAAAGTCGTTTGATATTTAGGACTTTGTCTTGACAGCAAGTTAATGTGAAAAACATCAATTCAGGAAGGAAGGAGTAATAATAATTGCTCTTTTTTACCGCCTAATCAGTAGGAGTTGTGGGTAGGATGCGCCGTTCGGCACACAGGAAAGGGAGTGTGGGCAGCACTACGCTTCAGCCGCACCAAGATATTTTCTCAGGTACTCATCCACAGTTGGTTTTGTAGTGCCCACTGAAACCGAAACCGGGACCTCTTGTCAGCCCCATAACCACTGACCTACTAACCACCCTAAAATAGAAGGAATTGGTCTAAACTTAAAAGATCCGTAATGGCTGTTTGGAATAAAATCGTCAGTGTCACTGAAAAATAAAATTCTCTTATCAAATCCCTGTGGATATGGATATTAATGAGTAATGAAGTATGAAGATATTTAATGTTAAATAAAATCGCCCAACAATGTTTGAACATCGCCCAACAATTTCTTTCAAAAGCATTGACAATTATAGCAGATATAGCCTACGTGTATTCAAATTTCCATGGCAGACCATTAACATGTCACTTTAACATTCTCTGCCTAGAAGAAGATAGCAGGAAAATTGCTAACAAACATTCCGACAGTTTTGTAATCAAACGTTGGTTTATAACACTGTTAAAATAAAGTGGATCGCAAAATAATGGCCAAATTACAAGAATAAAGTAGCCTATCTTCAACGTGCCTGTAACAAAGAGCAGAGTTCACTTCCTGACTATCACATTACCTCATTGGACTATTTTCATTAATGTTCGTTACTAACAAAAAAGGTTATGATTGTTAATGAATATAATTTTAAAAACACTGAATGAGCAGGGATATCGTATTAATTATTAGATATTTCCTTCGTTGTCTATGTTAAGTAAATGCACTTATAGACCCACCTGATACGAAAAACAGAAAAGAGTTATAAAATAAAGATTTTATTTGCTTTTAGTAAAACACAGTCCAGTACTTTTTAGAAGCTTTTTAATTATGAGTTAACATAGGCCTACATACGTTTATATAGGCTACAACATAAGCAAACGATAGATTTAATGAAAGATCTCTGTTTAGGCCTAAATAAATGAGTACTGAATAGATATTTGTACTGTGATTTAAAGATAATTCTGACACTTATAGACGCTGCAGATTATTTTAAAAATAATTTCAGTGTAACCTTCATTGACTATACGCAAAAAACTAAAGGATAAGTGGGTAATTTGTAACCGAATTTGTGAAGGATCGAATTAGAATTTATCAGTACTAAGTTGAAGATGAAAAATAAAAAAGTATATTACAGCATAAAAATGATTTTGTTTTAATCCCATTTTAAATTTATCCCTTATAATATTTTAACTTTAATTTCTTGTATTTTTACGTTATTTGAAATACAGTAACGAAATATTTGAATTTTCATATTAAACTTTTCGTATTAATTATTTTTATTACCTAATTTTCGTATTAATATTTTTAATATGCTCTTAGTCAAGAGCAGAATTAACTTTGAAGTAGATAACCGTGTAGTAGGCCTAAAGACCTGTTCTGTTCGCTAGGATGTAAAAAACATATCCTGTTATTTCAGAAATTTTAGCTATCAGAATTAGTGGACGAACAATAAATTGTGATATAGGCCTACTGAAGGCAAATTTTGTCATAACCTTGACTTTCTGTCTGTCTTCTCTCATATATGAATTTTATATTCTTATGCATCAAAACCCATGTGGCAAGAACTATGCACTAAACATTTTCCACTGCCTATCACGTATGAGTTATTATCTACCAATATCCTAAATTTTAGTCAAATAGACTACTTGTGTGTAACAATGGAATGACCCGTACGTCATTGTTAACAGAATTGTGTTTACTTCGTTACTTACGTTATAGTAAAACAACAAGAAAATTGCGTTGCCGTCAGACAGTTATATCCCATAATGTATTTTGTTTACAAGGAAATACGCTTTGGAAAATATGTATTTATTTTTGGGAGAAAACAAACGTATATAAGAAGAATGCAAAGCAGAGAATTCGTTTAGAACGAAGACAACAACAGCGAGAGAGGTAAGTAATCTTGGGGGAGATTGCATTTGTTGTGTTTTCTAGGAGGAAAAGCGCGACACAAAACATTTCCAATCGGAATTGAAAAGCACCTTGTTGAAATCCGAGTACTTACTTTATGCATAATATATAGAGCTAAGGGTTAGGCTGTGAGCTTATGCAAATGCAAAGAATGATGTCGTTCAGTGGGGAAGGAGTGGTGCAGCCTATGCATATATCCACTTGTGTAGACAGACAGACAGACGCCATCTTGTAAAACCCCATCCAATAAAATTCTCATACTAATGAGCAGAGGAAAACGGGATTGTTAAAAGAAAACAGGTGTAAAGGTACGAGACGCCTTAAGGACGTTGACACTAGAAAAAGTAACTCGGGCTAAAGCAGACAATCGTAGCGTAACCGTCGATAATATAAAAGTATGCTTACAGTAAATAGGTTAACTGTTAACCAATCATTAGTTAAAAACCTCACAATTGAACTCATACGTTAATTACAGGCATGGTAATGAACCTTATTATTTCTCCGGCAGTCGGCAGTTCACAATAGTAAAATAAAATTACTAACCTAGTTGTTATTCCGTTTTGTGAGTTTTCTTACCGTTGCTTCTTCTGTCTTCACGAATTTCGATTATATGTGTTATCTGTTTACTCCTTTGGAGAGTGATACATTTTTAAGATATCAAACAATGATTGAAATAACACAATGTCTACATATGAGGCGCACGATTTTCCACAACGCACGTTTGAAGTGACAAATAATGAATCTATAAAAATGTTTAGTACATTTGAAATTACTTATTTGATCGACGTACATTAGAAATAAAAAAAAAAAAATGTTAAGTTTTTGATGCTACATATCGTATAACCTTATAACTGTATGTAGGCTATAACGTATAACGTTTGCTAAGATTTAAAGTTACGTTTCCCATAAGTAGGTCTAAATATTATGTCAGCGAAACAGAAGACCTTACTCTGTTTTATTAAGTAAACAAACAAATAGCACAAAGCCTATAAAACGTGGACATTGAGTTCGTGGAATATTCAGTGTCCAATTCAAACCAAAGGCAGTTTATTCTACAATTTCTTATTCTAACTAATACACCCCAGAACAGTGCACCCTTATCTTATCAGATCAACAATTTTCGGCATTGCTCCACTATTTGCTTTTACTTTATCACTTAATTCACAGCTCCTCATAGCCTACCTAACCTCTAATTTCATCCACACATTTATTAAATAATATGTTACAAGTGTAGCCCTATAGAAGCGCAAATTGGCAACTGGTTCCCTCGTTGCACCGATATTCTTAGCATCAACTCTGATCCACGATCACTCTTTTTGTATATTAGTGTACACGTGTAAGCTGAAACTGTCGCAACAGTTTTTATTGTACACGCCCGACTGTTTGGAACCCAGACTAATGCAGACTATTGACGGAAGTTGACAAAAGAAATTGTAGCGATAAATGGGCTTATTCCTTCGATCCGCGCATTCAGATGTCTCTTCTAGCCTATATATGTGAAGCACTCGACATACACGTGTGAAATGAAATTAATTTATAGCATGCGTTAATACGTGTCTGTAAATAAATTGTTTACAGTAGGCTACCATAAAATATAATTGGTTTATACGACATATTACCACCTTGTAGCGTTTCCAGTAGCTTCGAAATTCCATTCACTGCGTTTGTTGTCAATTTGTACGTTTCAAAGCGTCATCACTTCTATGACATTTTCATCAGCCTATAGAATAGGTTATTAAGCACTATTCATTATACAGTACAAGCCTTATATAAAACTTAAGATAATCGAAGGTCGTTAAAAAAGCGGTTATACTTGATTGCTGTTCAACAAGTTCTGACTTTTATGTCAAATGCTCTGGGGCGATTCATGTCGATCCACCGCAGCTTGGCGCAGTCTTAGTAATCCTCCCCTCCCCACTTAGCATTCTGCAACTGATCGTTTTCTATGATTTCTGTAAACGTACTTCAGTTTGTGTCCCCACACAAGTTCATGATCTGGCGCGCGGTTCTACTGGATGGAGCTATCAGACGCCACTTGGCCGTAGATGTCGCCCTGGCCCCGGCTTCCGCCAGGTGTGCATCGTTAGTTATCGGACAACGTCAAGGTCTGTACTATGCCGACACCAGTCTACAGTTCCCTGGATCAACGGAAGCAACGCCGCAAACCCGTCAACTAAGATTTGCGGACACTCAGGAATGCGACATTAATTTCTGTGTTCTACGAGTCAAGGAGGAAGTAGACACGAGTCGCAGCCTCAGACGGAAGGATGCAGCGATGCACGTAAACAAAACACTGACCCGCTTCATAATATCTCTGCGAGTACAGCCGATGCTAAGGGTAACAGGGCTGCGTTCACATAAAGCTCTGAATTCGGTCATTAGCTGTACTATCCAATATTTGTACTATCAAAATGCTATAAATACTGAAAAGTGAAACAAAGGCGACGTTAGAACGGCCAGAATAATCGATCTTCGATGTCGTTGGTCAACATATAATGATCCGAAAATTGTAGTTAAATTGTATGTCTACATTTGGAAGTTGAATTATATCAACGATGTTATTATTTTATGTTTAATTAAAAAACGTATTTATTTTCTGTAACATAATAGTACTACATTTGATAATATTTTATATCTATCTGAAATCCTTCTACAGTTTACTTTCATTACCTCTTATCAATTAAATTTCTAATTTCTTGTAGAGACACTTGAAATTCTGTTGAACATACAATGAATAAAAGTTATTGCTTCAGTTGATAATTTAGTCAGGTCCAACTATTTTCGTTTTGATTCTCAGTTACCAGTAGAAGAAATATCATTTGGTTAAAAAACTTTCTAAACGATATTAAAAAGGAATGCCATTATTAAATATTTTTCACAATCACGTGAGTAGTCGTTGATGTGTTTAAAACTCAAACAATACGCAAAATAATCCGACAAATTTTTAGTCCAATGAGACGGTAATCATCGGGCTCTGTCTTCAATGTGTGAGAAGTAAGCCTGTTTTAGTTACACAAGAATAAAAATCTCGAAATAAATATTGTTAGTTACACAAGAATATAAATGTCTTTTCAAATAACAACGAACCTCGGTATGAGTTTGAGTAGAGCACGAGTTATTTTTTAAACGAGTTACTAAGTGTGTATTTTCTAAACGTGAACCGCGGTCGTTATAGGGGTTCGCACGGACACAGAGATGCGCTCTTCATGCAAAAGAGAGGGGTTCCGAAATCTGCATATCCTTGTGTAAGTGACTCATCAGATAAACCTAATGTTTGCGTTCACACACATACATCCTGCCAATCAAACCCGCATTTGTAAGCTCTGCTTAAGCTTTAAATAGCCAAAGACTCTTTAATATTTAAATGCGAGTTGTCCGATCAATTCTTTCTTACTGGAAACGATTATATTAATGGTAGATTTAAAAATACGTTTTAGGTAAGTATTTTACGTTTTAATACATGTTTTACTTTTCCGATAATGCGTTGTTACCAGCTTTACACGAATTGTAGATAAAACATTTATAAATTACTAGACAAGGAAAACTTGCTCTCACAATGTTAGAAAAAGTTTTTATTTCGTCATAACAATATAATGCTGTATCTCGTGACACAACAATTGTAACTGAAAAGAGTTAAATTTGTATTTTTTACAAGACGGAGTTAATTTAACAGTCCGTAAATTTTGTACCAGTAGCCTATGTATTCTTCAGAACAAGAATTTATCACGGAAGTAAATTTAAGTTAAATTTAATTCTCGTTTATGATATCTTAAAGTTTGTTTCTTTAAGTTTGTTTCTTTAAGTTGTTTATTTTCCTGCAATCGGAACTGTTGTAAAACGTCTCTTGGGAGCATTTAGTACTTTCCACTATCACTGGCATTGTCTGAAAATATTAATTTCACAAACAATTTAAAATGTCTGATGGACGGGCTAGTTCCACTGATGTCATATCTGCACGCAGTCATTATTTTTTTATTTATAACAGCCACAAGTATGATGAAGTTTGTTATCATAATAATGATGTTACTACGGTAAAGACGAAACTCGTATTTTACACAACACGTACAGAGTTGTAAATACAGACTTTTGTCATTATTGGAAATACGAAAATTTCTTAAACGTCTTTAGATTATTTGCCCTATTTAGAAATTAGTTACAGTTTATTAAAGAGACATACATTTATAAATAATAAATTTAGTAAAACCACCATACTTATAATCTGGCCTTCCCCAGTAGGCCTACGATCTCAAGCCACACATGAAGCAGAGACGTGGACGACTATGACAAATCGTTTGAAATGACGCAAACGTTTTAGAATCCTACGTACAAAGATATGGACCCGTAAATGAGAAACAGAACTGGAGACTATGCCGACTTACGATACAGTACAGGAAAAATTACGTTACATTCTTTTAACAATATACATAGTAAAATCCGATAAATCGCAGGCTGTACATTGGTTGGGATGTACGCAGGGAATGAAAGAGAAACTAACACCCGAGCAGGTGATGACGGGAGACTGTACTGCGGAAGACGAAACGAATGATCGAGAGACAGATGATTGGACGATGTTCTGGAAGATCTAATAAAATGGAGAGTCGAGGTTGGAGGAAAAAAGCGACGGACTCTGGACTAATATGCTCCAGACTATTCAGGATGTTAGGGCGGTTGGGAGGTGGGGATGGAAGTGTAGTTTCTACACTTAGGCACAGCATCGAGTTGACTCTGCCATTCGGCAGCCTGTACTTTCTTTCCACACATTGATTAACTCTCTACGGTTTACAACCAAACGGTATTGGGCTCTCAACACTGCATTAAATAATAGTATATGTATTATGTATATACCTTATGTTTAGCTACATAATATTGATTTATATAGCTATGGATACATTGTTTTAGTTAAAAAATTATATTTTTCTAAAATAATACGAAATATTGTTGTTAGTATATTTATAAGCTACTGTAATTTTCTGATATTTAATGTCTAAATCTTAGGCATTTAAAAAACCTAAATACTAGACCCACGTACCACTTTTAAAGAAAAAATATTATCTGTTCTCGACGACAACGAGAGATTCCTTTTAGTCTTAAAAATCCATTCCGTCTTAAAAATCCATTCCATCCATCCAATCTTAAAATCTCATCGCTGACTGGATTATGTAAGGTCTACTTCAAGCGCGACGACCTCTCATTCTGAAATAAAAGTAAATAATATTAATTATAAATAATATTATTATAAAAAAAGTTAAACACGTAAACAAAAGCAGCCTCAACAAGGATTACACTGAAACTAAAGTAATAGGCCTAACTATTACACAATTGGATGCTACAGTTAGTGTAAGTCGAGAAACGACAGATCAAGTTAACCAAAGTAGAACACATTATGGAAATTAATAAAGATCAAACAACAGAGCTAAACCAACCATCAGATCTGCCTAAGAAGCATTTGGTAACTTCAGTTACGTCTAAAATAATTAAATAGATTATTTCATCTTATTATATTCATTTAGAACTTTCTGTCTCTTTCAAGTTTCTATGTCTGTTCATCTTATTCTCTGGACCTTAACACTTTACGACTCTAAATATCGCTCGTTGAGACTTTCCGATATTAGCGAATCTTTTAAAGGTTATTTTTAAGATACACGGAAACCTTTTCTTTTTAAAGGTTTATAAAAGAAAACGCGGATAAAATATTGAAAGCGTAAAGGGCAGATTAGTGAATTAGTGATATGTTACATAAAACTGACAAAGATAGAGTGATCTATCAACAGGCAAAGTGGACGATGTTAAAATACAATAACGAAAAAATTATGCAATTTATAACGACAGTCTACATACAACAAATAAACGGCGTATTTGCACATTTAAAGCTGATGTAATCTTATCAGAGAATACTTAAAACACCATGATGTGACTCTGTGTTCCTTCGCCGGCAGATATGATAGTGATTGTCAAAACATTGCTGTTCAAACAATATACCTTCTAACTATACTCCTTTATACTATACTACTAGTTCTCAGTGGTATAGTGTCGCAGTATTAAGAACTGTCGCCGTGTTTTGTTGACCTTGTTGGTGTGCAAGTGTTTGTGTGCATTGTGCTTATGTTTTGTCAGTGTTGTGTGTTTTTTCATAGTAAGTGTTTATTTATTTATTTGTATTATTTAATCTTTTGATTATATGTTATATGAACTTTTGTTATTATTATTTTGTTGACTCTCTATCACTCGTTATTAGAATATTATTCATTTATTTACATGTATTAGTTTATATTGGCCTGAAGACGACTCCCGATTGTATGGGTGGCCGAAACGTCGCATTTAGCCTATATTTTTTCTGTGATGACAAAATTACGAAGTTATATTAAATTCAAAAGAAACATAATCTTCTTAGGTCAATTTATTCTGTTTAACTGTCAAAAGTGTTGGAGACAAACAAAATTTATTAGACAATTAAAAATGAATTAGTATTTAAACGAATACTAAATGAAATATGATACGGGTGCCTGTGTTTCTTTAACCACAAAATTCCTAATCGATTTCCGCAAGTTGTGGTTTAATAGAAGTCGTAAAATGTTCTTTGTTTCAGTTAGCTTGAAGTCAACAAAGTGTTTTTGGAAGACTATGTAATATATTAATTATTCATGAAAGGAATATAAATATATTTTAAATTATCGATGTTTGTTTATGAAAGAAAACGCATCCAGATATTGTGTTGAAGTTTTTAACAAACAAATGTGACTAGTTGCATGACAGCGATTATTGGGTACTGAACATTTTTGTGGTTGTAGGTTATCGCTGTAAGCTTCACACGGGGAGGCAGATCTGACGCAGCGGACCCATGGATCCCCCTAGAGTTTATCTAGGAAAGGTTTCCATAACAGAGTGGTCGATAGGTCGCGGCCGTTGTGGGGTATCGGAATTGTTGTTGAAGCCCGGATCGGGACGACAGTACTGCTGAAACGACTTTAGCGGATACTGGTCCGAATTATCGCAGAAGCTTGGGGCGACTGAGAAAGCGTTCGGTGCTATAACATGCAATCTGCCTAAAACGTGTAGGAGAAGTTTCGTGTTGCTTAAATCTTGCCTTATCGCCAGCCTTTACTTATTATATTTAGCGCCGCAAGGTTACTTTTGCCTCGCAGTCTTACTTCAGTGTTCAGAAAATATTGATTCGCCCAGTTATTGTAATATTATGAGACCTAGCAACTAGAATTAGTATAGGCTAATGTTTTCTGTGAAACAGAAGTCCGTCAATTAGATTCAAATTCAAGTGTCTACAATCCATCAGAGCTATCTTTTAAAGAAGTTGTCTGTTTCTTGTCAACATCCAGACAAGAACGTAAGTGGGTCCCGACTCTGAAGAACATTTGTCTGTTCATTAATTTAGATAAGATTGCATGCCCTCTCCTTCTTTTCTCTATAAGCGTGTCTGGCTCTGGACAAGTTAGCATTCTGTGTTCATCCATTCTAATGTCTTTACAGTTATGCTTTACCTGTAAAGACTGAACGCCAGAAAAAGACTGTTCAACGTACACTGACCGTGGCTGAGTGTTTAGTGTATTCAAATACAACTTTGTAATGAACAATTTTACTCTAATTCTTACCGCACCAAAAAAATGTTTTGGTACGGTTGATACGGTTAATCGCTCAATGACGAGAGAGCGGTTGAACTATAGGTTCAGAAAACGAGATATATTATCTTTTCACAAGTCACATTTGGCGTGTATTCACCGTAAATTGCAAGTTTTGTTGTAAATAATGAAATGCACGAAGCCGGGGTTGTTAAACCAGAAAGGAAGCTGGGCGCTGTAATTAACAAAGGATACATTAAAATACGTTGTGTACATAAACCAAACTGTCGACATTTACAGAAATTATGTTTTCCCTGATGGTAGACGTATTTGCCGTCGGAGAGAACGAGTTGGACAGAGACAGCGGGAGGGAGGGGGGAGAGAGAGAGAGCGATGTGCGTGAGGAGAGACCAGTCTCCCTGCCGGACGGAAGTCATAGAGGAAGCGGTATTACCATATTATCATGAACCTCCACTACTATCACCACCGACACCAACCCTTTCTGCTCTACCATACTTCAAGCGAATCCGTTTTGACCGCTGTATTGTTAAGTTTAGATTTATGAGTAAGTTTAAAGAATGGAAAAAAGAAAATACCTCGGGCGTATAACAGAACTGGTTTGTTGAAAACAATTAAAAGTAAGTATGACAATCTGAAGTGTCCAAAAACATTACTGCGGTGTATATGCTAAACATCACTTCATAACTTCTAATTAAGAACTCGGTTACCATGTGAGGGGAAAATATAATCTAATTGTTATCTAATTATGTTATGTTTGTTAAGTACATATATTATTCATGTAAGCCTACTTAGAAACAAATGTTACAGTTTTGTTAGTAGCAGTAGTAATGACGATGGTATTAATCAAGTGAGTTCTCTGTGTGGTTGAAGAACGCTTTGGATGAAGAGCACCAGCACCATCACACTACCTTAAGAGAACAGCCTATATAGCTGTAGTATTTCTGTGCTGTGTGGAATGTGCAATGAAGAAGAATAGTTTTTTAGTCACTTCCATTCTCTTGTTTGTTTTTAATATATCTGAAAAGTGATAAATTTGCCTAAGTTTCATTTCTTCCAATACAGATACGAGTTTTTAAGTTGGTCGAAGTTGAAAATTATGTTTGAGAACGGACTGTTCTCTTTGCAAATACCAATTATTTGTTTCTACGTCAACAGATTACCTGGAACCTAATCGCCAAACTGAACATTAAAAAAAGTCACGAATTTCTTTATTATTAGTAGAGCGTGTAAATGTAAAAGGAAAGAAAATCTAACCATACGTTTTAGTGGGTACATCAGATTACGAATAGGCCTATACAGTCGTATTTTAGTAGTTCGTTTATACGCCTTTAGTGTTCGCGGTTTTTTCTTCCAAAACGCGTTGTGAAATTTATTCTTTTTTAACGCTGGAGTATTTATTAAACTAACAGTGTTCATTTCCAGTTCTCGACGGTTTCATGGGAAAGAATGTGTTACTTGGTTCGCTGAAGTTTCAGTAAACTGATTATTATTTATTAACGATCGATAACGTATCTCTCATCAAAGCTTTCATCTTTGTTTACGCAAAAAATCTCGACCCGTGAATGTTCTATCTCGCATTGTTTCCGTCATGTTTTTCTTCAAAGTTACCCTCTATTTGGAGGTGACCTTCTATTTGACATCCTCTGGAAATCACCTTGATATATTCATATCGATTGATGCCAATATGCTTATCCCTATTAATTCCTCCTATTCTATTTAGTTTCTCTGAATTCCTGACATTGTCTTGTCTTGTAAGTCTACAGCATCCTCTCCAGTACTTGGATTTTGGATCTACTTTTTGCATTTAATTTTGAGGCCCATGTTTTTCTTGTTACATTTGCTAATTATTGTTTTTAAATGTCAAATTAGAGATCATGGCGTGTATTTCACAGACTTATATTCCGCATCATTAGGGATGAATGTGTTACAGAAAAACCGATTTAAACTGTTTACATAATCAGCTGTTCTTTCGCTATAGCCCATGTTATTAATGTAATAGGCCTATGGTTAAAAGCCGTTGTAAATACAGAATATAATAATAAAGTTAACACATACTTACACATACAAAATACTGTATACTGTCTTCACTGAATAAAGATAACACAAATTTCAAACTTATTGTAGTACACAGACCTATAATTTAGAGTCATCTGATTAAACATAGTTTACCAATTTATTCGACTTCACTCAAATAGTTGAAGATGTAAAATAACATATGTTTGTAATACTAAAGTAAGGGACTACTACAGTAATTTAATTTTATATTAAACAGGAAACTAGCAGATTAATCTAAGGTATGCGGTTATTTGTACGGAATCTGAAACACTCAAAGTGATAGGGCTGGAAAAGCATAACGAAAAGGGAATGAAGTTTATGTAGCGAATACTACAAACCTATTAATTGAATAACTAATAAGTAATAATTGTTATGGCAATGTTAATGTTTTACAATTACGTATGGAATACAGATTTTCTCTACTTTGACGCCTAAAATATAACGTAATACAATATAATTATCGTACACGTTCGTAAATTATAGGCTACCTTAAATGAAATTCATGTAAGTTTGTAAATTGTATTTTTAATTATATTAGTTTAAAATTTATTAATTCATATGCATTTAAGGTTTTGTAAACCTTTGTAATTATGAGAATGTGAAATACATCTCTACGTTAGTTTTTTGTCTATTAGGCGTATGTCTAATACCTTTGCCGATTGGTCTTATGTTTTCTCCTACTTACACATAATATTATTATGTTTGAAAATTGGAAAACTAATACTATTAATTATTATTATTATAATTATTAATTGTAACAAACAAAATACTATTATTATTTTTATTTCCTTACAATACTGTTTTCTTCTTTTGACACATTTTGTTTCTTAATTAATTATTACTTTGCATTTCGTAATTGTTTTTGGTTTACAATAGGCCTATATCGCCAGAGCGAAAAGCAGAAATCGACGTTATTTCCGTGTTAAATAAAAATATGTGATATTTATATAAAAATATACTTAAAATTACCTTTTGTGTCAGTTTTAATCATTATAATTATAGGCCTACAACATTTTATTTTTTATTGTAATAATATATGAAACTTGTTATGTGTTAATAAAAACAGTCTACAAGGAGTCATAATAATTATCAATATAGGCCTATTGTTTTCAGGGTCGATGGGACTCATTTACAGCTTTCCAAGTCGCGCTTCACGGTTATCCGTCAGTGGTTGTCGTAACAACGAGTCAGTAACTCATTTATTGTGTCACAATTTCCTGTTTTTTGTCCTATCTAGTAATATATAGTATTGTTCTTGTTCGACATACTCTTTCTGATAATGATTGTAGTTAGTTGACGGTTTGTCGTTCAAAAATAATCCCTATCGCAGAAGTTTTTTGTAGTAAGTAGTGTTAGTGGATTGGCGGCAAAAACCGTTCTTCTTTATGGAAGGCACAGGTAAAGAAGGACACGATTTCATGCGTGCATACTCACTTTAACCAGCTAATGTTTATTTAAAGACCTAACTGAGTCGAATTACTTAGAAAATGAAGCAGATTGTTATATTGCTATTGAGATAAAGCTGTAACTACTACTACTGCTACTACTAATACTACTAGGGCCTGCTACTAGAACAGTATGGATACACTGGTGTATGCACTCTACCTAGCTGGGACGTATTTCAGGGAGAAAGTCGATATACAATAGAAGAAAGAAAAAATACTACGCATGGGCCTATATAAAACAAACAAGTAACATGAATTTATACACAACACACATTTCTAAAATGATTAGGTGTCCTAATCAAAGTCTCACTCCAGTATCTTCGTAACATTCTTTAAGGGCATTAATATTCTGATTAAAACAGTCAACGCCTTCACTGTCACAAACTCTGTTCGTCATTTTGACGTATCTCGCCAATGGGGCCAACACACTCTCCCGCAAGTATTTGAGCAAGACATTCAAATATGATAATAATAATGTAAAAATAATGATGATAGTCATAATAATGAAATTTATGAAATTATAAGAACTAGGCTTACTTGTAGGAGGGACAAAAAAATTTAGATATTCTACAGAAAATTCGATCTAGGAAAATGTAATAGAGGCCCAGAGGATATGAGGACACATAGGTCTAACGTGTGTGTGTGTGTGTGTGTGTGTGTGTGTGTGTGTGTGTGTGTGTGTGTGTGTGTGTGTGTGTGTGTGTGTGTGTGTGTGTGTGTGTGTGTGTGTGTGTGTGTGTGTGTGTGTGTGTGTGGAGAAGAATAGTTAAGGTGAAGTGGACTGAAAGAGTGAGATACTTGTAGTATTTGCGAGAACAAGATAATAAAGGAAAGCAAACTGCTGAAATTAAAAGTAGAGAGAAGAATATCTTGTTTGGGAATAGTAGCATAATTATAGGGGGAAAGAGGAAGAGAAGGAGAGGATGGGGAAGAATAAACGTTGGAATGCATGATGACATCAAAAGCGACAGCAACTACAGACAGATGTGCATGGCCAAGAAAAATGGGGAGCATCCAGCTTAAACCTGCGCTAGACCGTTTTACTAAAAAAATATTATTATTATTATTTTATTGTATAATATACATTACTATGTTATAATAATATATGAAAATAATATTATATATGACATAATATATAGGTAAAGTTGTATTATGTGTACATGTATGAGTTTGTATAGGTCTACACAGAACACACACAATACATTACAATATGCTTATAGGATTTTGGTGCGTGGCATAATATAACATGCCATTGTCACGAACGCACTGGAAGATAGAATCTTAGGAAAGAGGAGACAAGGAAGATAAACGAAAAGATAATTGGAAGATGTCAAGACAAGAATAGCGTGCGAGAATCATCTTGTAGTGAAAGGGCAGCAAAAATGAGAATCGAGTGGTTTGAAAGACAAGGCGTAGTTTTCGATCCGGATAGAATAATAATATTATTTTATATAATATTTACTTATTAAATAATGTAATGTTATATAATAGTCATTCTTCTTATAATGTTAAGAGTATCGTATCGCAAGGGGTTAACAGATAGAATCTGTGGAAGTTTTATCAGTAACAAATTTTGAATGTAGGCCTACAACAGTTTGGGAAATGACTTTATAACTACAAGCAAAACACATTATGACTTAATATGATACCATCAAATTAGATAACGAAGTATAGAGAAATAATAAAGGACAAAATTGAGGTATTGCACGTAATTAAGGTGAATTGATTTGTTTTGTCGGACGTCGCGACGCGTCGAGTACAAACTTCGTTCGGTACGAATTTTATTAATTTTTTTCGCGGACAACAAAGGGTTCGGTAGCTTTGGCATCGGCGCTCAGCGTCGGAATGGCTTGAAAACGTCGCGACGCTGGCGTTATATACAATCACGTGACGGCGTGCCAGCGGTGTGATTGGTCGGCGGCGAGCGTTGCGGCGCCAATTTCAACCAATGTAAACGTTTCCAAGTTGGGTACACAATTAACACAGTACCGTGACGTCATTATACAAAAACTATAACCAACCGAAGCCTCCATATTGTTTCATAGGAATTTATTTTTCCAATTGGTTCTCGTCGACGTCGTCATCAAAAGGTATACGCTGATTCTGACAGCCTGTCATTAATATTGTATACACAAATTTTATCTCCGCTAATTCCTATAATTAACGTTAAACCGTAATGTGTTTGTGTAAATTACCTCCCCGTTTGTGTGGTTATTTGAAAATTGTCCGACGTCTGACCATTAATCAATCAGCGCGACCGCTGAGTACGTACGTATCCGGATATTTCTACAGCTGCTACGCTCTACGTAAATATAATTTTAATTACAGAACAAAATATTCCTCAGACTTTAATAACTTAACGTTCACCTCACATCTGTAAACACCACACGCAGATTTAAACGTCTGCGTGACACGATGAAATGTAGACTGAATATAAATTGTATAATTGATTCGCATTGTTTGGGAAAAATGTTATTGACTTCAACACACGTGTGTAGCAAATATATAGAGAAAATAAATGTTCATTGATTCATGCGCGCATGTGCAATATGAATAAGACAGGTAAACAGGAAACACAGATTTGAGACCGGAAGATGCAATTCATATTAATTATGACGGTGTGAAGATGATGTTAACGCAGATACAAATGTTTAAACATGCGTCAAACAGATCAACTTTATAATGCAAAAGATTTTATTTTTATGATAATAAATGGATTAAATATATGATCTGTAGGCTTTACAAGCTAATATTTTAATAATTAATTTGTTATAATCTTCATATAATTATTTATCTTAATCAAGTATTAAATTTTATTTCTGTGTAATAATTTAAAAAGTTAATAATTTCGAAAAAAAACAAATTTTCATTAGGTTTATAATTAATATATAAATACTGCTTACGAATGTGTGTTTATAAATTACACACAGGTACGCGCGCGCGCACATATCTTTTTATTTTATTAAATTGTAACTCTTATTTCGGACGTTTTTTGCAGCGTCACAAAGATATTCTGATAGCCTACTATATATTTAGTATCACAAAACTATTTTAATTTTTTCTGCGAGTATAAAATTGTTTTGACTAAAGTACCTTTCACATAAATGTTATCTGCATCGTCAGTATGTATCAGTCGATCGATCCTTCTAGGCCTAGGCCTATACATGTGTAAACAGAAATCGACTGCATGATGATATTTAAAGCCCTGGTTGTACAGACAGTTTCGTGAGAGAGCTTTAGACGAAGCAGTTTTATAAGCCTACTTGCAAAAGAAATTTTTATACTTCTGATTACTGACGGTGGGCCTATATGTTAATACATTTACGTCACAACGTTTTATATACGCTACACAATAAGTAAACAGACTACATTTTATGATAAAACAAAAAGTAGGACTAAAAACACTCGATCAGATAATGTGAGATGGGTGAGCAATTATACGGCAGGTGGATGACGGATAGGGCTGGTTCGCGATTCGGAGGAATAATTCTCTAATGGTGTTTTCGTCTATTTAAATGCGCGATCTGCGAAAACGTCTGTTTTTTTACTTCAAATCATTAATCAAGGAGCATAACCCGATATAACACTTCCGGTTAAATATAAATAAGCTAGTTCATTAGCGTCAGCATAAAAAGCGATACTTTAAATGTCCGTTTTATACGGGTTCGTAGGTGACCTCGCGGTGGCCAGTGGCATTTAAACAGTGGACAAGTGATTACCAGACAGGTCTACGAGTGCCGTTAAACATATCATTATGGAAGGTAATCAACGTGTCAGTTGACTGTTGTGTTGAATAAACAATAAAGAGTAGACCTACGTTAAACTTTTACGTTTGCATCTCAAGTTTGTCGTGTGGTGTTGAATCGACGTTGTATCGCCATGTTATAATTTAAAACAATTAAATTTCAATAATCGTAGAGTTATTTGTAAGTAATTTTTACAAGTTGGACAACATACTATTTCTTTTCGTTAACACTGGAGACTAATGTAAACCTGCATTACATGGAAATATTCTCTTAAATTTTCTGCTTGTATTGTGTACTACTACTACCACTACTACTACGACTACTACTACTACTACTACTACTACTACGAATACTACTAATACTACTACGATTACTACTACTTCTACTACTATTACTACTACTACTACTACTACTACTACTACTACTACTACTACTAGGCCTACTATTTTAAACATACATTGTTTTCATCTACAAGTATTAAATTTTACACACTCTGAAGTAAGCCCACGTTTTATATAGAATCATTATCTGTATTAACACAGGTTCAGTCTATTACCAGATAAATGGATTTTTATTTCAGTCAACAAACTATTACGATTTTTGTAACGTTTATCAGACGTTTGCAAGACTAATCAGCTGTCTGACGATTAAACTTAAAAAAAAAAAATCTGTTACAATCGTTGAAATAGCTGAATACAAAAAACAAACCTTACAACAATATAAATCATTTAAAATAAAATACCAATCCTTTATTCATTAATGTGGGTCTGCTGTGTTGCAGACAATATTTCTGTAAAACGTTGGTATATCAAAATTAATACTTGTTTAAGAGTTTATTTGTAGTTTAATTTATTATTATATTAAAGACCGAAGGAAATTTGTCTAAATACAGGCTATGTATGTACATCATATTTCGCACGCACGAACACACACACACGCGCGCGCGCGCGCAGAGGCCTATCTGTATGTAAGCACGTGTATATATATATATATATATATATATATATATATATATATTAGGCTATAGTAACTCTTTATGGTTTTTGCGGTTTCTATTATTATAATAGGCCTATATAATAATGGAATATAGCCTATTATTGAATCTGAGTAAATTAATAAATTTCTTTTACAAGTCTACATACTATGTCTTCATCATATGAATTCTGGAGTATAAATTAACGAATAATCAATTTGTACTTCGGTTTAAAAATTTTTTGATTGTTGTTATGTTTGTTTGCGTAACTAGCTGCTTTTTAAGAGCATATAGGCATATATATAACCTCCCATTTGTTCGAGTTCTATATTAATAATATTATTATTTTTACTAATATATCAGTATTCCAATATGTATATACATATATATATATATATATATAAATTATATTCATAAAAATAATAAATGTATAAATAACAATTGTAAATTTATTAATAACAATTTATTAGTATTAGTCTACAATTGTTTAATGATATTTGAACACCTAAAAGCATAGAGAAAAAAACATTTATAAATTCAATTTAGCCATACACGCAATAAATACAGGGCACGAATTTCCAGACAATAGCAACATGGCACTTATAGAACATATACCACACAAAGGAACTTTATTGAATATATAGGAAACCTACAGATATATAAACATAAAATACAAAATAATAATATCGAAACAAATACTAAACAGTACAAAACACGACAATTTTTAAAAAACTAAACACTGGAAATACTCGAAAACAAATTTATACGCGAAATCTGTTCACAATAATATAACCAACCAAAATCCATCTGGCGGCAACAAAAACAATCAACCAGGACACAAATATCTCAGTAGACTTAAAAACCAACATGACTGAGGATGAGCAAACTACTTGATTCTCGAAATATACACCATGTAAAAAAAAAGAAAGAAAACCAAATATTGACTGTAAACCAGTATTATATCAACTAATTTATATATTGTATATTTTATTTTTAATTTATGTAAAGTGTCTGAGTCAAAACTTAATGATAATGTACAGCTTCGAGAATGTACAAAGTCTTACTAAAAAACTTCTCCAGATAGCATGGAAAATAGCCTATGGGAAGTACTGACTAATGTAACTGTAAGGTTGAGGCGAGCTCTGTTTCAGCAGTCATATAAACGGTTTTTCAGAACTATAACCGTTCTGCATATAAAAAATCTGAAATCACGTTCTTACAGACGTTTACGTATTTTTATTTGTTTCTGTTAAGCTCATCCAAATTTTTTGTGGTTTTGTAGTATCAAATCGTCTTTATTCTCCTATCACACTTATTGAATTAAAGAAAAAAAGTAACTAGACAAGCGTGGTAGCCCACTACAAACCTTGAACCGATTGTTTTGTGAATTAGCGTAAATTCGTGAATGTGTTTTCGGTGATTTCTTGTCTAGCAGTTCTACAAATTGTGTGTAGAACCGTAGTTTTAACATAAGCTATAGTGAACAGAAAATGTTAGATTACTTTCTTACAATTTTTATTCGCTTTCTCAAGCGTATTTTTTTCTTTCCAGTTGTTGGCTATTTCTGTTTAATAGATCAGGCTTCGTTCTTTTCAGTACTCTTACTTAATAAAGACATCGTCCCAACAAGGCACGATGACAACTAGACTAATACCGTATAAGTACACTTGGAGATAAATTGGTTTTATTGATCAGTCCAACTGCAAAATTGTATTGAAATAGGGTCGATGCGCTCTCATTCATGCGAGGTCTACATACAGACAATCTTTATTCACTATTAGAAGAATTTTAATATTATAATTTCAACATTTTATACTGGCAATATACAAATTTTCATATTTCATTCCGTAATTTTATTGTTCTATAGAAAATGTATATGGCCATTACACTTAGCCTATAAAATGCTTTAACACTGAACTCGATGAAAGCTGGGACAAATGTGTGAGAAAAATACATGTTTTAAATGCGACACATGGGAGAGCGTTCACCTAACCAAGCTGGACATAATGGAATTCGAATGAAATCTAAAGTAGAGTTCAAAAAGTAGGACTACATGTAGGGGGTGTAGGAAGAACCAATTAAACTATAGAAGTAGTACTCAGCTGAATACGGCAAATAAATCACTTAATGGAGTACCAACACGAATCTTCACTTACCAACAAAATTAAGAATTGTAGTAACTAGTTGTGCAGCAGGGTATTACCGCGGAAATCTGCTTCGGTAAAAATATAGTAGTCGTATTTGATTCAGTACTCTATTCGGCGTAAGCTATAAATTAATTAATTAATACGGTATGAGAATTAATTTTATTTTCTCCTTGACGTTATCGTGTATATAATTTTTCCAAAATAATTACTCTCTTATGCACGTATTAAATTTAATTAGACTCAAGTTTAGTTCACGCAATAAATTTCTGCAACATAAGAGCCTTAATTTAATAACGAATAATCGATTTGTATTTTGAGTTAAATATATTTTAATTCTAATAGCGTTTGCTATCATAATCTGTTGTTTTGTCAGCACATATGTTTTTAGGTATTAGGAGTGTTAACAAAAAATATTTCAATATTTTAATGAATCGTCTTGATAAGGTTGTATTTATGTGTTCCTTACCTGGCGTGTAATTTTTATCGTTGAGCGAGTATCTCATGTAATTATACATAAATATTATTTATTTTGTGCGTGTTTGTATATGTATATAGCCTATAATATTATAATATAAAGTTCTATTTTAATTTCAAATATACTCTTCGTTCAACCATTTTGTTCAACATCGTCAGCATAACATTTTATTTCACAATGAACATTTTTAATTTATATCTGATTTTCGACTTAGATTATAAATATAAAATATTAAATATGACGATGTTTAGCAGAGTGGTTCAATGAAGTCTATATTTGGATTTTAAAGTAAACAGGTATTGCATCGAAATTTTATATTAAGTCAAAAAAAACATTCTGGCCTACTTGTAAGACAAAGTAAAATAATTATTCATTTACAGGCCTACTTTCATAATCACACACACACACACACACACACACACACACACACACACACACACACACACACACACACACACACACACACACACACACACACACACACACACACACACACACACACACACACACACACACACACACACACACACACACACACACACACACACACACACACACACACACACACACACACACACACACACACACACACACACACACACACACACACACACACACACACACACACACAAATATGAACTTCATATATTTTGAAGTTCGTTTGTAGACATAGAATGATATGTTTACAAACGAATATTTACAATGCCATGTTGCCGAAATATCTAGGATCTTTTAGACGAAGCTTACTCGTAATCAGTATTAATTACCAATACCAAGAGACTACTTTTTGTTACTATTATTGAGGTTTGCTAAAACTGAGTGGAAATCTCAAAATTTTTTTTAATTAGTGGCTTATAACAATATTCAGTTCTACATTATTATCTATAAATAATTTTGAGAAGTATTAGGCTTACATCGTGTAGGTAACTGTAGGTACAATTTGATCGTTTTTCATTAAATCTGTGGAAATTCAGTTTAATTATAAACTGTCTACTGTCAGTAAAATTAAGTTTTTTTTTAAACTGTCTCCAATCGTTCTTTGTGCTTATAATCTATCGTTGAATTGTTTTAAAGTGTTGTCTTCTAGTATAAAATAGATCGTATTTTTTTAATGAAAAGTACATTGAAATACAAACATTCGGGATGTTGTAATTACGTTTTCTGAGAAGAAGGAGAAGACGACCATTTAATCGTGGTATACGGTTGGTCGTTCGATCCGCGACCAGGTGTGAGACCGACGGATTTTTGTCATTCAAGACGCGTCGGACAAGGCGTAAAACGGAATTCCAACAAGTCCTCCACATGAGTCATGATTGGTGTTAATTTTGCTTTGTGTTCAATTAAATGCCGCAACAAAGAATGCAGAGGCGGCCGAACTGTTTTGAATTCCTCGCTCAACTGGCTAAAATTGCATGATCACTTAACTGTAGTAGGTATCAACATTGTATAAGAATGTTTCCGACTGTCTGCATTCAAAATTACAGTTGATGTAAATTAATCGGTGATAGAACATAAACAAGAAACTTGATGACTGACTCAAATCTTTATGAAGCCTGGTTATAGGAGTAGTAATAATAAAGTTAGTAACTTATTTAAGAAAAATAATCACAATAAATGACGAAAGTTAAAGCGATGTGCGTCCAATTAGTGAGACACATTTTAAATATTTGTGTCGTGTTTAGATAAGAATTTGTGTCTTATTTAGGATAACTATAAGACAGCTCTGCCACAAGTGAGATTTGCGTGTAATACATTTGTGATGCGTCTTATAAATGTCCGTAAACGAAAATAAATTTTGTGAAAGTGTCGGTACAATTGTGGGCAATTAAAAAGAATAAAAGGATTGTAATTGACGGGAACTCTGTCGATTATTTATTTAATTGTCGCTGTTATAATTGTTGTTATTATCTTATTATTATTACTGATTATTATTATGATTATTATTATTATTAACTATACCTACAATAACCATTTGGTACGAAACCAAATAACCATATTATTACTGAAGTCATACAATAACAAAATTTAATAAGAACATTTAACAAAAAACACATTAAAATTTAAAATAAGGTCTGTAATGGTAAACTTTATTGATGTTTTAATCCGGAGTAAGTTGTAGTCATTTGTAGCAACACGCTTTAGTTCTGTCTAAGTAGGGCTACTGTGCTGTAGGCCTATGTTGTCCGTTTGTCCTATTCAATGTAATTTACCCGTTGTCCACTTTTGATATCGTTATTCCTCTGACAGACTACCTGTATAAACCTCTATCTCTTTATTTTTATTGTTTTATACGAGTAGGCCTATACCTATAATTTTAATTATGTACACATAATTTTATGGTAGGCCTATAAAATACACGTTAATACAAATGTACACCGTTAACGAATATATTATAAATCTAATTTTCGTAACCGAGTATTAGCGCGTATAAAAAACAAATAATAAATATTAATTATTTACAAAATAATGAAGAAGTTTTAACCTATCATAGAAAATATATAGTAGATCAAATAGAAAACCACATTATTACGCTTGCACATTAATGTAGAGAACCATATATATGAACAAATACATGTCACAGAATACATTAATATAAGGTTATTTTATATTTGCTTAAGATTTAAGATATAATTATTTACGTTAAGTTATTGATATAGCCTATAGGCCTAAATAAGTATGATAAAAAATAACGGGAGTTTTCTGTAAAATTTAAATGTTTATCAGTAGGCCTACAATGTTAGTTGATTTAGTGAAACTTTTTCTTCTCCATTAACCTGGAGGAGGCTTTCTTGCTGTATTCGAAAGTCTAATGTAGGCCTATATGGCGATTTACACAATGCTTGTGGATTTCTTGACATGGTTGTAACAATAATATTTTATTTTGAAAAAGTCTTTGTATAATAAGATTTTTGTAATTTTTGTTATTAATATTATTGAACGAGCCAAAGAGTTCCCAGGTTTAACTCGACCGTTTGGCATTGGTCTGTCTATCTGTCTATCTATTTGTCTGTTTGGGGTATGTCTCACGATAACTTTTGAATTCATCAGCCAATTTTCGTAAAACTTAGCATGGGTACTCATACTTTTGCCCTACAGAACACCGTTTTTTTTTTTAGATTGATTCCCCCCAAAATAGGGTGCCAACAAGCAAAAGTGTGAGGCGGTCAAAATAGTAGAAAAATCGCAAAAGCCCATTCGGGGTATCAAATTAAAGTAAATATTTCCCACAATCTGAGTATGGTGTCCACTTTTCAAAATGTCAAAATTTTTGGACGTCATAGCTCTAAAAATTGAGTGCGTCATAGCTCTAAAATTATGATGAAATTGCGAAACGTCATATGGGGTATTAAAGAGAATTTTGAACAAATGCTTGAGTGTAGTGTTGCGTTTTGGAAGTAAAAAATGTTTGAACTCCAGGGCCCAAAAAAGAGATCAAATATTTTTAAAAGTGTGAAATCCATCAGGTATCAAACTAAAATAAATTGTAACCCAAATCAGAATGTTTCGAATTTTTAGAGATGACTGTGTGCTCTACAGTTGTAGAGCTCTACTGTAGTAATTGCTCTACAATGACTAGAGAAATAGTAGAGTAAACGGGATTTTGCAATTTTTTCCATAATTGAAATTTATTTAATAATCTACTTCATTCAAAATAGTGAGCGAGTTCTGCAGCCAGGGAGCATACTAGTATATTGTGTATGTTATACTGGTAGAATATATGAAATGCGTATTATTATATTATTGCACATTTACCTTACAGGAGGATTGCAAATTTGATGTAACATCAACACGAACAATAAGTGCAGTATTTTATTAACACACTTCAGCGGTTTGTTTATAATTATCGGTAGGAAAATCGATCGTTTCTGCCTTCTGCTGTGTATGTTCACTTATTATTTAAAGAAAACTAACATAGATACAGTCACAAATCATTTCATTAGTTAGATGTGACAGTCTGGAGCAGGGGTCTCCAACCTTTTTCACTTGTGGGCCGAATTAAAAAATCTTTGAAGGCTGGCCAACAACAACAACAACACACACACACACACACACACACACACACACACACACACACACACACACACACACACACACACACATATTAAACTTTTTTTTTAATTTAATAAATAATCACGTCAATAAAATAGGTATTTAAATAAGAATTAAGCAGAGTTATCCAAAGAAAACAAATTTATTTATTCAAAATAATGAAAATAAAAGTAAGAAAAAATAACATTCAAAGATATTTCTTATTCTTTGGCTTTTTTATGTATGTATGGGATGTGTGGAGTTGCTTCTGACATATAATGTCTATCCATTTTTGGGCAAATTTTGACGCTCCTATCACTAGAATGGATTTCAAGTGTTCGTCTGACATGTTAGCCCTGTACTTTGATTTTAGTTATTACTAAAATGTCCTGTACTTGTTTAGTTACTTAGTAAAATGTTATAATAGTTGAAGTATTCTGACGATATATTTAAAAACTGCACGTAGCATAGGCCGGGTTGCCGCGGGCCGTATAATGACTTCGCGGGCCGTAGTTTGGAGACCCCTGCTCTAGAGCATAAGCAGGTCTGTACTTTACAGTAGGTTACTTGGTAGAACTCTTGTTATTTAATGCTAAGAAAATTTAATAAACAAATAATGAATATCATAATTTGCCTCTACATTAGCTACGCAATTTCAATCTCATTCACGCCCTTGGACTCCGGGCCTTGATTGGTTGTTTTACAGGTACACGTTTCAGCGATTTTTTCCATGGAACTCTGCATGGTCGGCAAAGTTTGACTCGCAAAAATGATGGTCTTATAACAAGAACTCACCGATAAACAGCTGAAGAAAGGTAAAAAGCTGAATACGAACGAAAGTGTCACTTTAAGGGTGTATTACGTTTATCTTTAAAGTTTCCGTTATATTATTTTCGTTCAATTACAATGCGAAACTGTGAAAACAAGATAACGTATAACGCTTTCTATCAAAAGTACTTAACTCTTTCATATTAGACGCACCAGGTACCACAACATTTCTACGCACCCTATGAAGTCAGTCTGCAGTTCATCAACTTCTGTAATTTGTTTCGTTGTATTTTCCAACAAATCAAATTTATCCCTGTCTGCGG
Organism: Magicicada septendecula; assembly: GCA_034769895.1. NCBI lineage: Eukaryota > Metazoa > Arthropoda > Insecta > Hemiptera > Cicadidae > Magicicada > Magicicada septendecula. The sequence goes on along the minus strand of CM068368.1, from coordinate 170,590,912 downwards.
TGTTTTTAAAAAAGCAAATGTGCCGCGTGCAATATTTAGTCTCTTAATTACTACATAAATTTAATAATTGAAAATTCGCCGAAACACACCGTAATTCATTTCTATTTTTGGCCCGAATTTGCATATTCATATCATTAAAACGTTTCCGATATTTTTTTTTGTACAGGTATTAAAAATAAACACTAGTGTTTACAGTACATACGCCGCAATATTTATATTGCAATGTAATTAAGACTTCTGCTGCTAACGGTAACAACAGCAGAAATAACGAAAATAATAAATTAGCGTGAAATAAAATTAATAATAAATAACATTGCTGCGGCGCGATCTGAAGAGAAAATTGAACGAGAACATACTGTTCTAATTTATAATAATTAATTTAAAAATAAATTTTGTTCGAGCGATACAACTCCGCTGTCGAATATCTCGTATATAATGACATTAATGTTGTTCTGGGGGCATGTTATGTCGTGCAGTATAAAAAAACGTTTAATAAAAATGGCGTTAAAACTTTCTCGCTTTCAACAAGATTGTAACAACGGACTTTCATAATGTTCTACTCTGACATCGATTGTGGCAAATGACGGTTGTAGTATGTACATTTTGGTCTGCCCAGTTTTTACATTAGGGTAGGCCTATACTGTGTCCAATTATACACGTTCTCGAATGTCCGCATTCAAAAATATAGGAGGAAATTTTTGAGAGTAGAGTTATTTGATGAGAGACTACAGGCCTATTCTTTTACACATACATACTCTGATTAACTCTGATTCGCAAAACGATTTTGTTGATAGTAATAACAACAATAATATCAGTAGGAATAATAGTAGTAGTTGTAGTAGTGTTGGTGGTTTTGGGTGTATTGGTAGTAATTGCAATAAAAATAATATAAAAATGACAAAAAGTAAAACGACGTTCCTTTAAATTGATGAGACAAATTTAAAATATTTAGCTATAATGCGGAAATACTATTTATATTTTTAGCGATAAAGTAAGTAGTATTAAATATAATATAATCCATTAATAATGACGATGATTATGTTGATAATGTGACAGAGTCAAATAAAAATAAAATCACATTATAACAATATCTGATCAAAAACGCGTTAAGTTATAACTTTTTGCTTGAAAAAACGTTGTTTATTCCATAAGATTACTTTATTCCGTAATAATCAATCTGGTTTGAGATCAGCTGTGGCAACTATACTATTTCAGTTCAACTATTTTTTGATCTGTTAACTACTGCGTTTTATGTAGGTGTATGGAGGTGTGCGTGTGTATTCTTCCGATTGTCATATGATGTATTTTTAATTTTCACTGCTGTTACCGTCATTGTTCAGAAACGTTGCTTTACCTTTTCTACAACTTTAAATTACAAAGGTAAAAGTCATAAAAAAGTAAGACAAAGGTAAAGGTAAAAGACGTCTCTAAAACACAAAGGTTTGTTTTAGCACAGAGATAATTTTTTATTCTAAAATACACGCTTCAAGACAGACACACTCACAAACACTTACGAAATACTAATTTGCAGTTACTAGTAATATAAACCTTACTAGTTGTAATCTTTATAGGTCTATGCGTGTAAAAAATTTTCCCATTTTTGTGCGTGTAAAAACAAAACGAGAAAATGCGTGTGTATAAACATTAATTGGATTGAGTTACCGCTCATCCGTTCAGTGACTTCGTTTTTTAGTTCCATACGTTTCAGATACGTTTAGGTTAGGTACATCTTCATTTCACGTCTGACAAAATTCGTCACACTACATAATGTGATGATACATACGTTTCTGATGATAAAACGTATGCCTTAATATGATGAACTAAAAACAAAGTAACTGGTTCGGAGTAAGTGGAACCTTCATTTCATAAGTACGTAGATACTGCCTAACAATAGGTCTTCAATATTAAAAATAAAAATAATAAATTTTAACTCAAAACAATGCAGTATAGAGGATTGGCTACAGTGAAAATAGCAGTAGGCCTAATGCATTTACAAATTTATCATTCGCTGCTGTAATGTTTCATTATTGTCGGTACGCTGACTAGTGTCGGCTTGTCAGCAATCCGGCATTTCGTCCGCGTTAATATCGTCGTCATCACGTAATCTCCGCCGCCATTGTGCCGTCCGTCGTCATTATTGTCATCATTATTTTTCATTATATATATATATATATATATATATATATATATATATATAAAGCGATTCAGTTATGTAAGAGGAGCCGCGGGCGCGAATGCCAGCAGGAAAAACAACACGAGCGACCGAAATGATTAAATTAATTTGTAATTCACGACGTACATTTCACGTACAAGGTCAGATATTGTTTTGCCATTGGTTACACGTAAGTGTCACTTTGTTGACGCTCACTTACGCGCTTTGAATCACTTACACTCACGGCCACGGGTTTCAGCTTATTGTTTATCTTCTAGCCGTATTCCATTTTTAGTAAGGCTTTATTAAGACATAGTGCTTGCTTGGAACATCTGCTTTACTAAGAATGTTTCTGTCGCTGGGTTTTGATATTATCGAAAGCGAAATATTCTTGCGGATACAGTTATTCAATTTAACACGTTTTTAATGACCTGCATTTCGGAGAAAATTAACTGAAAACACATTTTGGAAAGTCTGTTGCACTTTCCAAAGCGCTCGCACAGCCAGCATTCCGTATCACTCGTAAACTACTTCGGTGGCATTATTAATAGTAACTGTATTACCTGCAGGCCTACATTTGTTTCACTATAAAACGAATTAATCTTCTTCTTCTTCTTCTTCTTCTACACTTCATGGTATAGGCAGAAATGCCTGTTCCGTCTCCACAATGTCATAGTTGGTCCCACCTTGAAAAAGGTCTTCCAACGTTACGCTTGCCCATTGGTATATAAGATCTTATTTGTTGTGGTAGTCTACATTTGTCCATGCGGTCTATGTGTTCCCGCCATTTCCGTTTGTAATCATCTATTCGATGATTCAAATTGTAGATGTTCAGCGCATTCCAGACGTCGTCATTACGTATTCTATCTAATCGTGTACAGCCCTTGACTCTTCTCAGAAAGCGCATTTCAGCTGGCTGAATCTTTGATCTATTTAGCTTTGAAGGAACCCAGGTCTCACTGCCGTACGTCAGAATTGGGACAACCATGGTTTTATATAACTTTAATCTTGTCTCCTTACGCGTTTTATTTCCCAACGTTCTATTTATCGTGCCCCCTATGTATTCAAATCTCTGAAGTTTTCTTTCTATATCATGTCCTTTTAGATAGCTGACATCCGATCCTAAATAGCAAAAATGTGATACTTGTTCCACAGGATGTCCATAGATCATTATTTTTTAGCGTACTGGATTCTTCCCTTTAAATGCCATAATTTTAGTTTAAAACGAATTAATAAATAAATTTTTTTTGTGCACGTTGCTTTAAAATTCAGCTGACTGCGTACATTTCAAAGGCTACACGAAACACCATATCAATGGATTTATCATAAAAAAGAAACTATTAAAAATCAGTAAGTAAATAAACTAATAGGCCTAATAAAAGAACAAACAATGAATATAAATCACAAAAAATCCAAAGTTGTTTCGTACACTGAATTTTGTACTGTAAATCACCTGAAAATTGTTTTAACAACCTAAAGGCGAGGTCTAGATCGAACACTGATAGCGAAACAGTAACTCCCATTATTTGATTAAAAAAAAAGAGAAAACAATACTCGTAAGGTATGAGTAGTGAGCAAATTAAACTACTGTTTTTGTAAATACAGTTTTTTTTAGATTTATAAAATAGCCTGTTTCAAAGATGTACGATTAGATACATAGTTTCTAGACTAACAAAAGTCAATTCGAAAAACGCGTTGGATACACGCAAAAGGACTCTTTTTATCCGATCAGCAATGAAACAAATTAACGTTAGTGTTGTTAACAATATGTTGTGGTTGTTGTGGGGTTGTGTGATTGTGTGGTTGATTCTTTAGTGAAAAGGATTTCTGGATTTCCATAAAATAGCGACCAGTTGACAAAATTAAGTAAATAAAAATACACAGCACGCTAAGAAAAAACTGTAGAAACATAATCGGGTAAGAATAAGTTACGAAATAAGTTATCTTAACGGATACTGTAGTTTTTATGGAAACCTCTTGTGAAAATTACAGAAAATAGTCAACACTGAGGCGGGATGTTGGAAAGATGTAAAGGAATACTAAATTGTCGTGTATTGTCGGATAGTGCATACAAAGGCAACACATTTAATCACTATGTTTCACTTAGCTTACTTGTTTAGTTACTTGTTTACATTTTTGCTTACACTTCGCTTATTCACGAAGCACAGTAATATCTGATATACAGGCCTACCGAATGATTTTGTTTTCTGGAATCTAACCACGTTTTTCTTATCTTATTCTAATTTCCTCACAACTAGATTTTCTTCTTCTTCTTCATTTCGGATTTGAACTTTAGCTTGTATCGACCTCACACTGTATCAAACCATTGTCTACAGATCTGCTACGATCACTTTTACCACCTCTGTTTTTGTTTGTCCCGTCTACAGTCGAACATATCGTACTTTTCTTCCTGATCACACGCGATTTCTAAGATCAACATTCAATCTGCATCCCTTCATAGATCTTTCTTGTTCGTGAGTTTCGGAGATTGTGCTTTGGAAGGTACCCGTGTGTCGCTTCTGTACATCCAAGTACAACAGCCGTATAACCTTTATAAAATTTCAGATGTTTCTTACTCTGTACTTTTTATTTCTAACATTCTGTAACTTTTGAAGCATACTAATATTTTAATTTATTTACCTTCCGTTCAATATTTTGTTTGTTCTTACGTGACTTCACACACTGGCGTTTGTTGTGGCTCTTTTTAAGTTTACAGTTGTTTCGAATCACCTGGGAGTCATCTCGTACATTACTGATAAGACATTGTAGGAACTAATTGCATTTACTTGGGTCTGCTACTAGTCCAAAGTTTGTTAACTGCTAACTAGTCTAACGCTTAATTAGGCCTATTTCTTTCTTATTAGGCCATCGAGCACTATTATCGGTGAAAATAATTGTATTTGAAACTTACACACAACGGTTTCCTACCTTCAAAACTACTACGATTAGTTCACATATGGTGTTGTTACGCTATATTTTTTTTTGTATGGAAATTAAAACTCCTTTCACAGTACGTTACAGACTTGAATTCCTGTCGTTTTGAGACCATCACAGTTAATCATGTTAGTTTTATCGTTTAATATCAGCCGCAGGCCTCTATATCGTGTTTGTATGATTCTCCTTCAGTTTTATTTTTACCTCCGGACCCATAGAACGTAATCCTCCTGTCATCGCGTGGCCTACGTTATCTTTTTCCCATTTCCAAAGTGATCAGTGACTCCCTTTCTTTAGTAAGCACATGAGCGAGCTCACCCAACATTATTAAAGCGATCTGTCCAAGAGATCCCATCATCCAATTGGATATGTCGTTTAAAATATTCTCCTTAATTAATTATTGTATAAACTACTGATTGGTGTCTAAAACAAGACTAGTGTATTCTGTGTTGTACGTTATGTATAAATTTTGGGCAGTATAAATTTACTTATGATAATTGAATATCAGTAAATGTAGGATAACTTAGTTATGAGCAATTCTCTATTTGTTAGATTAAGAGTTGAGAAGATTTAATTTCAGTAAACTTATCTCTACGATAATTTTGTTATTGGACGAAATAGTGCTTTATCCGACAGAAGTCACAAGAAGTGAGGAAATTGGTAAGAAATAATAGCCTAAATCGTGTTTCTACAGGAAATAAACTATTTGAGATTAGAGAGTTGGATAGGGATGAAAAGACTATGGTGTTCATTACTCTGTCTCAATGTATGTGTGTGTGTGTTTTGTTCTCCTGTGTCTGAATGTTAAAAGTCTATTTGAAAATCTAAAGTTCATTGATGTGCAAATTGAAATATCCCATTTATCTTTTAATGCTGAAGTTTATCGAAAACAAAACTAACGATTATCATTGTTAGGCTATAGCTAAACTTTAGGTGTTTCATCACGCAAAGTAGTGTGATGTGGACAGACCCACGTTCAAGGCCTCTTTTTTTTTTAAAGAAATCAAACAAAAATATCTAATTTGGTATTTGTTTACATAGTGGCTTTCAAAAGTTTTATACTTTAGGATTAGTTGTGAGAAATATTTACAGATAATATCTCTCAAATTTGTAAACTTCAGTTAAATTATAAAGCGTATGGTATGTATGCAGTATAAACACTGTAACGGGTCTTTCAAAATCGTAAAAATAATATTGTCACGAAGAATTTTTTGAAATTCACTTAAATTTTGAGTCTGGTGAAAAGAAAACAACCCGCGTGGCAAGTGGGCTGTGTCGTTTAACCCCTAAAGTGAAATTTATTCAACTTCAGGTTTCTTTTGTACTGATTTCGAACTGTAAGCAGTTCTGTATTTGCGTATGTATGTACCTCGCCTATGGGGGATCTCACGTTTTGGTCGTTAAAACAGGGTCTTGTCCTTAACTAACTCTATGTCACTGAGAGATAAAAATATAGACGCAAAGGCTCAAATAATGAAATTTTTATTTTATTAATAAACGTCTATGGAAAATGTCTTAGAACGTCTGTAGCCATCCGCATGGTAATTTCGATTTCGAAGTACGGGGGGGTTAAAGGGAAAAGGCCTAATATTCGCAATCTTCGTAAGCACATAAAGCTGTTTGGAGAAGTTTTCATCAAAGATAGTTTTGCTTTCATTTCCTGGAAGGTCATTTTATAATTGAAAACAAAATGAATACGTTTGGTCGCATTTGTGATTTAATAGACAGACACTTTAAACACAAATCACGAAGAGACACAAGAATTAAGATGTATAAAACGATTACAGTGCCGATATTGCTTTACGGAAGTGAGTTACAGGTTCTTGATAAGAGAGAAGACAACCACATACAGGCAGTAGAGATGAAATTTCTCAGAGCCATGAAGGGATATAAGGAACGCGGACATAAGAACGTAATTGCAAATATGGGCTACTAGGCTACAGTTTACAAACAGCAAAAATGGAGGAAGGTGGGTGGATCACATGAATAACAGAATGGCCCCAGCCAGACTTTCAATTCAAGTTTGGCATTATATACCATCAGGAAGAAGAAGTCTTGGAAGGGCAAGGAATATATGGGTACCATAATAGGGCAATTTGTGCCTAATAACTGAGGTTATTTGTGCAGAAGAAGAAAAAGAAAATTGTAGAAGTCTATTGAGAATTGTCATGGTGAAGAGATAGAGTAGTGTAAGTCTTTTAACTGTTGAGAACGATTTATTATGGTAAGATATATTTCTGTTATAGCCTACAACTAATGGCTTTCTTCCAATAAGTTTAGAATAACGTCCACTTAACATTAAAGTTGATATAAATGTTTAATATAGGCTACTTAGTTGGATATTTAACATTTATGAAAGACTGACTTATTAATTGTTTTGTCTTAGCAGATTAATGCAACTGCACTACACGTGTCTTAAATTTTCTCACTTCATACAATGTCGTCTGCAGATTAAAAAAAAAAAAAAAAAAAAAAAAAACAGAACGTAGATGACGGTATTGCTGTATTGCTTAAATATAAACTTTTAAGACATAATTCTGAGACTTAATTTGTAATAGTACGTATGAAACATGCCATCATTCAAATAATGATCGTTAAATAAAAATAATTAATTTTGGCGAGGAAGGAATTATTTAGGTTTCGTGATGAAAATTCTGGATGGGGTCTCACTTCAAGGAAATGCCGGCAGCCTCAAAGGTCTTTTAAATACGGCCTTGCCTGTAAGACTTTCTTTAGGACATTGACTTACTAAGTATTTAATAAGTATTAAGTATTTACTTAATAAGTAAGTAAGCCTACATACGATCGTCAACGTTATCGCAAAACGAAATAGAATTAGCCTACCTTTTAGATATAGCCTAGTATTTTATTTTGTTGTATAGTGTCAGAGTGTAACAAACTTAGTAAAGGAGCATCGTCAGTTCAACTTACTTTAACCTTTTTTTTTTATGAAACAAATTTATGTTAAAATGGTTATGAAGTAGACCAAATTTTAACTGAGACTTAAGTAATTTAACTAACATTTAGCCTATGGAGTACGTGCAAGAGTCAAAGAAACTTGTAGGCCTACCTATTTTTAAAACTGATACCTATCTTATTTTTATATATATATACTTTTTTTTACAAAAAGAGAGAATTATTCTTATTCAACGTCTGCAATAAGGAGGCATCAGTAATGATTAAATAAACATTGGCATGCCTACTTTCATATGTGAGTCAACAGGAAATGTATGAACCATCAGTGATATTTAATTCAAGTATTTTATAGGTATTTAAATTTTAAACTAGCAGACATCTAGATAAATGATAAAATAAGGATGTGGTTTTACTGTTGAAAGACTAGACTACTGTACGAAAAATAGACAACGAAGAAATTTAGTCATTTCAAATTGTTACGATTAGGCCTACTTCAGTTACACGGTTACAGAGACACAAACTGTTTAGGCTATATCTGAATTGAAAAGTATTTATTAACTAACTATAGTGACAATTTGGTAGTTTAGTAGTTTCGAATCTCAAGTAGGACACATAGGTACATTGAAATTTCAAAAATTAATTTGTTATATACTACATTCTACTTTTTTTTTTTTTTTTTTTTTTTTTTTTTAATGATCAACAAGGCTCACAATGCAAAAGGAGGAAGGTATTTAAGATGGGTATACGATTCGTCCCAGCAGTTTTCAGTTAGACGTTCCACTGTTTCAGCCCTGAATGTTTCTACGGATTTTTTTTGCGAGAAAGTAGTTGGAAAACCAGAGAAAACTGGTTCAGCGTGAGTAAAGTAAGTTCGAGTTGGTTGATCATGTAGGTATAATAAAGGTAGAACAGGATACAATAAAAATTCTTAATGGAATATCACCATAGTACAAAAGCAAAAAGGGCTGGTGTCATTCTCAGAGCTTAGATTATCTTCGATGGATGTTTGACGTTTATTTAAAACGTAACCCACACGAATTACTCAACTTAAAAGTGTTTCTTCCATCCTATGAAGCGGTATCATAGTCCCTGAGACAGTAAAAGAATCCTCCCCATAGTTTTTCGTAATATCACTCTTTGAATCTAACACGTTTTGCCTCAGGTAGCCACTGAAGATGTAACATCGTAGAATAGGTGAAATAACTTATTTTATGCCAATCAGAATTGTTGCTTATAATTATTAAATCCATGAAACTAATGGGTTTATTATTTTTTACAATTTACACGTAGCCTGTTTGTTACATTTAGGGTACAGCGTTTAGTAGAAAATAAACTTTTGGAATCCATTAAACGCAAGATCGACTAATAATAATTATAGCCTAACAGACGCTGAAATGTTCAAATAGTGGTCCTACGATATTTTGTTACGACTTTGAAGAAACGCTTATAAGAACTCTTCAAGTTACGCTGACGTTACATACTGAATAGGCCCTAAAATTATTTGATCTTAATCTCTAACTAGTAGCCTACAATCCTATAGCTTTACATTAATTGCCCACAGATATTGTTTTTCAAAACTGGTGACCGCATGGGCAAAAAAGGAAAAAATAGAATGAAAAATATAACATTATTAAAATTTCAGTCTTTTTTTCGGAATTTTCGTATTTTCCCTGAGTTTCAAAAGACCACCCGAGAACTCTTGTAACTATTACCTTCCTACCTTATACATTATTTTCTTTTTATCTTATCATTTAACTAATACACTAGGACTGTCGTCTTCTGCCAGCTGTCGAAATAAAAACACTCGTATCACTGTCCAACCTGTTTATTTATCCTTATCAAAATTTTTTTTTACAATTAAAAATACATACTTCGATTCTCAACTCTGATATCGATTATTGATGTAATTCATAGGCCTACAAACAGCAATAGAAATATAATAATGATTTACAAATGTGATATCAAATACACGCACTAAAATAGAATAAAAACTAACTTAACCGAACTAACAATAAATAGCCTACTGACTAATAGGCTAAATAGTGACTGACTTCTCCGTCTACCACCGTTTGTACAGGCCTATATGTACGGCAATGACGTCATTCCCAGCCTTTGTCACTATTAGATAAGCCGAGAAATTCTTGGCGCTAGTTCTAGAACCGTGTAGAACAAACTATGTTTACCTATCAATTTATAGTTACAGTTGTTATAGAACATTCTAGTGTAGGGCGATATAGGGCTATATGAGTTATGTGATGCATAGGCCTGATGTAAATATACATAGGACCTATATACATGAGTAACCTAACATAAGTATTGTTTTAACCTGTGTATTTTAACCTATGTAAGTTTGTTATTCTAACGATACAATAGTTTTAATATATTAATCAATATTCATAATATCACATTGAACTTGGGATGAGGTTTCACTAATAGGCCTATACAACAGGAATTCATAACTACTACTGAATTAAGTATTAATAAATATGATAAACCGTCTCTAGAAGCTGAAGAATTTAGTGGTAGACTAGCAAAATCAAACGGCAAAGATAGTGTTAAAGTCTGCCTATATAGGGGAGAAGAAGGTAATGCCGGTCAGTTGGGAATACCGGTCAGTTGATATCTTAGCCGTTTTAATTGTTGAAAAGTTCAAGAAAGTACTGCGCTCTTCTAGGTGGATGTGTCAACTAATAACAGAGTCAGACCAGTTCTCTTTTGTTATTTGTTGTGGTTACACGCAAACTTTAGTTTTGTTCGTCATCTTTATAAGATTTCCAACCTTTTTGAATAAATGTAAGTATATTTCTTATTGTTACTATTTGCTTATTGTTTACACGTGTTTAGAGTGCATTTAATGTAGAATCTTTTATGTATTTCATATTACCTTTTATAGTTATTTTTATTTGCTGAGGTTATGATTTCTACAATGGCGACATTGCAGGCAATACCGGTCAGGCTTGACTGCCATTCCCTACAAGTGACTGGTATTACCTTCAAAATGTGCCAGACAAATTATTACCATTCACTTGTTTTTTTTTTAGTTTTGTCTACAGACCAATCAATACTTTTCTACATTTTAATTTTGCACAACTAATTCATTAAGTAGTCAAATTGAATTATAATAATTGCTGTTCAATACTACATCTCTGTTAATTTTTCTTAATCTTATATCCAACAAAATTTACATGCAAAAGTAATCACCGACACACACACACACACACACACACACACACACACACACACACACACACACACACACACATATATATAACAGCAAAAACCACTCTACATATACTTGTTCTCTTAGTTAAAGAAAGCACTGTTTTTATTTATCACGTGAGTATCAATATTGTTTAACTCTTATTGGTTCTGATGGTTTCGAAATACAAACGAAGGACGGACAAAGCGAAATGGACGGCAGAAGACATGAAAGCTGCTATCCAAGCAATTGTAGAAGGAAGAACCTTTAGGTCAGTATGAAAATCTAGTGGAATTCCTTTTAGCACGCTTCAGGAAAGGTTAAAAATAGGTCAAGGCAGTGCACCTAAGCTGGGACGACAATCCGTGTTTACATCGGACCAGGAAATCGGTATTGCTGAACACATAAAAACATTAGCAAACATGTTTTATAGTCTCACACCTTGCGATTTACGTCGTGCAGCATTTGAGTTTGCCGAAGTCAATAACATCAAACACACATTCTTCTCATCAAAAAAAATGACTGGACGATATTGGCTTGAGGGGTTTTTAAGAAGAAATCCTTCTTTGGCGGTAAGGAATCCAGAAGCAATAAGTGTTAGCCGTATTAAGGATTTTAATAAGGAGGAAGTAGCAGTTTTACACAAATATTGAAAACGTCATGATCAAGCAGAGTTTTCCTCCAACATTAATTTTTAATGTAGATGAGACAGAGATGGGAACGGTACAAGAACCAAGAAATATTATAGCCTCAAAAGGTCAAAAAAGGGTTGGGTCAGTCACGAGTTGGGAGCGGGGGAAAATATAACCATTATTTTTGCGATGAATGCAGCGGGTGGTTTTATCCCTCCAATGATTATATTTCCCCGACAGCGAATGAGCCCGACGCTTGAAAAGGATGGGCCTCCTGGTGCTTTATACAATTGCTCAAAAAATGGTTGGACTACTGAAGATGTTTTGTATGTGTTGGACTCAATTTGTTTTGTGGCTCAAGCATTTTAAGAAAAATGTACAGCCAGAAAGGCCTGTACTTCTTATACTTGATAATCATTATTCCCATATTACTATAGAATCATATGAGTTGTGCAGAAAATCAGGAACCACGATTGTTTCAATACCACCTCACACTTCACACCGATTGCAGCCACTTGACGTTGCATTCTTTGGGCCACTGAAGAGTTTTTACAACATTGAGTGTGATCGCTTCATGAAAACAAATCAATACAAATTCATAAGACCAGATGATTTTGCGAATCTTTTTAATAAAACTTATTCGCGAATTGCTACTGTAGCAAAAGGGATCGCGGGGTTTAAATCAACGGGGATTTATCCATTAGATCCCAATTTATTTTCTGAAGAAGAGTTCTGTCGCAGTTCAGAGTACCCTCAAGCTAAATCATCTCAAAGAACTTTGAATGCAGAAGTATCCAATTCTTTGCCAAATCAACCAGGTCCGAAGAAAGATCATGTTCCATTTCAAAACGTATCCCCAGTCCCTGGAGCTAGCAAACCTGCTCAGAAAAGAAGATCTGGCGCAGCTAAGCAGCAATCTCAAATTCTGACTTCAACTCCAGTTAAATAACGTTCAGAAGCAAAGAAGATTAAAAAAGTTGAACAGCAGAAGAAGAAAGAATTGAAGGAGATAAAAAAGCTTGCTGGTGGAAATAAAAGAAGCTGTCGTAGAAAGCTGAATGTGGAATTGGATTCTACATCATCCTCAGATGAAGATTTGGAACGAGAAGTACAGTTATTAAATGATGACAGCAGCGATGATGATTTCATGGAGTTAAGCAGTGACAAGTGGTTATTTTGCAACGACTACGGTAGGGATGATGAAATGTGGTTCCGATGTACAATGTGTGGGAAATGGGCTCACGCTGAATACAGTGGATGGGATAAGCCAGATGGCTATAAATGCGATTTTTGTGTAAAAAAATGTTAATATTTTATAAATATTGTTAGAAACTTTTTAATTCTTTTGTTATTACTTCATAATATGCGTGGAAATATTTTCAGGCTCAATGTTAATTTTATACTAATTTTAAGATTTAATTATTTAATATTTCAATTACTTTTATGTAATTTATGTTTTTCTTAAAATATTCATTCCCATAACTAATAAGGTTTTTTTATAATAATTCATTATCACTTATTTAAAAATAATAACAATAATAATTATAAGACAGTTCAAAATGTTTTGACTGTATTTTATAATTTACTACAATTGCATTTTGTATTTGTTTATTCTTTTATATAAAATTGTATTGTATTGTATTGTATTGTTTTTTGTTTCTTTTTGTTTATAAGAAAGTATTAGAATTCATTTCAATAAAACATCTTACAGCATAATAAATTAGTCAACTCTTGTTTATTCCATTCAAATAATGTGGTATACCTGTTGACCGTCATTACCTTCAGGGTATGGGAATGCCGGTCAATGTAATACTGTTACTTTTTTCGTTATATTTAAATCTCTATAAATACAAATAAATTTTACATCCGTAATTTAAAAACTAGACACGTGTAGGTTTTATCAGCTGTTTTTAAATTCTAAATTGGAGAAAAAACTTTTATTATAAAGCCAATCTCGCTTAAGTGACCGCCATTTCCCGCCCTTCCCCTAGTAAGGAAGTTGTTTATTAATTATGGTAATCGCTTAGGCCTATGTTTAACGTTAAGGAAGCACTGACAAAGTATAATAGTCGATGACATTTTTTGCACATGTCATAGGCCTATTTAAAGAGATATTGGTATGACACAGTAAAAACACATACTGTGAATCAGCATTAATATAAAAGACGATACTGATTTGGGAGCAGTCGCGTCACTAGGAGCTGTTTCTTGGGGAGGGGGGATTGCTCCCTTGATTTTCCAATAGTAGCGACGTAGGCTTACATCTTGGGAGTAGTCAGGAAGTGTAGGCTACAGAAAACGATGAAAAATGGGAAAAAGTATGCCCGTGACTGAATAACTAATAATTCTTATCATCGCTTTGAAGTCTTTGATTTTATTAGTCTATTATATTGACTTTACTGTTATTATTGTGAACAACACTTGGGTGACTCGTGTCATGGTTTTGGAGCGGCGTCATAGAGAAGGCTCCCATCGAGCAGGTTACAAAGATACGGAATGTAGGACTATTATTAAAATAACAATAGGGTTATGAAAATAGGATGAGATTATGGGGTTCCTCTAAGCCTAGATCTGCCTGTCCACACTCACTGTACAGAACATCGATTAATGTTCGTTGGCCTAACTGCACCGATACAGTTAGGCCTACTTAATTTTGCACCGTGTCGTTGTTTGTGTCCTGTTTAAGCCTATCGTTTGACAGCAGTACCTATATCCCACTGTAGGCCTATGCAACTGTTAGTGTAGCCTACCTGGGTAAGTCAATGCTACGTAATAAGTGGTTTAGATTGACACATACATAGTCCTAGTCTACTAGTACCATATGGAATCGACTGGAATAAAAGTAGGCCTACACGAGTTTTACCATGGTCCGCCAGACTGTTTTAATTAGGCTGTTTTTAATTAGGCTACTACAGTAATGACTAATGACAAAACGTGTTTCCACCCTAAGGGAATTTATAGACCCGAATAAATTTATGATATCATCATCCATTATTACAGCTTGTCATCTTATAATTACAGTAATTTTCTTAAATGACTGTAGAATTACAATGGCAGAATTTGTACAGTTGAAAATTATCGGATTTGATTTTAGACAATCCGATAAAACTAAGTGAAAGAAATCGATTTTCGGGTGTTTATGCACCTAATTAGTACGGCCTATGTAGTAGGCCTATGTTTACCACTGTAGGCTTACAATTAGTGGAATTTAAATAACAGTAAATTTTAAATCATTTATGTCATTAACCTATAGTAGGCTAAATTACAGAATAACGACAACCAAACGTTTTTGTTATAAACTTAAAAGGAACGCGTTTTAAAACAAATCGAACATTAGGTTTTTTAACGTAATTCTAATAAATTAATTAAATTTGTTTTTGTCTATAGCAAAAAAAAAACACTAGAAAATTAGTGTTTAGTATCGAAAACATTCTAACTAAATAGTTTTGATAGACATTTAGAGAGTCTAGATTTACTACAGTATAGGAACTCTCTTTCCTGTCTGTCTGTCTATTTGTCTCTCTTTCCAGGACTCAACATGTTTACGCGCGCGCGCATACAGCCACATGCACAAACTAGGCTACAGACATTATTTTTAGTTAAGACTGAGAATTATAATCACCCAGTAAGCCTATACAAATGTATAGCTGTGTGTGTGTGTGTGTGTGTGTGTGTGAAATGAGTGTAGGCCTAAA
The DNA here is from genome assembly GCA_034769895.1 of Magicicada septendecula. NCBI lineage: Eukaryota > Metazoa > Arthropoda > Insecta > Hemiptera > Cicadidae > Magicicada > Magicicada septendecula. The sequence goes on along the minus strand of CM068368.1, from coordinate 170,575,384 downwards.
TTATTTTTTATTAATAAATTTCGTAAGAAATTTTGAATTTAAAGAACGTTTAATATTGACACTGAAAACATAAAACTTAAACATCCTTATTATCAGAAATACAAACAATTTCGCTTCTTTTTTGTGATCTAAAAAAGCTAATTAATTGCAACATAAAATTTGTTTGAACTTAGAAACCAACAACGTTTAATTCTGTATAAACAAACACGGCAGTTGGTTTTTAAGGTAGTATTAATTTTAAAAGTTCAAAGATTTTTAGGTGACTCGGTTTTTCTTCAGGTGAGAAGTAGTGAAAAACTTAAGTAATAAATAAAACAATAAAAACAATAGTCTGTTTGAACAATGAGACTTGAATGGGAGGAGTTTTGAAAGTGGAGAGGTTCTACCAATAGGAGAGCGCGCTAAAGTGGCTGGCAACTAGCCGAAACAAAATGGTTTCCTCACGTTGCGTATGCTTCGCTCCGTTACCGATAGATAGCTCCGGCGTCGCTGTAACCGCTCAAATCTGGAAATGGAAAAGTGTCTTCTTTAAACATTGATAAGCATTGGACGTCTGTTGTGTTAAATTAATAAATCATTCGCGTCATCAGCTGACAGTACTTCCCATATGAAAATTATTCATGTTCTATTAGGATCCGTACAGAGCTAAAGTTGCATTTTATTATGTTGGCAGTAAAGTAGGCCCAACACTCTACAGCAATTGGAACAAATTTTATGCAGTGATACATTTAAACCTACAGATCCATTCCCTTACAGTTCTTTACAGATTTCTCTCTGTTGTTCTAAAAAAGTAGGTATTCAAGACTAGTTGGTATAGCCTGATGCTACAACTGTAGGTGATAGCCTAATAGTTACATTTTGATAATCTAATAACAATAAACAACACAAAGCAATTAAATTGTTGTAAAAGTAAGATAAAAAAAAAATCAGAATTGTTGTGTATTCATTGTATCTGTACAAATGCAGCTTTATAGGCAACGGTAATTAATTACATAGGCTATATTAAAATTCGAAATAGGATGGGTGAGTGGGTGGTTAACCATAATATAGGTCGACCTGATCATCGTCCTTTCTTTAGGGTCTTCATGTTCTTTAAAACTCATTTCTGCAGCCACCTGATCCAAGAGCTTTTATTCTTAACCTTTGCGTAGCATTTCTGTGACAGTTATACGATTATTGAGCCTAATTTAGTGCCCCGACTTAGATATTTCCTTTTGCTAATGCTTTTCTACGATCTTCTTTACTCGTGTAGCCTTATGCTTTTATACACTTCATCGTTGTTCGTTCTATTGAATGGTATAGAAGGATGATTAAAACAGACGTTTGATTCAAATATCATTCTCTGTTAATAAAATTAGTTATTACTTTTACTTTTATTTAATTTTGTGTAATGAGTTATATAAAATTGAGTGTAATTTTGATAAAATTGGCCAATAAAACTCCTGATCCCTTACTATCTCTGGTGTTGATTTACTCTTACAGTAGAAGTGACATCCACGTAACAACGTTTGTAGCGTAATGCGTTTTATTCTTTGCCTGAAAGTAATCAAAATCTGAACATATTATAAAATGTCAAACAAAATCTCTTCAAACAACGTAGACCTAGTTTCAGCAGTTCATTAACACATAGTCAGCAGAACAAAGATTTTCACGACGGCGACGTTTGTCATCATGAAGAATGTCAGAACGTGTCGCTGCGGTTTTCTGTCAACACGAACCATGCAATTTTCTGTCATCGCTGTAGCAGACTACGTGAGCGATTACTTCCAGCACTGTCTACAGGTGGGATATGTTGTTTCCTATCGCACTTTTAACTGTCAGACATTGCACTGCACTTTGCTTAATTACAACGTTCGAGTGCAATAACCTTCTTAAAGTTTAGCGAATACAGGGCCCGCGTAACGCCGTCTCCCTGTCTCGTTACAATAAATACACGACAGTTTCTCTCCGCGCGCGTATTTCCCACGCCAAAATCTGCTCGCACGTTTGACAAAAAAAAAAAAAAAAAGCAACACCAACTTTACTCGTAACTGCTGCTAAATCGCGTTCTCACGGGTAATTGCACCGAAATAAACACGCACGTGTTTCACGGAATCGCAATTTTACTCCGTTATTTTTCTGATTATTTTGTCAATAGATGTTACAATAGGTCTGTTTTTGTTGTAGGCCTAATTCTGATTTTCCCAAGTCATAAGCGTAGGCCTGTTTCAGTTTCAGTGCCAATACTTTCATAAAATAATGACATAACGTACCGAGTAAATACAACCAAAAATGTATAGGCCCTATACAGTCCCCACCCACCCCACCAAAACTCATACCACCGGAGGACTATTTTTGGACAAAAAATCAAGGTTTCGCCTATATCATTAAACTTACGAAAGTTGAAAACAGCAATTGGAAGAGAATGCACCAAAAGATCTTAAAAAATAATTAGCGATGTTTTTTCACAACTTCATCTCTATGCACGTTATCAACGATGTGTCTAGATCAGATTGGTCATTCGATAGAAGGCCTGAGAGTAATCAAAAGAAATTACATTTAAGTTTATTTAACTTGGTCTACAAGACTAACAGACGTAGGCCTATTAGGCTAATAAATACGATATTCATAATAATTTAAAATGCATACCCCTATAATTTTCTTGGACCGTATCATTTTAATTATTTCTGTTAATACGAATCCCAAGTTCAGTAGTGACCGTGAACTGACTTTCGTTTAGTGCGGTCGCAGTTGTGTTTTGTGTGTCATAACAAGGCATCAACAATTGCCCTGACGATGACCACAAATTCTGTCGAAACGTCGTTAAAAAAATTTTAATTTTGTTTGGTTAATTGATCGAATTCGCTAAATCTTTCGTAATTATTTTTCGAATAACTTATTCTCACATTATGTAAAGAGCGTTCGTGGAATGGCTAGTGTGAGTTTGTTCGGTGCACTGGTAATGGTTAAGTTAATCTGACAAATACACAACGGGTAAGTAAGCACCGTGAATAATATTCGAAGAAACAAAGTCGATCAGACTCAGCAGAGACAAAGATGAAACACAATGAGTAAAAAAAAAGAAAAAGGAAAAGAAAAACGTACTTGTGAAAAGTACCAAGCAATTAATTTAGTCAAATTATCCGTCTCATATGTAAACAGGAGCGGGCGAAGACAATCGATGCAGTGCCACGAGGATTTCGTCGTTGTGTTCCTTCTCTCAATAACGACAATGAATATTCATGAAGCGAGGAGCACCCCTCTCTTTTGAAAAGCGTCAGATTCACAGCTTCCCTTGATCTATAACACGTAGCCTATATGATTTTAATTTCAACACTGAACACGTTGTACAAGTGTGTGCGTGGCTTTCGACTGTACAGGCGCGACTGAACAGGAATGAAACGTGAAACCAAATATTAGTCAGACTGTGCGGTCACCGCCCTGTGAATGTTTTGTTACCATCGAAATAGTCGATATAGTAAGATTAAGTTGCAAATATTGTTGTAGATTTGGTTTTCAACATGCAGGTTGTCAATGAGAACTTGTTTCGAATAGCCTATTATTTTTCTTAATTTCTCCGGTGTTAAATCGGTAAAATAGTTTTAGAAAAAGGCAAGTTTAATTTCCTAATGTCTTTAAAATTTCGATATTGACATCCAGGGTTACGTGCTTCTCAGATCTTTCAAACAAAATTCTTTATATCCTTTCCATTGTGTATTCAAAGTAATGCATCAAGTGGATACAAATCGATTAGTCTGAAACAACCTTTCACTCGTTTTGCACCTGCTGCATCCATTTTGACAACAGACGTTCTGAATTCTGAGTTTGAACTGAACAGCTGAATAAAAGAATTAGATAGATAATTTTCTTTTCTCTCAGAACTTGATTTTCTCTTTGGTTTCCATTATTACAATGTTACATCCACATTATAAATAAACATTAACGTCAAACAAGAACATATTTTTCTTTGTTTTATCAGGCCTTTATTGATTTGAGAAATTTGTCAAATCTTTTACAACTCTCTTTCATTACGAATTATCATTACTTTCATTACAACTCTCTTAAAAGTTACGAAAACCCAAGTATTGGAAAAACAAAGTACAACCTTCAATCTGGTAGATCTGAGATACTCTGGGGCATCGCTGTTTCAGTTCTCGATGTTAGTAGTTGTTCTAGTTTTTTCTCGAGGTAGGCCTAGATGTTTCTAGTTCATAGCCCAAGAGACAATACTTCATATGGATACGCCGAATAGATCTCCAGCTGAACTTGTCGTTGAAAACAGGAGTGACTTTTCAGTTTATACGAACGTAAAAATATATAGTTGTTAAGAAAAAGGAATTTTCGGACTTGGGAGGTTCTAAATTTCTCTGTTTTTATGTAGGCCTACAAGTCTGCTTATTGGCCTATGTTGCAGGACTACACTTACTCTTAATTCCGATTTCAGGATATTTTAATACCATTCTAAAGATATATCAAGGCCTGTTTTTACTGAGTTATGAGTACAGCTTGCTACGAGCACAGGATATCTAATTTTATAAACCACAACTCATTGTCAACAGACGTTACAAAGTTAGTCTATTGTGTTGTCATGGAAATTCTGTTGTCCTACTTGTTGGATAATATTAGGACCTGAATTTTTTTTATTTCTCTACACACATTGTGCTTATAGACCTACACGTTTATATTCATTATTCCATGTTATATTATTCACAAATGTTAAATTTTCATGTTAAAAATAATACATGGAGGCCTATGCCTACTATATTTTATGTTAAATGAGTTAACCGCGATTTTTCTTTTATCAGAACACAATTTTTTATAGCCTAGAGGCATATGAGCTACTTTTTTGGTATGCAATAATAAAATTTAAATACTCGAAATATAGCCTATATGAATCGATAAACAATAGGCTAATATAGGATAAGACCGTCAATTAGATAAGACGCGGATTGTTCTTTGGTGTTCCTCGCGATAACTTATCAGATTTCCTGCGTCTCTTCTGGTCTAGTTTACATATTGATAATCAGATTGACATTAAGCAAAAATCAATGACGCTTGGTTGGACTGTATCTGAAACCAGCCTTGATTTACGATCGCAGTTATAACCGCTTTTGCTCGCAATAATTTTCACTTGTTTCGATTCTGCGGATTTCGGATCGTCGAATCACAACACCTGCATACGTCCAGCTATCGACCAATACTGGAGACCATTGGAATTCAAAAAAGATCGGACGCTCTCGACAAACGGGGTGATGACCTGCGACTTCGTCCAGCCTGGAAGTCCATAGGCCTGCACTTCACGGTTTCAACAGTCGGACTCCGCCAAAAGACAAGACGACAGCTTATCAGGTACGAATTCAACCGCGGACTAATAGAACCACGCCTTACAACTCACAGTTTAATATAAATACAGACCCGGCCTTGGTGAAAATTCATTCCATCCCAAGGGGGAGGAATGTGACTGAAGTTGGCAAAGATGGATCTGCCGAATCGTTGCGTAAACATTAAAAGGTAACGCGGAATTCAAGCCGGAAAGTAACACACACACACACACACACACACACACACACACACACACACACACACACACACACACACACACACACACACACACACACACACACACACACACACACACACACACACACACAACTTTATACGCTACTATTATGAGAGCAAATATAGGCCTACTACAGTAGACTGTTAGTAGACTCAAATAAATATTTGTTACAGGCTAAAAAATATTAATTTTATCTTTGCAACGTTATTATTTTTTAGTTGTATTAGTATATTACTATTGCATTTACCACAATGTATTTGTTCTCGACTAGTTACTGTACTTGCTAGGTGTAGGTAGCCCTGCTAATGTAATAAATACGCTTTTCGTCTACGATACTGTAAGACATGCTACCGCCGCTTGTGTTACAAGGTTAATGTATCCGTAGGTAGGGTTCCGACCTCACGGAGGTTAGTCTTGTGTGTAACAGGCTAGCAGCACCTACCGCGAAAGCAGGAAACATGCAAAACACTCGTTAATACTGCCATAACTAATAACAATAACACTGCCTAATAACAAACGTAGCTGTGGCGCGATTGTGTTACAAAATTTACGCACCGGGTTAACGGTCGCAAACTTTTAAGTGCGTCGCAGAATCGAAACAAACGACGTGTCTAACGTGTTTCCTTTTTCTCATTCCATTGTTGTACGAATTGTAGAAGAATACTCGATACTCATCACAGTATTTACTTGATTCGACCCAACGAGTGCATTATTCGCCCACTTTCTTATTCTGATTACACCATTGAGATTTTATGACGAGTTGTAGGATCTGATCAAGTCTACAAATGTGTAGGCCTAATGATTATAGTAAAGTAATTTAGGATTTGTAATGGAATGTAATGTGTTTGTAATGTATCTGTAACACTTGAAATATAAAACGCATATTACACTTTAATTGTAATATAGGGGAAGGTTGCTATCATTCGACCACATAACAGTTTTTAATTTTTTTTCATCACATTTTCAACTTAAATTTACCATTCAATATACAGATAGTCTCTCTATTACTTTCTGATTAACCGTGAGTATTTACTTTTTTTTAGATTTTTCAAATATGGTAGTAGGAACAAAAAACAAAATTTTAACAAACTGATGGCAACTGGTAGCTATGAATGGACCATCGAGTTTCCATCGATGGACCGATTACGAAAGTAAAGAAAAACTGTCTCTACATTGGTCTATTACGTTTTATTATAGGCCTACGTATCTGCTAGTCATGGTAAAACAAAACTAAAACATATAAAGTATGAAAAATTATCTCAAGAAGCCTGAGACTTAATTCGGGATGTCGTCGCATAAAATTGTAGTATACCATTATTTCCCAGCCGATCTCTTCTATTTGCTGAATCTGTGTTCAATGTTATTTTGTTCAGCGACTTGAAACGCGAGTTCTCGTAAGTCTTTGGCTGTAATTCCAAAAAACATCTCCTCTAATTTTAAAATGTTGTCTACTAATTCCTTCTCTACCTCAGGAGGCAGATCTCCAAAACAACCAATAATTGTCTTTCCCTCCACAGCAAAATTGTTTTTCCTTCTAAATGTCTCTTTAAAGTTGCTTTGGGCACTCCATACTCTCGGCAGACTTCATTCAAACCCATGTCTCCGTTACGAAAGGCTACGATAGCACGTTCGATTGTCTCGGTACTCCATTGTCCATATTTCACTCCTTTTGGCATTTTTCTGAAAATATTCATTGTCATGAATATATTCATGAATATATTCAGTGTCTTTACTCAGTATGTAAATCTTTATACGTCTCTTGAAAAAAACAGACTATATGTATCGTGGATTTTAATAAAAAAATTATCTCATATCTGGTAATTACTTTTGCGTGGATTCTTTGCGAGGTAAACTTATTACTAAATTGGTGTTTTAAAATCTCAGTTGAACATCATAACGCCTGTCTCTTTGACAAAATCTCGGTTTTAAAACTCAGTGAGCTTTGTTCTTTTCTTAAAAACGCTTACGTACAATCTGATTAAAACATGTGTTAAAATTAATTAATGTGTTCAACCATATAGGCTAATTGTTGCGTACATCGTAGATACGAACACATTAGAATGCGGCTCAGCTGTTAGAATGTCGCTCATAACTAAATACTGGGTAAACAGATTGGTTATCGAAGTTTTACATTT